>LS842642.1:146067-160530 GCA_900490955.1 Micoletzkya japonica
CTGTCTGTTTGTGCTCGGGGGGGGGGGGGGCCTCCGGCACCCCACCACTACTACTGCACACTACTACACGTCAAATGTCACGGCATCACGGTGATGTGATGTCGTTGTTGTATCGCGGTATAACCACCGCCGTCTGAATCACAGTTGTGGTGATTCGATCTCCGTATAGGGCTCATTCATACTTTTGCTGAGCGCGCTGCTCTCTCTGTCTCTCTTCTGATTTCGGTGACTCTCACTCGTGGAACGTGGTTTGAAGGCGCGCGGTTTGCGGGAAAGCCCAGGAGATGCGATTAACCGGTGACCAGCCGGTTCTACAGTTTGAAGCTTCTCGCTCGTTCTGTCGTCTCCGTTCGCCATTGTTCTGATTGTGCGTCTCGTCTCTCGTCTGTTTCATCTCTTCTCTTCTCTAGTGCGCCTCGGGTTCTCGAACGTTCTGTATACGGAACTTCTTGCCGGCGTTTCTTGTCGTTTCCCTTCTGCTGTGTCTGTCAAAAGCCCCATCGCGCCTCGTCCGTTCTCACGTTCACACGTGAGAATCCGCTTGGGACCACGAGAGCAAGAGCTGATCAAACCGTGCCCCGTCGCTGCGTTATTACGTGTTCGTCAAGGCTTCGAGACTATCGCGGCCAATAAGTTTCGCCCTCGCCACCGGCACACTTCACCCACCAGTAGCGCCTGAGTTCCTGTTCTTGTGCGCCTTCTCACACCCTCAACTTCTGCTTCTTCTTCTGCTTCTGCGTCTCTTGTCTCTTGTCTCCTCCACGCACGTCTATCTCGTTATTCGTTGTGTCTACTAGAAGGATGTGGGGTACTCTACCTGCTCTACTGTTAGTTGGTGGTTAGCTGTAGAGCATGCCAGTCGGGTCGTCGTCTTGACGAATATGTTTCACTGCTTATGGGGACGAGACGCGTCACGGCTATGAACGACGTATGAAGCATGCAACATCTATAAAACGTTGTCTTTTCTTATTATTTAAAACCAATGAATCAATATTTCTTCTAATATACATCAAATAGACCCGAATGGCATGCTTTAGTTAGCTGATCTCCCAACCGCCTCGCGTAGTATCGCTATGTCAGAGACGCGCGTCTTAACGGGTGTCATTCAGTCTGCCAATGCAACTATCTAACCCCCTTTTGTCTCGCCCCGCAAGAGTCGTCGCTTCCCTTGTTCCCCTATACGGTCGGTCAGAGTTTTTCGACCGACGCCGCGTAAACAGTACGACCCCGTAGGTTGGGCGGGCATACGGCGGCTCTAGGCCACGTCAGACAGACCCTATAGCTTGGTCATCTTGTGCAATATCACGTTTACGATAATGCGCTCAACATGCACCGGAAGTCGGATCTATGACGTATCCGTAACGAGGTGTGGCTTCGACTCTCTTCTCTTGTCCAACGTGGCCTTTCCGAGCCCCGTTGGACGGCGCGCAATTAGGTGAATCACCGCGCCCCGCCTGTAGTCCGCTTCCACTCGGCTCTCCGTACACGCGCTCAGTTCATTGCGTATTCTGTTTGGCTCGTCTCCCCATCTCTCTCTCCCTCTGCTTCTCCGCTCATCTCATCTCATCTCGCTCGATCAGCTATATCTGTCTATCTGGCGGTTGGCGACCACACTCTCTTTCTTTATTCTTCTCCTCCGTCTTCAATCAGTGCGTCGTTGCTTTCATTCTGTTGTCTGAGCAGCTCACTCTGGCTTAGTGACCCCCCCCCCCGTCCGCTTGAGCGGGACGCATGGTTCTCATTCTCTCATCATCTGCTGCTTGTACGCGGAGGAAAGCCTACCTGGCTTTTCCCTCATTGTCTTACTAGAGTTGTGTTTAGAGCATACGATTCGCGTCTTTTTGATGAATAAGTTTCACCTAAATCTATATATGCGATGGGTCTGCCATTTTGCCATGAAACATGATCACTTCGACAACGCGAATCGTATGCTCTAGTTGTGTTTTCGGCTGTCACCACATACGGCACGCCGTTGTGTGCTGGGTGCACGTCTCCCTGAACCGTTATCATATTTTGACAGCGGGGCGCAGGCTGTTGTTGTTGGCGGTGGCGGTGGCTAGCGACTACATAAGAGAGCGCCGTTGATAGCGGGTTCGGCCGCCTCTTTCGTTCTGCGTTTCACGTCAGCCGGTGCCTCCTAGCTGTCGCGCCGACCGTGTTGTCATCTCATCTCATCTGAAACGGCTTTGCTGGATCATAGTAGCTGATAAGGGGAGGTTCTGAACACGTGGAGGAGTGAATCATACTGTGATCAGATGGTTCCTTTCATAACCTGCCAAATCTGCTCCACCCTTGTGTGCCCTGTCCCTTTTCTCTCTTCTCAAATTAAGATGTTGTCCTGCCGCTCAATATCCTTCCGCGTAAATGTTCTTCCTTCCCGTTGGCTGAGTCAACCATGTTGCGTCTTTTGCTCTCGTACCGTAGCGCCTGATTGACCTTCTTTCGCTCGCGGTTTGCGCCTTGTGCCCGCCAGTCGCTCCTCGTGCCCTATCTGCTCCCTTCAGACGTAGCCGACTACTACCGTATACAACTACTGCCGGCGCACTTGGTATCACTCACCGTCCCTATCAACCGCAGCCAGCCAAGTCAGAGGAAAGGAGAGGAAGGAAGGAAGAAGATGGGAGCATCGCCATCGTCGCAGTACGATATCCAGCGAAGGCGGGCGACGTGGAACTACGCCAAAGATGACGGCTTCGTGCAGCGGAGGAGGAGGACGTACGCGGCGGGAGTGCATCCGGCGTCGAGGAAGATGAGCTCGACCCACGGACTGACCACCGCGGGCTTCATAACGCCCTATGAGGTGCGCCAGATGATGGCCAAGGTCCTGGACCAGGAACAAGGAGCGGACAGTTCCCCGGATGCCATCGGATCGGACCGGGACGAAGAGGAGGAAGAGGAGGTGGACTACGTACTCGAAGTGACGCGCGGCGAGTACAATCCGGTGGAGCGTGCGAGGACTTCAACGGATGATGAGACACTACCGCCGCTGACGGCTAAGCTATCGCTGGCCAGTGCGGACTCGGGTCTGGACAGTGGAGAGGCCTCCCCGAGAGGAGGAGCCGGCTCGGAGGATGAAGGAGCGAAGAAGGAGAGGAAGGAGGGCGAGGAGGAGGAGAAGGAGAAGGTCAAGAAGCGGAAGGGCGGCAGACTGTCGCGGAAGGCCCGGAAGATTAGCCAGCGGTTCCGGTCGAAGAGCATCACTTCGCTGTTCAGTTCAAGTAAGCTTGGTGGGATTATTATAGGGGAAATGTTGCGGAATCGAGGCTGTTTTGCTTGAAAAGCTTGCTGGAAGGCATGCTGTTAATATTGGGCGTGCTCCAGACAGCAGACGAATTGAATCATCGAATCAAGGTGCGCTGCGTTAGATAAGCTCAGAGGGGGGGGGGGGTCATTGGTGCACGTGTAGTGGGGCTGCAGAGATCGCGCAGGCTCTTATTTGGTTGGAGCTATTATTAGGCGTAGACGAGACGGCATAACAGAGCCCCTGCAGTTGGACGTGTGCGCGTGTGCGCAACACAAATTATTATGCAGAAGATGAAGCCGCGACGTTCTGATCTTGGAACACTTTAGCTAGTTATGCGCTGGTCGCGCTGCCTTGCAAATCGTCCCCCGTTCTCGCTCTCTGTTCCCCGTCTGTATTTACTGGAAACCGAGGAAGCCGAGTAATGAGTGCGGAGAGGCGAAAGAACTTCATCATAAACTTCTCAAGATGAGAGTGTTTGCTGGTCTACTGTAGGTTATGAGGTGGAGCAATTTCGTGTGTGAGGCTAGTCGAAATTGCACGCACATGGTCTCAATCATGAGCTGCGCGTCATCCGCGTGACTTTCGCTCTGGAACAGCGCCAATCTTCTAGGTCTGCGAATAATTGCGAACAGCAAGAGTATGCTGTAGAGTCTGAGCCGTTTAATTGAGTAAGGCACCTCTTCAAATGTTACGCTTCACGGCCATGAAATTTCTAGTACTCTATGTCTGCCGCTGAAGGTTTGTTTATCCGTTTACTCGGCTAAAAATAAGCAAGTCCGGCTAGCTAATCTTTACGCGATCAGGAAGCGGTGTCGAGTGTGTCTGTGGAGGCGTAAATAGGCCGTAAATAGGCTCTCGATCTTTAAAAGGCTAACGAATTTGGCCGTTAATCTCCCACGCGCGTTTTGTGCTGTTATTGTGATTGAAAGCGAAAGGGGGGGGCGCACGCGGGGCAATCGGGTTGTCCTGTACTCGTTTCTGTCGCTTTTCTCTCCGTCTTTCTCGTACTCTGTCCTGGCGATCGCAGTTCAGTGCTAAGCGAGTGGAACGATGCGCGACGAGCATGGCGGATTCCCCCCCCCCCCCGAATGTGATGGGCGTGCTTACTCGATACAGTATGCCTAGTTGCGCTTTGGAAGCGTCATCAGGCTTGCTTCGCGGGAAGCGAATTGTATAGGCCAGGACCCAATGCAGCCTACTAGAGTTTGAAAACCAAACCTTTTAATCGCATTATGAGACCAAGAGCGTGATGAGGAGGATGGAAAAGTGAAGAGAGTCAGACGATAAATACGCTAATCGCGCTTGGCTCTCGAACCCTACAGTCTACTGCTATGGAGCTGTATTCTGTGTGTGTGTGTCTGTGTATGCGTCGCTGTTGTGGCGCGCCGTGCCTATTTGTGGCTGTACAGAACAATAGCTGGCGAGTTGTTGAGAGGAGAAGGAGGAGGAGGAGGAGAGGAAATGGGAGGAGTAAGCAACGCGGCTAGTTAACGGCCCCCCCCCCCCGCGAGATGGCAACAATCTCGAGAGATTGGAGATGGGTGGCAGGCAATTAGTCCATGGTCGTCGTCGACGTCCATCACTGATTCCCGCGAACGATACGGTGGCGGCGTTGAAGCGGAGACTAGAGAGTAGCAGTACGCTGAGGAGGAGGAGGTTTTAGCGTACTGCCTTCCTGCTTGCGTGAAGGCAAGCATCGCCGTATCGCGTGCGATATGAGTGAATGTGACAAGGAAGGGGGGGATGCGATCAGGGGATGAATACTCATCATACGTGGGCAGGCTTTGCCGGTAACTTACTGCAGTAGCCCTCCGATACACGGAGATTGCGCTGTTTGGCTACTAAACTATTTTGCAGTGAGCTAACCAGTATTAGAAAAAGTTCTGCAGTAAGCTACCCAACCACGGTACCTGCAACCGTGCCCATCTATGATACTCATACTTGAAATTATTTTTGCGGTAGGGGTCCTTTTCCAGATGCGGTAGGGTATCCATGTAAATCGAGAATTTAGTACAGCGGTGGGGGTAATTTCGCACAGCGGTACGGGTAATTTCATAGTAAACAGTGGCCTGCGGGCGGGAGGGCTCCTACCCCGTAAATTACAATCAATTACTGTATTTTTCCCCTGACTGCGATACGTACCGATACGTTCGAGTCACAGGACTCGCTCCTTTCTGGCAAATCAAATTTTTGGCTCCTGAGCGGCAATAAGGCCCTTCTTGCACGCGTACGCAGAGGGGAAAGAGAGATGTTCTTTCGCCGGATAACCCGATATCCGGGAGCTCGTCCCTTACGACGAAGGCCGCCCCGGCTTCAGGGCGACACTTGAAACGCGATTTACTGCAAAAGCCCCCCCCCCCCCCTAAGTTGACTCGGTTGAACCCTCTTCGAAGAGTAATGGCATGGTTCCGGGCTGAATGCCCGATGGGGGTATACTGTGTGCCTGAGGGCAGTGTAGTCAGCCACTTGGTCGTATGCCCCCCCATCCCTCTTCCTCTTCCGTAAGAGCGCGTTCATGCATTGACGAGAAGAGCTTTGTTTTGGCAGAGAACAGAAGCGCTCCCACTCGTCTCGCTTCTTGTTACCAAGCATATAGTACGCGGTTATGCCAGGAAAGAGGCGGAAGGTGAAGTTGGTTCGACAGCACTTTTGCTGTTGTTATCGCTGTGGAGCTGCGTGCGCAAAGAGGGGGAAATATTCTCTCACTGCAGCTTAATGAGCGCGCAAAGAAGTTCGTTCGGCCGTGGGAACGTCCCGAGTACGATTCTCCAAATGCGAGCGTATTAACTAATAATATGCAAAATGCGCGCAAGCAGCGCTGCTTACGGTTGTACTGTGGAGTGTTTTTTTTTCCGTATTCCCCCGGAACACGAAAAACACAATAGCCTATGTAACCGAGGGTGGTGAGCGCGGTAGACGAGTGGTGGTTTCTACATACCGTTTGCGAAATGGTAGTCTACGACTGTACTGGTCGAACAATGGATGTTTATGGGCGAGGAGACGGGGTATGGCATACATGTACATGCCACGAGACACCGGCTGAGGGTTGCCAGTGGCGACCCGCCAGCCCATTGCGTAGATGATGTCAGCTCTAGAGGGTTAAGATCGGTTCCCCCTTTTGATGCTTATGTTTCACACATCATTCGTAACCGCGACGCGTCTTGTCACCAAAAACAACAAAACATATCGTCGAAAAGTTTAGCATAACTTGTCGTCGAAAAGATTTTGAACCTCTAGTCAACCCCTGCCCGAGTAGCTGGTAGCGATCGCTCATTCAGACGCATGTACTGGTCTGTTTCCCCCCCCCTTGTCTTGTGTCCTGATGTCGCCGAGCTATGGTCCTTCTACTTGTGCTGGTGGATAAGCCAACAAGAAGGTACTCACCGTGTAACGCAATGATACCGTACCCACCCGTGAAAGAAGTGGGCTTGTTATTGTCGCTGGGTCCGAGTGCTTATTGAGGGCAGATCAGCTGCTGGGCACCGTGGGGCTAGGGGCTCATGCACTACGCTTCTATAGTATGGGCAAGGAAGGAGACTCCCGTTGTCGTGGAGGGGCGCATATCGTAGGCGGAATGAGGCTAGGCGTATGTACTTGGGATGGGGGGGGGGGTGTTTTCGAAGGAAGGAGGACCCTCTCCTCGTGAGGAGTGTGGGTGCGTGCCTTGTTCTGGTCTCAACGATGCATACTCAAGCTTGGAGGAGGAGGAGGAGGAGAGGACTAAGGCCACGAAGAAGAAGAATAGGTGAATGAACAACGACAAGAAGTGCGTGCTTCCGTTCTCTTCACATTGTCTTCTCCTCATCTCCCTCATATTCAGACCCTCATAAGCCCAGCCGACCGTGTCTAGGGGGGGGGGGGGGCTTTCCCCGGTGTGTCGACGACACAGAAGCATAGAGAGGGAGGGGAGTCCAGGGGGCGGAGCCCCCTTCCCTCCTCCCCTCTCCCGCCATCCATCTCTGTTCCCTCATGGGGGGAGCAAGTGGGCAGAGACCGCGAGCCTCCCTCAATCTCTCCTCGTCGAGGTTTCAAGGGCCGTGTTCCAATGTCCTCCTCCTGCTCTACTCTCTAATCATCATCCGCTCTCGCTTGAGAGGGGTTCAATCTTATTCCCTCCGAGAGTTCCGAGTTGTCGCATTTCCGCACGTTTCTCTCGCTCTGCAGAACTTCTTGATGCTTGACGCTAGCCCTTGACTCTCAAGTTGAATGGCCGTGCCTTTGAGCGCAACGTCGTCGTCGTCGACAACGTCTAAGAGAGTTATGCTGTCGTCGCTCATCGACAAGGTGCAGACGTCGACGTCGTCGCTGGCCTCTACCGTATCCCAGTCGTCCGTCGAGGACTTCTCGCCGCGCTTCAAGGCCGGCATACGGCGCATGTCGATGCCCCTGGGCAAGGCGAGGGATCTGTCGAGCCGTAGGCTGTCCCAGATGGTCGAGGCGATCAGCGAGACCTTCGACAGCGATGGCATGATGATCGGTACGGATCCCTGGTTATTTACGCATTCCTGACAGTCCCGATATTCGCCGGTAGATTTGCTTTTTGTTGGAAGGAGCTGCCGAACGAGGAAGTTTTGACATAAGGTTACTACGGTTGTTACAATTAGCACTTGCGCCTTTTGCGGCGGAGAGTCTAGTGTCGCGAATCGGCGGCTAATCGTATAGGTGTTGCGAGAATGAGGGGGGGAAGGGGGGGGGGTGTTCTAAAACAAGAATATCTAGAAGCGCCTGGAAGCTTGGCTGCGGAGATTGTCATGTTCGCGTGGTAATTGGCGGATATCTAGCGCTCTAGATAAGTGGCACTTCTGGGCCTGCAGACTGACCTTTGTGCGGGTAATCATGGGGGGGGAGTTTTTGTGGTGTAAGCGGGCCTACGATAATAGACGGGTTGTCCTCGCGGCTCGGAAGTCAACGATATGCAAAGTACCGGAAACGAAAGAGAGAGTGGTGCCACGCGGGTTGAATGTTGCCCGGAAAAACCGCGTGCCCCGCCCTCCGATTATGCCTTTCACTGCCACTTTTTGTCGCCGCGTTCCATATCCCCCAACCATGCGCCTAGCCTTGTTATGGTCGCATTGTGACGATGGTGGCAGTGGCCGGGGTGTGTGTGTGTTGAAGAAGCCGAACGTTATGGTCGGGTCCCAACGCGATTAGGGCCACCACCACTTTCCTTTCCCAGCGAAAGAGAGTCTGCTGTTGACTGACACGCCAACACGCGAAGAAGAAGCGGCCTGTGATTGGGAAAAGTGTGTGTGTGCGTGCGCGTGCGTGCGCATGCGCGTGCGCGTGCGAGAGTTGTAGACCGTCGATTACGGTAACTGGGTTACGGTAGCGAAATTTGTGCTTTTGCAGGTGACAAGCCCGCGCCGCTCTTTGGCAGCTCGTTGCTCAACCGAGAATGGGAGATCGTTACGGTCCAGGAGATGTGCAGGTGGGTAGTAGTACTACGGTAGAACGGGTTACGGTAGCTCCATTTCGTGGAAATGCGTGTGGTGATCGGGTTACGATAGTCCCAGGGGGGAGTATACGGTACTTGCAGGCGACTGGACCTGGACCACCTGACCATCCAGGACATGCCGATCCCGGAGGGCGCCGCGCAGAGCGTCATCCTCGACGAGCTCATGATCAAGCAGGTACGGTAGCTTTGGGCGGTGGGGTTACGGTAGTGTAGATACGGTACTTTATATGGTCAGCACAACGACAGCACACTATCCGTTAACAAGATGACACGTTTTCGCATGCAGAGTTGTATGTAGGCTTCACTAGTATGTAGGGTCGGAGACAGCAACTTTTCTGTCTTTTTTCTCGGGCGAACCTCTAGAGTGCATGCTGCTTCGTATGCTTACTAGTAGTTGTTGGGCCGGGGCGTGGGAATGAAGAGAGCGCGGGGGGTGGGGGTAATCGGATTCTCTTCTTGACTTCCATTGCCCCCCCCCCTCATCCCCTCCCCGTCTTCCTGCCAGGAAAGCTTTGCTTCCCCTTCTTCCTGCCTTGCGCTTCCACGGCTCTGTGCCCTGTGTAAGGCCTTCCGGACGGGGGGATGTATGTGCATTCCTCGCTTTCCGCTGCGGAGACGAATATAGAGTAACCGCAGAGAGGAGAGGAAAGGAACCGCCTCAGCGGATTGCTAACTTTTGGACTGGAGTGCCGCGTAATGCGAGAACCGTGTTTATGCAACAGCAGAAGAAAACCCGCGAAGAAGACGCTCTTTGAAGCGCGCTTTCGGGAAAGGGCTTCTGTTTCTCCGTCTATCGGAGAATTGGGAAGGGGTTAATGAGATAAGCTCGCCTGTGCACGTAGGCGGGAGCCTGATGAGGGGACCTCCCCTCGCTGACATTTCTGAACGCGAAGCCTTCCTGTGTTGGACGAGAATGTGTTCGTCGGTGGCAGGCCAGCGGGGGGGGGGGGGGCTTTCCAATTAGCAGCTACTGGACGGGTCGGTCGATGCCCGTGCGGTGTGCGTCTCATACGCCGACTAACGAGCAAGAGCTTAGCGTACCAGCCGCCCCTCTTCGCGCATTCCTGCATACTGTGGAAGGAATAACGATGAAAAGCGTGTCTCTGCGGGTTGGCTTGCCGTTCGCAGTGTGCGGGCCAATTGGGGCCACCTTTCGTGTTTTGTGCGAGAGGCATGCCACTTCGTCCGGGAAAGAGAATGAAGAGTGAAGAGGGGGAGAGGAGGGGAGTATGAACGAGAAGCTCTGCGTACGGGTCCCCCCCCCCCCGAACAAAGGGAGCTGAAGAGGAGGAGGAGGAGGAGGATGAGGATGGGGATGGGGGATGGGGGACGGGATGAACGACCCCTAGGAGAGGAAGAGGAGGAGGCGTTGAGGGGGCGAGAACAGAAGGAGGAGAAGAAGAGGAGTCTCGTGGTGGTCTTTGACGAATGACCCCCCTGAATGCCTAAAAGCACAACAATAATCTTCGTGCCCTCGGGCACGATACTATGGCCACGAGCGGCCTGAAAGAGTCTCCTATCTATAGCTCGGCGGCGAGCTATCCCTCCTGAATGAGAAGAGGAGGAGGAGGCTTGAAGGCAAGGGGATACACACTATACAGCCCCGCTACTAGAGCTAGCTGGTCAGGCATGGCTAAAGGAGAAGAGGAAAGAAAGAAAGGAAGGGAGGGAGACCGAGATTCTCTTGCATATCTCTCGAGAGAGAGAGAGGCGAACGACGAAGGAGCGGTGGGCGAGGAAAAAAAGGGAAGAGAGAAGTAGCCGTGTGGGAGCCATTGGCTATTTATCTCTCTAGCCTCTGCCTCGTCTGCTTTCTTTCCCTTCTCCCCGAATCTACTACTTCATCTCATCTTTCCCCTTCTTCCCTCCTTCTCTCTCCGAAGCAGTAGTCAGTCGCATGCACATCAGATGTAATGGCTCGCACGCGCGATTTGAAGTCGGAAAACGAGGCTGCGAGATGATGATGGCATTGTGGTCGGTTGGCAGGATAGACCGGCGAACTCTGAGAGCCGGGATCTCGGCTTTTTGCCGGATGGCGCATAATCTCCGGATGATGAGCCGCCGGCGGAGAATGCGGAGCTAATCAGCCCGGGGCGAAGCAGACACAGGAAGCGAAGCAGACAGACGACAAGCGGGGCGCTCCGGAAACCAGCCAGCCAATCGGCTGGGGTGCACCCTCGCACTGGGGGGAAACTTCGTTTGGCACCCCGCTCCGCGCTCAAGAGATGGTGGTAGTCTATGCGTGCGAGGCAAAAGCAGGAAAGGGAGGGTGGAAGACCGAGGAGCAGAGACTCGTCTGTGCTGATTGTTCTGCACTCGTTGTTGTGACGGGATTGTGAAGGAGGGGGGGGGGGTCCTGTGCCTCTATTTGGGAGCGAGGAAGAGAACGAGTTGTGATTGTCTAAGAACGAAGAGCGACTACTACTTCTGGCAGGCTCCTCGTCACGGCTGTTTTCAAGGCCCCTTTCTCTTCTTCCAAACCAAGGAAGCAGCCTCCCCCCCCCTCCGCCGTTGATATTGTTGTGCATACAACATGCAGATGCACCAGGCACGTATAGCCAACGAAAGGGGGGGGGATAACTCGGATGCATTTCGTGCATGTTATCGTGTGGCCGCCGGCAATGGAATCTCCTATACCCTGTTGTTTGGAAGACAAATGGACGCGCCCCCCCCCCCGCCCCCTCGCCCGCCCTGATGGAATAGAATGCTATGAGTAGAGCGTATGGCGTGATCAAAGCTGTGTTGTCATCGGCCAAGTAGAGGCCGAGGGGGGATATTGTATTTGGCTGTTTGGTCCTCAACCGCCATAAAGACTCGGAGAACATCGCCACAATCTCTGATGCTTTCGAAGAATAGGAAGAAGAAGACTCTTCGAACAAGCGGAAGAGGAGTGGGGTCCATCTATCTGACAGAGAAAGACTCAAGGGAAGGGAAGGGGAGAGGGCCTGGAGTGGAAGCCATAGCAATGGAGAGGAATGTGCTCTTCTGGATCGGCATTGTCACGAAGTCACTCACGAATAAGGAAGCAGTTTGGACGAGAAGAGGGGAGAGATAGGAAGACGAAGACTCTGGGGGGGGGGGGGTGGACGAGTATCTTTGCTCGTCGGTCGTAGAGAGAGAACATTGGTCTCCGAGGAAAGGGGTCTTACTCGGAATCCTTGCGGAGGCACTCGAGTGTAGACGTCGTTGTCGTACACCGCACGTTGCCTCTTTTCCTCTTCCCAGTCCTTAACCGGGCCGGCTTTTAGCCCCCCCCCAATCCCTCCAGCGGCGCATTATGTGCTCGAGAGAAGAGAGGCCTTATCTGTAGACGGGGACTGGCTAAGCTTCATAATAAGGATGAAGCTTCCTACAACGGATCCTTAGTATGCAAGGCAGTCTGGCCCTGCCTGGCCTGGCGAGGGTGTAGCATGGCTTATGTGCGAGAGCTATCGTGGGAGCCGCTCTTGGGAGGCTATAGTTAGCCTCCCCGCTGGCCTTCCTGGGAATGCGGAATAAGAGACGAGGTAAAGGCACAAAAAGGAGGAGGGAAAGGACTCTCCTTTTCGACTCCTGAATGCCTGATTAGCGCTATGAATGAATGGCGCGTTGTATTCACGTATGGCAAGCAGGCAACTATTTACGACGATGTCGCCGCTTTTTTTTGCCTCGAAAGCGCACATCATTCGCGCTTCAGCGATAGCTTGCATCCCCTGAAGCTGCTTCCCTGGATGGTCCGGGCGGTTACGGTAGTCAGACGGGCCCCGGACTAATAAATACGCTGAATTGAGTAAGGCCCGAAGGGCCCCCTCCTAAAGAGATGGACGAGAGTTGGTCCCGAACGTAGATAATGGGGAGCCTTAATTCGACATCTCGTTCATTTTATTCCTCGAACGCGGAACGAGGTTGCGGGAAAATGAATGAGAGAAAAAAGCGATAACAAGGAGAGGGCAGAGAATACGCAGGGGAGGGAGGGGAAATGAAATACTAGAAGGAAGGACACGCGAAAGCAGCACGCGTTGTTGATGGCCTTGGATTATGTAATTGTTTATCATTTACCGGCGGACCGCGGTGTTGTCAACACCCTTTCCCGTTCCCACCCACAGCACATACGAAAAGAGATGAATGAAAGATTCATCGCCTATTGGGGGGGGGGGGCAATTTCTCAGCGTAGAGATGAAAAGTTAGCGAATAAATGAATGAAGATTAACTATCGAATATATTGCAGATCATGGAGATCCTTCCCGCGCGCGCTGAAGGATACCCCTGGGTGAGCATCTACAACGCGGAGAAGCACGGATTCTCGCTGGCCACGCTGTACAGGTAAGCGCCGAGAACAGCATGAAGCAGAGATAGTGCCCGACCCCGTTGGATCCCCCCTCTAGTTGGTGCCTTCTGTTAGATATTTGCAAATGTAATTGCAAAAAAAAAGGAGATACATTAGGAGGTAAGAGCATTTGGCTGCAGGAAGATGGCCGAATTCGACGAGGACATGTCCCCGATTCTCCTGATCATCCGCGACACCCGGGAGCACGTGTTTGGTGAGTGGGCCCGGGTTACGGTAGTCTCCTTGAGATTACGGTAGTTTCCGTGGTAACGCAAGCTAGGAGCGTTACGGTAGCCAGCCAGTCCTGTAGTAGGGGTACGGTAGTCAGGATGATCCTGGACAGGTTACGGTAGCTTATCGTTGCGCCTGATTCAGGGTGCGTCGTGTCGTCGGCGATCCGACCGGCGGACCACTTCTTCGGCACGGGAGACAGCTGCCTGCTGTGGCGGTTCACGGGCGAGGTGCCGCATACTCGGTAAGAAACTAATAATATGTATTATACACGTCGAAAAATACGTAAAGGCTTGAAGAGGGGTGTAGGTAACGACGAAGAGAAACCGGCTTGCTGTTATTTAGCAGATGTTTGATGGGACTACTATGCACATTATTACCCGTGGTTCGGAATCTCTGTATCTTCATGGTCAGGCATACCGGAATAAGTGTGGTGAGAGCATTGAACGCGACGACGCCTCCTTATTGCCTCCTTAGTTTGGAGCCAAGAGAGGGGGTAGGCGATCGCGCGTGATTTATTCAGCAGATGCTGCACGCGAAATCTTTTCCTGGAGAGAAAAAAGTGTTTCGCTCTCCCAATGCAGAAAGGGCGGAAGTGATGTGTTGCGATGCGTGACAGCTCGAGCATGGAATGGCGATACCGCGCGGTTTTCGTGGGGTTACGGTAGCGTACTGTAGGTATGGTAGTGGGAAAGCTATTAGGCTGGTTACGGTAGTTGTAGGAGTTGCGGGGCCTAATTGGGTGATGATGTATCAACTGCAGTCTACACTGGAAATGAACACCCCCCCCCCCCCCCTCCCGTCAGTCTATCTAGTTGCGCCGTTTGCATTTTAATGATGTTGGAGGCTATATGCGGCGCGAGAACTTCGGTTATGCCCTTATAACAGGGGCCTCTGACGTAGCCGTTGATTGGCAAACGAATATGCTTCTTTGCATTCTGCATTTTTCTTGCTTAGTTCCCTACTGGGCTGTTCGCTGATTGCCATCCAATAATGGCCGTATTCGGTAGATTCGCACGCGATACCCGCTTTCGCACGACGGAATGAGTAAGAAGAAGAAGAAGAAGAAGAAGGTAGTAGAGCGCGGGATCTCTTCTCTTCTTCGGGCTTACTTTGGCCGCGATTTCCACGCTCAAAACAGGAAAGAGTGTGAGAGAGTGGACCGCTGATTTGGCTTTGCGTAACTCTAGCGATGATTAGGCATAATAGTGGTACTCATAGTCGAGG
>LS842642.1:187102-212921 GCA_900490955.1 Micoletzkya japonica
CCCACGAGAGTTGTCCAAAAGGCCCGATGGGGGGGCTAGTTTGCTATTTCAATCAAAAGTTTTCAATAGTTCCGTGTTTGTGGACAACTCCCGTGGAACCTGTAATAGCGAGGCGCGCACTAATTGAGCCGGGCGAACGAGATCCTCGCCAAGAGATCCCATCCACAGACCACACACTAGGGAGCGTATTGGAGATGAAGCTGTACAACTGTGACATTCGACATACCAGGCTGCTCACCATCAGTACTCCAGAGCAGGATACCATGGAAGCTCCACTGCCAACCTCCAACAAGGCAACGAGCGCCGTACCTCGTTCGCTGAAATCTCGCTGAAATCTCGCTGAAATCTATCACATCTAAAGTGACATCGACACACGATCTCTCCACTCGGCACAGTCTCTATCTCTTCCATCCGCCTTACTGCTCTAGCCTTGGTTGCCCTTCGCTGCCAACTCCGCATCTCCACATCACCGCCCCGCATTCCACCCCTATCCTCGACACGCCCCCTCGGGTTGGAGGCCCGGGGGTATAAAAGCGCTGCCGGTCGCCCTGCCCCTCAGAGACTCCTCTCACTCACTCACTCATGGCTCGTCTTGTCTTCGCTCTTCTCGGCCTCGCCGCCGTCTCGAACGCCTTCCTCTTCGGCGGAGCCGGAGGCGGAGGATGCGGATGCGCTCCGTAAGCCTGCTTTCCTATCATTCGTCCTGAGTATGTGGCATACGGTATACGGTAGCATACGGTAGTATACGATACTATCCTAACCACGACCTACGTTCAGTCCTCCTCCCCCTCCTCCCTGCGGCTGCGGCGGCGGCGGACTCTCGCTGCCCCAGCTCCCGCCTCTCTCCCTGCCCTCGCTCGGAGGCGGCGGATGCGGATGCGGAGCGTAAGTCCCGTTGCATATAGCCGACCCTGGGTCCGACCTAGCTGCCTATGAGACGGTATCAATCACTCCCTTCAGTCCCCCTCCCTCGCCCTGCGGATGCGGCGGCGGAGCCGCCGCTCCCATCGGAGGCGGATACGCCACCGCGCCCGTCGCGGCCGGCCCCATTGGAGGCGGCTACGCCGCCCCCGTTGCCGGACCCATCGGAGGAGGTTCGTTCCCCCATTATACATACTGCAGTATACTTTCTCATCAGTAGTGAACAAGCGTTAACTATCCTTAAGCTAAATGCCTAATAAAAATATAATAAAAAATAAAAAGTAATAAAAGATAAGCAAAGCCCCGCTTGCAGGATACCAGGCTCCCCTCGGCGGTGCCTCGTACGCTGGACGCAAGTAAGCGGTCGCTCGCTGCGCCAACCACCACCACCACCACCGCCCGTCTTCTCGTGCCATCACCATTGGTCCGTGACGACGACCTGCGCCCTACGAACCAACCCCCTGCACCATCCCCGCCATCACCCCAACCCCCTCTCGAACCATCACCACCTTTCTTCACCGAACTCAGCGCTCACCTCTCGCCTCCTCTCGCAATGCTCACTGTTCTCATCGTCGTTGCCTCGTCGTCGTCGTCGTAGTTGTAGAAGTGCGATCAGCACTCGTCGTAGTATTCTAACTAGTAGTAGTAGTAGTTATTATTGTGTCTGTACAGCCTGGAGAGATAAAGAGCTAACTATTACCCCTCGCTGGTGGTTCGCAACAACGGGTTTTTGTCTACGGGAAGAGGGGATTCTCTCTTGCGCAATGGGCAGCAAGGACAAAACTGCATGGCGGAGAAAGGGATGGGGATGGAGAAGGGGAAGATGAGAGAGTCCGGGACAATGAGCCAAGCTACGACGCACAATCAAGTTCGCCGGATTGGGCAAGGACATCACCTGGAAATGGCAGCAGCGGCCATCATACACTAAGCAGTTCGCACAATGGCCTTTGCGCGCGCTGCCAGTTCCAGTAGGGGGGGGAAAGAAAGTGACAAGAGGACGGCAGACGGAGTGACATGTCAAAGCCCTTGAAGGAAAGACGTAGTAAGCGGCACTTGGTTGGCCTTTGGAATGAGGGGATCGGGACGGATTAGCTAGTGTGGAATGGCCCGATCATCTATTTCATGATGATTGTGGTGACTTCTGAAGTACAGGAAAAGGAAAGTCATCCTATTCATGATATCAGCAGCACATACGTTTACATACACACAAAAGAGCAAAGGGTTCTGTTGCCTGTTGCCAGCGTAGTGCTGTATACGTAGTGGTCGCTTTGGGAGCTCTACAAAGGGTTTGTGGCTGCACAACGTCTGAACAATGATGGTTGGTGATCCTTGTTGCTAATATGGCCCCTACGCATTTCTGCTGTATGCTGTAGTCTGTGGTGACCTATAAGGTCATCTACTAGGGACGGATCTAACCTCCACGCTAAATACCTGGCAGATCGCTGACGAGCCGAGGACACCCCCCCCCCCTGCTTGCTACGGTCAAACTTTATACGGCGCAGCGAAACCGCTTCCGGACCCGTACCGCGCTTATATCGCCGTTGTTCGAGGCCGTTAACGCGCGTTAGGGCAGTCATCAAATGGACGAGGGAAGGCCTACTGTGTCCACACTAAAAAAGAGTCGTCGAACGTGCCAAAACCGCATAAGCCGCGGGGCTGATCCCGTTATCCCTGCCGCGCTCTCCTCGTTCGGCTAACACTCTCGCTGCCCGAGGGGCCCGCGCGGCTCTCCGCTGTTCAAGCACTCTCTCAGCAGCCCCGCTTCTTCCGGTCCTCATTCCCCTTGGAACGTCGGAAAAACGCTAGCAAAACATGAAAACGTTTGATCGCGACCGCTATATAAGGCGGCCGCATGAGGCTTTCAACACATCGCACACGCTCGTTCTGTTTGTGTAGCAGCAACTGTAGAGTAGTGTCGTTCTCCTACATTGCAAAGATTTTGTCATACTTGTATTGCCATTCTGAATATCCTATAGCCGCATCCTTCAGATGCGCTCGGCCGTCATCTTGCTCTCGCTGGCGTCCGCGTCGTCCGCGTTCCTCTTTGGAGGCGGATGCGGCGGGTGCGGAGGCGGCCTGTCGCTGCCGCAGCTGCCGCCCATCTCGCTGCCGTCGTTGGGAGGTGGGTGCGGATGCGGTGGCGGAGGCGGAGGATGTGGAGGCGGATGCGGAGGAGGGTGCGGAGGAGGCGGAGGCGGATGCGGGGGTGGTGGAGGAGTCATTGCGGCGCCCGCGCCCATAGCCTATGCTGCACCCGCTCCGTACTACGGTAAGCATTCGCGATTGAGGAACTTGTCCCGACGAGAACAATACAACAACAGAATTTTTTTTAATTTTTTAGTTGCTAGTCTTTTATCTATAAATGGTACAGGTGGTGGAGGCGCGCCCGTCGGAGGGTATGCTGTAGCTCCGGGAGGAGGAGGAGGATATGGAGGCGGATACGGTGGCGGATTCCAGGTAAGACATTGAGTATCGCACGAGATCTGGAAATTGTCAGAATGTGTGTAATTGTTCCGCCTACGGAACGAATCCGGGCTATATCTTGCGTAAAACGTGGAAGAGCGCATGCTTGCAGGCCGCTCCGGTTTACAGCGGAGGCGGAGGCGGATACGCGCCCGTTGGCGGCAACGCGTATGCCGGCAAATGAGAGGAGATCCTCCTGAGGATGAGATTAATATGTTGTCTGTTAATATCAAGTGTGCCATCATTAGCAATATTGTTGGAGTAGTTGCTGGATAAAGGTTGTTATTGACTCCGTTGTGGTATGCTGTGTATTGGAAGAACAATAAAGGGGGGGGGGGTTGAGGGTGCAGCCCATGTAGATAGATAGATAGATATCTATTGCAGATTACAGGGAAACGGCATACTATAATATGACTTAGAATTAGCCTCACTAATTATAGGAAGAACGTAGTGAATTAAATGCTCTTGCACTCCGCATAAAGAAACTATTTGTTATGTGGGCGCAAGGTTGAGAGTGTACTGCCATGCCCGATGGCATCTGACCGTGGCGCGAGTAGAAAGGAGCCCATATCTTCCGTGACTTTCCCTTATTCCATTGTCCTCGATGGTATCGCGCTCGCGCGCTCATTCCAGTGTGCGACTGTGCGCGGAGCAACAGGATCAGTGAAACAGCTCAAACCACAAAGTCGTCGAAGCAGCGAACAACTGCACTCCACCAAATAGAATCGTGAAGCAGCCCATAGTAACCTAGTAGGCAAAGCATGCGGGGTTTCCACCGTCTCTTCACCAGTCTCAAAAGGCAACGATAAATCACACTTTTGCGCGATCCGTGCGGGGCGCTAGGCTCATCCAAGAGGAGGGTTGAGGAAGAGGTGGGACGAGGAGGGACGAGGATGCAGCGGAGAGACGCAGACTCACCGCGTGCCCGGTGGACCTGTCAAGCCGATGGCATCGGTATATAAGCCGCCCGCCGGCTCGGAGTTTTCACACCTATTTTCACTAGCTCTTGCGCTTGCGCTTCCTGGTCTGCTCTTAGTAAAGATCCCCTTTCTGCTTGTCTTTCATATATCCGTCTCTTTCATATACCTTCTGATGCTTTGCTTCGTGTCCTGTACCGCAGTTGACCGTAGTACGGCTTGCAGAATGATGAAGACCGCCGTCATTGTGCTGCTCGCCGCCACCGCCGCCCAGGCTATCTTCTTCGGAGGCTCCGGATGCGGATGGTGAGCCAGCCTAGCTGTTTAAGGCCTCCATAACACAGTAGGAAAAGGAAGCCGTAAACGTCGTCAATTCAGTGCACGGTGTAGGTAGAGAATGAAAGGACGACTACGTTTATTGCTTTCCTTTCCCAACCCTCCTCCATAGCTGTGCTTCTCTATAAGTCCCTTATAACACGTAATCCAAGCACTGGACGTATAGCTCTGCTAGAGCAGCCTACACGCCTGAGATGTTAATGCTCGCATCCTTCAGCGCTCCTCCTCCCACGCCCTGCGGCTGCGGAGGCATCGCCCTGCCCCAGCTGCCGCCCATCCAGCTGCCGCAGATCTCGCTGCCCAGCCCGTGCGGATGCGGAGCGCCGGCCGCGCCGTCGTGCGGCTGCGGCGGAGGAGCCGCGCCGATCGCCGCGCCCGTCGCCAGCTACGCCGCGCCCGCGCCCATCGTCGCTGCGCCCCTCGCCGGAAACGCCTACGCCGGCAAATAAGCGCGCCCCGCAGTGCAATGAGCGTGCGGCCTTCAGGGCCGTTATTAACTCTAATTATGTATTATTATTAATCTTAATATGTGCATTCGATAAAGACTGGCTACCTCTCGAGAGTTCGGCTTGGTTCCTGAGCACACAGCGAAGGGGTAGTGAAAGGGAAAGTGTGCCGGGGGTAGTACCGCGCATTCCAATCCGACACTTGGGCTTCCGCCGCGCGCAAGAACTCGCTTAGAAGGGGAGGGTGAGGGGGGGATAAAGCGGTTCGCGGGCGAAGTGACAGAGCCTGCGTCGAGACAGGATAGGAGGAGATGTAAAGTATTGGGCCATCATGTGCAACTAGGAAATGGTGACTCAATCGCTTCCATCCATGACATTCGGAGCACCATCTACCGAATCGCACGGGTAGCGTTGGGCAAAGAGTCGGCGATAACAACTCGCCGTAGTACACATCTAGATAGTCAGTGCACCATCAGGACAACCGCATCCGAGAGTGCGATGAGTTGTCCGAGAATTGCATTAGTAAAGAGTATTAAGGCGATCCGGCGAATAGGTCGTTCTCGGTAGCCTATATAGGCCGGCGGGCCTGGGGAGATGCATCAGTGGCCCTCACGATGCAACCTACTGCCGTTGCTGTTCTTCTAGCGCTCTTCATGGCTTCTGCCGTGGTCGGGCACTGGGGTTACGGCGGCTACGGCGGGTATGGAGGGTACGGTGGTCTCGGAGGATACGGTGGCTATGGAGGTGAGCCAACGCTGAGCCTTACGGAGTGTCCCTGACACTTTCGCTTTCTAGGCTACCCCTACGGAGGCTATGGCGGGTATGGAGGAGGTTATCCGTCGTATTATCAGTGTGAGTTTTTTTTCGTAGTATGTATGGGAAGCCTACATAATTGCTTGCTACATAATTATGCAAAGGCATAATGGAGTAAACCGGTCCGTCCGTTACTTTGATTCAAAAATGAGTCTAATTCTCTCACTTTTGCACACTCTCTTGCCTGATATTCCGAATCATTTTCTGACGACGTATCTTTTTTATTCCACTATATGAACTAGTAAGTCATAGATTACTATCTATTGCAGCTTATTACCCCTACGGTGGCGGAGGATACGGGGGCAGTTCGTCGCAAGCTCAAGCTTCAGCTTCGTCCTCGGGCTGGGGAAAGTAGCCCCCGACCGAAGATGATGTATAACTACTGCCAATATAGTTCCCAGTTCCATGATTATCATAGTGCAAAATAAACACATTACTTCGACAATGTGCGTGTCGTCACAGAAAGTTACAGAATTCTCATCTAAAGTGGTGTTTGCGTATTTCCACTTGTGTCTACCGAATGACTAATCGATCGGCCGAACGTATGTTGAGTAGATACTATAAAGGGATGGCACGGAAAAACTCACAATTCCACTTTTTTCCGATGAGGATCGCTCTGTTTCTCTTCGTTTTTTCTGCGGTGTCTGCCTGTGTTCTTTGCGGCTATGGAGGCTATGGAGGTTATGGCGGATACGGCGGATATGGAGGTTGGGGTTTGACGTAATAGGTCATAACCATCGTTCAGGATACCCGTACGGAGGCTACGGGGGCAGCTACTATCCTTCGTACTACCAATGTGGGTTTTTCTCCCGCAACACCGTTGTTTGAAGTGATAAAATGGATACTATCTGTTCACGTTTGCAGCCTACTACCCATCGTACGGAGGAGGATACGGCGGCAGCACTGCACAGGCCCAAGCCTCGGCTTCGTCGTCAAGCTGGGGAAGGTAGAGAATTAATTAACCGTCGTCTATCTCTTCACTGACCCCATCAGTTGCCAGTGTCATCGTATATCAAACGATAAAGTGCATGCCTCCCTCTTATTACCGCAACAACCCCATCACTCGTGTTGTCTCATTGATTAGGCGAATTGGCCGTACCATTAGTTGGCGTCTATAAAGGTTGGTGTGGGGAGTGTCTATAAAGGAGATCCTACGCCGACTTTCTCTTCGATGACGATCGTCTGGCTTCTGGTGGTCGTCGTGATCATGGCTAATCGTGTCGATGGACACCTGGGCGGGTACGGTGGCGGCTGCGGCTGTGGAGGGTACGGTGGAGGTGGCTATGGAGGAGGTACGGTTGAACATCGAAGCCACTCTGTAATATTTCACCCAGTGAAATTTTCCCAGCCGACCGGGGAATTATTACCCAGAGTCACGTCGTAGGGGGGAAATGGTACGACAGCTATAAGAGGCTTCTCAAATAACCTGCTGATTGGCTATGTTTAGCTATGATTTTTTCCTGCAAAACATGCTTGAAGAAAATTTTCCGTTTCTTGCCTTTCTGAGTAACATTTGAACCATTTTGTCCTGCAGGCCAGCCCTACTACGGCGGAGGCGGCGGCGGCGGCTACTATCCGCAGCAGATAGGTAACGTCGAGGATAGAGCCCGCGAATCGCTACCGATAGCCGATTTTCGCCGGTTGCGTTTCACTGTCAACATTGCCAGAATCTCTGTTCCTCATACACGTGCTATAAAACATAACACCGGAAAAATAGCTTAATTGGATTAAATGGTATCGATTCGCGGGCACTAGTCGAGGAACTTGAAACGCCGCTTTTGGAGATGTGCTACACTAAATTTTGCACTCATTCGTGGGATTTTAGGTTTATATTTATATGGTAAATTGAAGGAGTGATCTATTCAGTTTACTACCCGTACGGAGGAGGTGGAGGTGGCTACGGCGGGGGGTACTCGCAGGTATATTAGTATAGTGGAATAAATCGGTCCATCAGTTTCTTCTGTTCCAAAATGACTCTAATTCTCTCACTTTTGCTCACTCTCTCGCCCTATATTCGGAATGATTTTCCGACGGATCTTTTTGATCCACTATAGGTATATCGGAACACTTTGCCTAATTAGGTTTCCCTACTGGTCGCATAACGCATACGGCGTCTAAATACTCTATCCTAATACTAATATATAATATAAATATAAAAAGGCAGAAATAAAAATAATGATAATAAATATGAAAAGTCTCACCGTTGATTTGTTCAACTTGATTAGCCTTCCTTCAGGCACAGGCCTCCGCGTCATCTTCGTCCTACGGCTAATCGTGTCTCGGTCTTCTGGCCAAGATAAAAGTAGTACTAGATATATCTATCCATGGAGAGTGAAAAGGACGAGGAACGAAGAGAACAAAGAGATATGATAAAGCATTGAGCTTGTGATGTGCATCCTGTGAAGCAATAATACACGTGAAGGCACGCGATAACACGTTTCCGATCGATTTTCGTTCATCTTGGAAGAAGGGAATTCCTCGGTGAACAGCATTACCACACAACACGCTCTCACGTGCGTCATCACCTACAATTGGAACAGTTAGTCAAATACACGATAGTATTTGACTAACTGTCCTTATTCTGATATCTAAAATAGTAGATTACTAAAAGAAACTTGAAAGTACTAGGGCGGCTGAGCCACGGGGCTGCAAGCAAACTTTCTGCTAAACGCCAAAAATTTAACGCCAAAATTCAACGAGTGACAGAGAGGGATGGCAGAACGGGAGGGAAAAGCTCAAATCTATCGTTAAAGGGCCCCTCCAGGCAATATCTACCATATGCATTTTTTGACATCACTGGATAGCCCTCAATGTCCCGAATCTCATCCTCTCTCCTTTTTAGTTGAAACTTCGCCGTTGCTGAGAAAAAGCTGTGCAAAGATTTCTCTCGCTGTCTGCGTCTCTTCATTCCCTCTTGTCTCTCACAATCAATCAACCGCTCTTAATTGGTTATCTCTTGGAATGAATGAGAGGGACCCTTTAAAGGATCGCGAAAGGCACGTGTATGCTAATTGGCACGACGTTTTACCAGTCCGTGTTCCGAATGTGTCTGCGTCTCTCTAATTTCCATGCTCTCTCACCTACACTCCCTTAATTTGCATACGACTCTATTCTACGCAGCAGGACGTAGTGAATTGGGGTTTAGACTGTTTCACTCTCCGCGCTCTCCTCACTTTGCACGGTCTCTCGCTCGAAGAGTGGTTGTTCTAAGCGCGATAGTGAAGCTCAAACGCAAAATCAGAAAGTGGGAATGCCTGATTCATAATCAGGGTATTATCCTCTCTAGTAGGTCCCTTCCCCCCACTTTCCTCTCACTGTCTGACTCTCTCCTCTCTAGCACGCGCGTTTCCTCTCTCTCTCCCTCTCTCTCGCCGAGAGAAGGGAACGGACCTGCCGCGCGATTAATCTCCCCCCAAAAGTAGGTCACCGACTTTCTGACAGAGGCATGCAGTTCAATTATTTCTGAAGATATCGAAATGCAATTTGCAGGAGCCGTGTAATTCATACAGAGCTAACTCTCTGCAAGATTTGAAACTCATAGCTCCTTTGATTCGTGAGTTATTCATAGTTGTTTGAAAGTCGGTGACCGGTCGCTGAGGGCGATTAATCGCGCGGCTGATTGTGAGGTAAACTCACAATGTTCTAAATGTTAAGCAAACGAGCCAAAATGTTTAGGGTACTGTGTTTTCCGTGCGAGAGTTCTAACCGAAATCAGGGATATTTTTCGGCATCTCGTTCGCTTAACATTTGCACTATTGTTAGAACATTGTGAACTGTGCAAAGGGTAGGTCCGTTCCAGGAGATCATGGGCGTTTCCCAGCCAAAAAGGGGAGGGAACGGAGGGGGCAATTGGTATGACGGCGGCTGGTTACAAGTTCCAATAGCAAGGGAAGGGGAGAGGCCAACCGTTATCCGGCAGGCTAGAACCACCCATTTTGTCCTGACTGATTCTCTAGACTCTCTAACGCTCTGACTTCGGCATGTGTTGTAGCCTGAGTCAACGAGGGATGGTGCAAGAGTTAAGGGATCTCTGGTTCTTCAACTATTACCTACGATACCCCACTTTTGCCATAAGTCGGCTCAAAATGATCACACATAGTTGTAGTAGGTCGCGTTTGATTCCTCACGACGAGATCTATCTGGCAGCCAAATCTGATGATCAAAACCTGATCACGTTGACATATTCTATGGGGAAAAGAGAAGAGCGCGAAGGGCACATGTGCATGCGCAAAAATTTGGAGAGAGAGGCTGAAATTGAAGAGTTTTTGACATTCAAAATTATCCTATCTTTTACCACTTTGACACACAGATAGACCGTGTCATAAGGAATCGAATGGGACCAGCTAGAACTGCCTATGAATATGTTGAAACGACTTACGGCAAAAGTGGGGAAAGTTTCAAACGTGGGCGCAAATTTACTGGCTTGACTGTAGTGCGCTACGCAGACGAAAGAGCGAGAACGAATGAAGAGAGACAGGTGATTACGGAGACTCTTCCTTCCCATTCTGCCATCCCTAGTGGCAGATTCCTGATCGCGTACCGGCGCAAAGTTGCCCGCTGCAAAGTAAACAACAATCGTTTACGACCCATCGTCGATGCGCCAAATCGTGCCCGAATCGCTCAATAATTTCACTCACCGCAGAGATTATCCGCCGGTTGTGACATCGGCCATGTGCGCACTTTCGGGGGGGGGGGTCATATATAAACAGCGGTCATCTCCGCATCGTTCCCTGCCCCCATCCATGTCCCTTCTCACTCTCCTTCTCCTGCTCCTGGCTGTCTACCTCTCTGTAGTGCTGGGCATCCGTCGGACCTGGTGCCCGTGAGTTTTATCATTCTATCATTTTACCCAATCAATACAGGTCCACCCTCTCTATTATTTCTACGCATTTTGCGACTAGATAAGCACCACAATCGAAGGTTTACTTATATCATCAATGATTCAGACCGTGTACGTGCAATAACGCGGTTGGCAGTGCCGGCCCTCCTAATCCTATGCCGTACTTCGGATAGCGTTGCTATCGAAGCCTGAACCATTACCTCGACATCGATTATATACAATTTCGTTTAAATTTTTTATGTAACTATTTTGCTTTATTCGATAAACCGTATTCCTGCTCTGTTTTTGAACGAAGGTAAAGCGTGTGAGTTCTGAATCATACCTATACAATACTATAATATTAGTTCGTCTGCCAAGGAGTGCTGCGGTCGCGACAACAGCAATCCCTTCTTCCGCCACTAGGTACCTATAGATCAGTCTACAGTTCGGCCACCTCGCCCTTCTTCTGGAGAACTTCCCGATCCTGAGCAATATAAGGTGCTCCCACCTCAAGACTTGCATATCGAAGTATGCGCCGCCTTGTACTGTCTATTCTCTACCTAGTGCTGGGCGCTCTGCTGTTTTCCACACAGTGCCAAGCGAATCTCGCCAAGCTGTTCGGCAGAGGAGGATTTCAACAATGCCCGTAAGTGGATTTCTAGCTATATTTCAGAATTCTAAGAAAAATAAATGAATCTTTGTAGCCCGTGCATCTGCAACAATGCTGGAGCCGGATATTGGGGACGGTGACTTCGTAAAGGAAGTAATAAGCGTGTAAATACTGACATTGAGACTTATGCATAAAGCATGTTCGATTAACCAATTCGCTGAGCCATTCAACCTCATAAATGGTCTTCCGATCACGAATTACACACTCCCGACTCGTTCCCGGCAAATGATCCGTATCACCTCTTCGTCGATCGTGTTCGTGTTCTGATCTACTCAATAACACCCATCTTGTCCTTCTTCCTTCCTCGCTCTTTTCCCCCTTCACCAGAGAGAGTAACATCCTGACATAAAAACAACTCCCTTCCAATCGCGTCGTTATCATCATGGCCGTGTATCTTCTATCGCTCGTCTTGTTATTATCCTTATCTTTGACTCCCTCTCAAGCCAATCTCGAGAAGCTATTCGGCATGAATCAGCAACCGCAATGCCCGTGAGTTCATCTTACGTACTTGGAGCACCTTTTCGATTGAGCCTTGATATACATACAAAAACAAGTGCTACGATACGACTACACTTTCACCACACAAATTTCAATTGTGCTCCATTCACCAGCGGGCTGGTGAAATTTGTGTGATGAATGATTCACAAGGTGCTGTATGGTGGTGAAATTTCGCTGAGTGTAGGCGATGGTGAGTACGCAAATAGCTCCGCCAGTCGTACTCAAATGCGCAGACTTCTGATTTTATTGCGTCCAAATCTTCGGACAGATTATAATATTTTATGGTACTAGACTGTTGCAATGGCGAAACGAGTTGGGTTGTTGATGATGAATGTCTTATAGACCGTGTATCTGCAACAATGCCGTAGCTGGATCGGGCGGGCCACCCTACGGAGGGGGCGGGGGGATGCCGTATGGCGGAGGCGCTCCCTACCCGTACGGTGGTGGAGGAGGATCGCAGAGTCAAGCCTGGGCCCAGGCCCGCGGAATGGGAGGGTGAGAATACCGTTGAGTCCAGAAGTTCAAACAGATTATATTACGATACTATCCAGTACCGCGGTGATACGAGTTTCTCAAGTTGTTATTGTACAGTGAATCTATGAGAGTGAGAGATCGATAAAGTTTCTTATCAGCAACGAACGGAGCACCGAATAAGGCATCTTGATGAAAGCTAGGCTCACTTAGCCACCGCAGACAAAGAGGGGCTTTAGCCTAGCCTCGGTCATCTTGACACAACCTGATACCGGGGGGGGGGGGGCTATTCCCTTGACCCCTCTGCGCTTCATCTGCGCGCGAGTTGCCCTCCCGTAGCTCACTTATCTCCTTCCCTCGCTCCTCTCCCTCCCCCCTATATCTCTTCAATCGCCCTTTATCCCTCTCGTCCTCCATCAGTCTCCTTCCCCATGAGATCTCTTCTCCCTGAGGCGCAGCACCTTGACCCCCGGGCGGGCTAGCCCCCCCCCTTCTCCGCCGCCTGAGGGGGATATAAAACGACCGGCGGCTTCACCTCGCTCACCAGTCCCTCTCGATCCCCCTCCTCGATGGCTCGGCTCCTGCTTCCTCTACTACTGCTGGCCTCCGGCGCCTCCGCCTTCCTCTTCCCCAGCGTCCTTCCCTCGTCCAACTCATACGCGTACGTTTACACGTCCGGTTACTTTATTCCCAGTTTCTGTCCCTACAAGTAGCTGTGCCATTGAACACCACCTTAGCACATCTTTGCAAAGAATGATCAGGCAAAGAGGGCACACTGACAATCACCAACGATAACAGCACCACTATAAGAATAGCGCTGTGCTTTGCAGTAAGGCCGAGGCGTCGCCCGCCGAAGAGGTCAAGCCCACGACGGTCGCACCAGCGCCGGCCTGCGTCTGTCCCGTCCTCCCGACCCTGCCTCCCATCGAATTCCCCACCCTGGGCCCGCTGCCGACGCTGCCGCCCCTCGAGTTCCCCACGCTAGCACCGCTCAAGCTCCAAGCCCCGCCCGCTACGTACGTCCAGCCCGGCGACAGCTATGTCAAGGTAAGCTAGAGTGATACACTATCTAGGCCTCCTGAATCGCGTCCATTTAATCGAATTAGACCATTTCTCCTTGGTTGGTTTTCAGGCATTAGCTATAACAAGAGAGAATTTCTTCGTGTCATTCCTGAAACATAACCACAGAAATTCAGTGGTCGGACTCGATTCAGGAGGTCTAATACTATCCCGTCGATTTCGAAACTGTACAACCATGTGCTACACTTGTTATACTAGCTGTTTTGACAGCGGGAGCGAATCAGTGTGATAGTAGAATCAGAATCAGCATGATATTATAATAATGAGAGAAGGTATTTTGTTTCTAAGCCCATCGAGCTGCCCACCTTCGCCCCTCTTCCCACCCTTCCGCCCTTCGAGATGCCTACTCTTCCGCCGCTAGACCTGCCCAAGGTCAACGCCTACGCTCAGGTAATTCTGCAAGTGGTGAACAGCGAAGAACAATAATGATCAGTTATCGAAGAATAACGATAGCTAGCTTACCTTAGTGGTGGAAAGCCCGCGGTCTCGTAAACAAGCTAAAATAAATCATTATAATTCCAGCCCGAGACCGCACCCGCCGCATACGTGCAGCCGATCGCGTTGCCCACCTTCGCCCCGCTTCAGGTGACCTTAAGCCTACGAACCTTAGCCTTTCCCTAATCATAGCTCCCTAGCACTTGCTCTAGACCATAGACCGGTGCATACTGGAGTCTGTATCAAGCAATACGCATTGTGACTATTCTTCCCGGAATCTACCGAAACGCATCATATCTGTAATATTTTTTATCGTGTACTTTACCGCAGTGTTCCACGTTGTGCAGCATGACAAAATATGCAAATTGTAATATGCAAAAAGCCTTCAGCCGATCGACCTGCCGACGCTCGGCCCCCTTCCCACGCTGCCGCCCTTCGAGTGGCCCACCCTGGCGCCGCTCAACCTCGCCCCGCCCCAGGGCGGCTACGTGACCGCGCCCGCCTCGGTATGCGCGTATCATGACTTTCCCCCTCGCAAAACTTTTGACCTCGTACTGGGAATGACAAAAAACACTTTCCATTATACTATCTATACTATCTGTATGCTGTATCAGATGCTTACTATGCGCATAGCTTAGGAGAGAAATAAATACAAGAAAACGCTGTAATGTACACCACTTTGAACACCTGCAAGACGTCACGATCCCCAACGGGCAGCGCAAAAGTTGATTGAACTGTAACGAGTAGAGTACACTGAGCGAAATTTCACCACCATACCGCACCTAGTGAATCATTCACCACACAAATTTCACCAGCCCGCTGGTGAATGGAGCACAATACACCAACGGGCTGGTGAAATTTGTGTGGTGAATGATTCACTAGGTGCTGTATGGTGGTGAAATTTCGCTGAGTGTAGCTCATCAGGGAAGCTATCAGATGAAAGCATGGTCATATACGTCGCACCCTTTGCAGTACCCCACGATTCCCACCGTGCAGCAGCAGACGCTCGCCTCCGAGAGCGTGTCCACCCCGAAGTCCTCCGAGGTCGAGGTGTCCGAGGAGTCGGCGCCCGTGGAGGGCGGCCCCCCTCCCCTCCCCGAGGCATGTCGCTCCTTCCTCTCCTACCTTGTCCATATCGACTGCTGGCTTCCGGATAGGAGCAAAGTGACTTTTGGACTGATACAGCCACTCATGCAGGGATCTAGACGGTGTAGAGGACTGCAGCTAACCCTCCACTAGTAACGACAGCTTAGATGATAGGGCTACTTAGCCGAACTAGGGGAATATAAACACGATAAGTGAAAATTTAGAGTAATTAATAGATTTAGCTGCAATATATTTAGAGTGATTGATAGCGTACTAAAAGTAAGGTAATGTAATGTCAATTCAGCTGCCTGAGAACGTCTCGCGCCCGGAGATCCCCGTGCCCGAAGACTCGGTCAAGGAGAACGTCATCGAGGACTCGAAGACGGTTGAGCGATACTGAAACCCCAAACTACACTTTAGTCTACTAGACTAGACCACCCCAGCCCCTCGATTCTAGTCTACTGCTTCCTCTTGACTCTCATTCGGACCCGCTCGACAGTGTGTCGAGCTAGATCTTCACCCTCATTGTTTTGCTCTTTATTCGAAGCTTTGAAGCATAAAGGCGAGTTTCTCTCATGAAAGTGACACAGGGACTACAGGAAGATGAGATCGGAAGGGGGACGAGAAGGTTAAGGTCGGGAGGGGGCAAAGTGAGAGAATGAGAGGAGAACTGGTTGGGCGGTCAATTTAGGAGGGAAGAGATAAGGAGCGAGAGTGAAAGTAGATGAGACAAAGGTCAAATGGCTCCAGGGTGAGGTATGGTATACAATCGAGTGGATTCATACATACAAAGTGTACACGAAATACGACAGTGCATCGCAAAGGCTAAAAGCGAATTGGTCAGGAATTTGCTTCCGCGACAGGAAAACTTGTCAGGCAGTTCTAGCTCAGTTCTCTCCTAGCCTTAGAATGAATCTTGGCAAGCTGCAAATAAGTTCGATTATTGTCTGCTTCTCCTCGCCGCGGCTGCCTTTCTCGCCTTCTTGAACTCGGGAATGTACCCGGGGGGCTGGATGGAGTCGTAGTCGTTGGATACTGTAGGCATGTTGGGCGCCATCGGACCCGCGCCGTAGGCAGGGGACTGAATTGTGGAATGGTATTAGTCTCCTCGAATTGGGCTTTGCCGTGAATGTTAGAAAGATGACGGGGTCTTTGCTTCTGTCATGCCGACTAGACATCCAAACGACCATAGACAAGTAAGCCCTTGCCTGGTAGCTAACGGGCGCGTAGCTGGGTGCGGGGGACTCCTGGTAGGCTACCGGGGGAGGAGGCGGAGGCGGGGGAGGGGGAGGGGGTGGCTGAAAGCTATCTTGTCAGCTTCACAAGCGCATTCAGCGGCGCTTCAGTCACAGTCTTCTAAATGTTAAGCAAACGAGCCAAAATGCTTATGATACGGCGTATTCCGTGCGAGAGTTCCTACCGAAGTCAGGGTTATTTTTCGGCATCTCGTTCGCTTAACATTTTGTCTGTTGTCAGAACACTGTGCAGTGAACCGTCGAATGGAGAAGGCCTGATCACATGAAGTGCTCCTCGTTATGAAAGCTTATCGTTCACTGAGATGTTCAGCTTTAGCTCGGCAACTTTCACCCGTATTACCGGAGGGTATGAATTAGGGTTCTCTTTTGGATGCTTTTCCACGGTCATGCTCTGTAGGCATATCCTGGTATTTATAGAAGGCCGAAACATAACTGAGAAAAAACGTCAAAAAGAGAACCCTAGTATGAATGAGCGATGAACGACTAGCCTGGTAGACCGGCGGGGGCGGTTTGTAGGCGGGCGGGGGAGGGACGTAGCTGTGCTCCTTCTCGCACACGCACACGCACGGCGGAGGCGGCCTAAATTATCGGGAATTAGTGCAGGCAGAATGGCAGGGAAAAGCGTGGTCCGCCGATCTGGCGAAATAGCAGATTGCGGATGAGGAGAAGCAGAGCGCAGATCATGCGTATGCGCACCTTTCCCTGTCGTTTTGCCCAACACTATTGTGAAGCTGCGTAATCCGCGTCTCCCAGCCCACCATTACTGTGAACGCGACTGTAGCGAGCTGTGTCAGGGTGCATGAATAGATGGGTACGGAAGTGGAACTGCATCAAAACCTAGAGCGTACTTGCACTGTGGACGGAGCGGTGCGAGGAGGTCGGGAAGGAGGAAGGACTGGGAGACTCCTACCAGTGAAGACACAAGTACCAGCCACCGCATCGCGACCCTGCTAAAACCAAGACTGGCCAAGGTTCGAGAGGGTAAGATTGAAAACTCAAGCAAGGGGCACACACACACAACTTGTCCCGGGCAGTTCTCTGGCGATTTCGGTTTCTATTTATGCGCATATGCCGAGATTGCGCCCTGTCGTCTTGTAAGAACTCCGGAGAGGGCAGAAGAGAGGGAAAGCGAGGGAGAGGGTATGCGCGGGCGTGTGGAAATGGAGAGACGCAGACATTGCGCAGAACTGCATAGGGGGGTACTGCTTACGGGATGAGTCAGATGGATTGCTTTAGGAGCGGGCGGGAGCTCTCCTCTTTGTTGTGGAAACAGCGAGGAAGTTGTGCACGCAAACCCGACCGGCTTGAACTGATCTTGCACGAGCATATGCCACACAATGTTCTGACAGCAGCGCACATCTTAAGCGAGTGAGATGCCGAAAAATAACTAACTCTGATTTTAGTAAGAGAAACTCTCGCACGGATAACATATTATCCCATACATTGTGGCTCTTGCGCCTAGCATTTAGAATACGATGGCCGAAGATTGGCAAGTACTAGTGAAGGTGACGCAATATTTCAGCTCAACAATGCATCTTCCGCTACAACAACAGTTATTGAGTTGTGCGGTTGGTCATTCAGGGACTGGGTGCACGAATGACGGCAGCCGTCCAGACCCCGTAGTAATTTCTCTTGCAATCAAAATCAAATCAAGATCAGGATTGCTGCATCTGCAAGCACCGCGATAAGCATGTTATCTGCTATCTTCGAGCATCGGCTAATGCTGGTGCTCATAGTGCAGATAGTGAGCCATCATGATTTCAATCAGAGCTCTCTCGTTTCCCCATGCTATCTTGACTTGATCTTGATCTTGATTTTGATTTTTAGAAGGAGGCGTTCATTGCCAGTTGATTGGATTTTGATTTAATTTTTATTGCGAGGGGGAAGGTTAGTTTTGAAAGTCGTCAATGAAATTACCGGAGTTTTCTCAAGTTCACAAGGCACCACGTGCACGTGTGTTGATTTCTGTCGAAGTTGAAAGCTTATTTTGATGATTATTGAAGAATAAGTGATACTATCAAAATGACATTTCTCAAGTCCTTCAACATTTAAATATGTATTTGCTTTAGCACTCTTATGGACGCAGAAAATGTCGTGGAGCTTGCTCTCTGCCTTCTCTACGCACTTCTACTCATTAGTATACTCACTGCAAAAGATGCGACTCTCAATTCGGCCTTTTATACGTTGTTCTGCGTTACAGGTATGTATTTTATGCTATATTCTGTAGGTACTTCTATGCAGTTGGACCATACAATATAAATACGGTCATATATGAAAAGGGAGCGGGAGGCGCTAAAAAAATTCGTGCAATTATAATAAAACGTTTACTTTTGCCTTTAGAAATTATAAGAAACTTTAAAAAAATATTTAAAAATTTCAAAAATATTCGGAATATGAAATTTAATTTTTCGTTCCGAGGGACGGTTGTACAGTGTAATGATTCCGTCTGGCTTGCCCCCTCTCTGCTAAATCGAATACGACTGTCGTAGAACAAAATTTCAAAAAATCCTTTCTCGATTAATTTTTATTATTTTTCCTTTTGCTTTTATACTAATTTCGACAAGATCTTTCATATAAGCTTCACTTGAAAATCGGTTCCATGTCCCTTTAATAGTTATTTATTACAAAAATGTGTTATTTTATCACATTCAGGTTTTGCCGGCATCGACACATCTATCACGTTCATGCTTGCTTTCGATATTCGATTCATGCCGCAGTATAGTTGGGCCTTCAGGTCGTTGATGGTAGGAGATTTACGTTCTTTTCGACTTTGCACTATTTTCTCTTTTTAGATCAGTGAACCAAACCTTCTCCTAGATAGATCCTAGGCAATTCCACTTTGGCAGGCGCTCAATCAGCTCGGAGCTTTCGTCTCAACTGGCGGCAAACTGCTAATGGCATTTCATCGCTACCACTTACTACGGTCGACAACCGAGTTCGCGAAGGTATCTATCTATCTATGTCAGCTCGTTTCCTAGACAGTATTATTGACGAACAACTTCCGTCGGTAAGCTCGTACCTATACCGTCAAAACCGAAAATTCTGGGACAGATGCCGTATAATACGGTATAATTTTCGGTCTTGACGGTAATGCTTCGTATGGACACTCTTCATTGCGCTTTCCTCTGCCGTTGAAAATAGGAATACGACGACTGACGGAACTTTTCTCTTCAACCATATGCATGCAGAGCATTTCTACACATCCAAAGTAAATGTTTGAAATGAGACGACTGACGGAACATTTTCCAATACCATAAAGCTCGTTCCCTTGAGGACTGGTCCGGTCGCAGTACAGCTATCATCATCGCGGTTCTCCTTGCTCTGTCTACAGCTTCCTGCCTGGTCTATCTCTTCTGTGAGGTCATCTACTACGAGGCGGGCGGATACACGTACATTCTGGGGACGTCGGAGACGGTCACGATTGTAAGCGTTGATGCGATCGTTCATGAGATTGATCTGAGGAGAGGACGGGCAAAATGCATTCTCTATTCGTAGAAGTGCTAACGGAGTTTCTGACTAGAGGGTGTCAAGGAAATCCGACGTAAATCGCTTTTCAGAAACTATACATCCATTATACAATCATTGAAATTTCTGGGAAACATTGCCTCACGTTGTGACCTAGTGCATAACAGTGAAACAGGGTGCATACCTTGGTCAATTTCGCGGTGAATTTTCGAACTCTGTGTAGGTATTTAAACTCACAATATTGTTTCCCTCAGCGATTCCCTGGCTATTCCCTAGATAGCTCAGCATTTCCCTGGATAACTATTCCCCTCAGGTGATGAAGTGCGTATCGTGTTCTATGTACGCCATCTACTGCGTCCTGGCCGTCGTTCTGACGATTGGCACTATTCACCGGCTGCGGACGGCAACCCAGCACGCTGTGAGTACTTTTTATTTAATTCCGTGAGTACAGTGGAAGAAACCGATCCGTCAGTTTCTTCCGTTCCAAAATGAGTTTTTTTCACACTCTCTCGCCCTTATATTCGGAGATTATTTTCCGACGGATCTTTTTAATCCACTATACCGTCAAGCTAGTAAATTGCGGGCCGTGTTTGAAACACTTGAAACAAGGCCATATCTCGGCTGGGAAAGGTCGTACAGAGTTCTGGTTGGAATTTTTGGAATTCTCAGGACGAGATCTACTTGTTTATTAAGTTTGGTGATGATTAGACAACTTTAAACCGGTTAAAACGGCTTTTATCTTAGAAATCCCGATAAATTCTCGCTATCCCAGTTCGAACCTCTCCAATGCCACATTCTTACGTTTTAAAGTTCTTTAACCTTGCCGAATCGTTTCCAAACTTGATACACAGATAGATCTCGTCCTGATGATTCCAAAAATTCCAACCAGAACACTGTACGACCTTTCCCAGCCGAGATATGGCCTTGTTTCAAGTGTTTCAAACACGGCCCATAATTTACTAGCTTAACGGTACTTATTATAGTTTATGATAGATAAGTTTTACTTATTTCTGATAGTTTTACTTTTGATCCTAGAAATGTACAGAAACCATTAGTTAGTTACGGATGCAGCTTCTTTTCCTGTTGTCTTTCCCGTACCCATGGATAATCGATGGATTAGGATTCCTTTCTTGAAGCCGTTTTACCAAAGCACTCATATCACCGACCTCGATTAGCATAGAGGTGATGAAATGCATGCTTTCCGCTTTACGAAAAGCATTTTTTTATCCTTTATGAAATGTATATTTTCCTCTTTATGAAATGCGTGTTTCCCAAGGGTTCCGGGTCGGTCGGGGTGGCGCGCACACAGCGAATGATCGTCCTGTTCGTCGTTATCTGCACAATAGCCCATGCAGTCAAGTGCGTCGAACAGGTAATGCAGATGGTTTTTCTACATCTTCATTTTTGAATACTAAAAAAACCTTTAATTGCTGGTAAGCCACCTACGAGGTATTATCTCTGAGTGAACACTGCTCATTAATCTCACATAGATATATAGATAATTGCTATGTAAGAGGGGGCCATTACCCACCCGTGAACTCTGAAGGTTAACAGTGAGATTTTTTTCATTTTTTTTATTTTTTTATTTTTTTTATTTTCATTTATTTTTATTTATTTTTATTTTACTATATATTCAGAATTTTCAGCTGGTCTGGGGTATCGGAGCGGCCGTGGGCAACATTGAAGTATTGCTGCGAGCCATTCAATGGGTGAGAAAATGCAAAAAAAACATTTATTTCTTTTTTAATTTCATTATTTAAAGGAGCCGTCCCACGAGCACGGTAGAATTCGAATTCGCAGGCTACCCTGATATTTGGCAATTTCGGCCTTTCAGCTCATCTTTTCTCGTCGTTTTTTTGATAAGATGACCGGAGCAATGTGGAAAATAGTTTTGTCGAATAATCAGAGCCATATTTCGTCTCAGTCAGCTAATATATCCAATTTTGTAGAAAGCGCGCTCTCTTTGCACCTTCAGGGGAGTCAATGAAATAGCATAATATTCTGAATATCCGATCAGGATGATTAGATCTAATGAATCACGTAAAGAATGACTACAGCCGGAAGCTCGTGGTCCGGCTCCTTTAATCATCACAAAGAGAAAAAAGACCAAAGCGAATCGCTAGAATGCAAATAACGGGATTTTATTTAAATGCTCTTCATCTCACGTTCTCTTCAGTCTTCTCCGCTCTTTCATCCAATAGAATCGAATCAGTCCGTTATTTTTGGAGGAAAACGAACGTTGGGCAATCTTTGCAGCGCAGTTCGCTAAATACAGTGAAACTCTCTTGGCCAGCTGAGCTGAGAATCTCCGGCTCCGGCTGTTGTTTTACGGTACACTCAGCGAAATTTCACCACCATACAGCACCTAGTGAATCATTCACCACACAAATTTCACCAGCCCGCTAGTGAATTGTGCTCTATTCACCAGCGGGCTGGTGAAATTTGTGTGGTGAATGATTCACTAGGTGCTGTATGGTGGTGAAATTTCGCTCAGTGTAGTTAGCGTAAAGAACTGTGCAGCTCTCTCAACTTTAATTTTCCTTTAATAATAGTAGCACTAGCTATTACCACTCTACGCTTCAGTATCCGTACGTGAACTGTCTGTGCAACGTGGCTGCTCCCCTGTCTCTACTCTACTTCTCATCTACCGTACGCCGCCGGCTCATCTCCATGGTGTTTCGTGAGTTATTACTCACGTTATGAGACGCTTTGAGGCTGCACAGCTGTTCGCTTTCAAGAAAAAAAACAGAACAAAAAACAAGAAAAAAATTTCAGGAAAACGCCCGTCCTCATTGAACGCTACCGTACTCGTGAGTTCGGTGGAGCGCAAGCAATAACGACGAAGATCCGAACGGAAAGCTTCAGCTATATCCTACAAAGTCGCATTTTCTTTGTAATATTGCCATTTTCCCTGTAAGATGTGCATAAATTTTCTAATTTCTTTCGATTCTCTGCCAATAACATTATCGTATCATCCTCCCCTCCTCTCCTCTCCGCTCCTCTCCACTGCCCTCCCCCTCCCTTCATTCGTTGTTCTGTTTTCGTGGCGGGTCGCTGCCCCTCTCCTCTCGTCCATCTTGATGTACTCGAACGTGAGTCTTTGATTGAGCTTCATGCTTTGATCTTAGTCACTTGATCTTTGGTCTTACATCTTTGATATTTGATCTTCAATCTTTCAGTCGATAATCAACCCGACTCTGAACGCGGTGCGGCAGTTTTCCACTTCCGGCCACAACAACGGTTGGTTGACCTCGGAAGACCCTTCTCGTTGCAAATGGCAATGAGATAGAGTGCATCTATCGAACGAGATAACGCTCACGCTCAACGCTCACCGAGAGGGTGGGGAAAATGAAGAGAATGAAATATGGGGAGAATGTAAATGTATTCGACAGCCGCACTCTAGAATGAAACAACAAATTTCAAATTCCAAGCCCTAGAGGAACCCAACCATCTTCACAACTATGTCTAAGAGATCCGTATTCAGCTCGCTATCCGTCGCTCACCGCAGTCGAAGGTGTTCCAAGACTCGCTGCGGACTCCTCGTCTGTGTTCCGACTGACGATGAGGGAAGAAGAGCGAGGATTACGACAGGAGGGACGAGGAGATGGAGGGTGCGTTGCACAATGTTCTAAATGTTAAAACGAGCCGTCAAAATGTTTAGGGTACGATGTTTTCCGAGCGAGAGTTCCTACCGAAATCGGGGCTACTTTCAGCATCTCGCTCGCTTAACATTTGCACTGTTGCCAGAACATTGTAGTTGTAGGGTTTGAAAACCAAGCCTTGGAAGAATGAATTCATGGAAGAATGGAAGAATGAAGAGAGTCAGGCGATAAATACCTACGCTAATCGCGTTTGGTTTTCAAACCCAAGGCGACAGTGTTGGCAGAATGGAAGGGAAAAGCGCAAGTATGGTGCACCGATCAGGCAAAAAAGATGAAGAGGATTATGTATATTTTCACTTTTCCCTGCCCTTTTGCCAACACTAGTATGCAAAGCTGTCTCCGAGGGATGGCGAAAGGGAAGAGTGCAAAGCTGCATAGATACCTGGTTCTCTTCGTTCTACTCATCGGTACACTATACAGACACCTCTTTCCTCGGTGCTTTTGTATACTTACTGCTGAATTCGATGATCTTAAGGAATTCATCTGGCAGGTGTATACAGTACGCTATTGCTACAGTATCCTCCTCGTTCAGACGTCTCGAGTGAGTCGTCCACCACTACAGCCACCACTACAACGGCCGAGCTGGTTCCCACCACGAAGCGCGCCAAGCCGACGATTGACGAGGTTACTGTAGTCGACGGAGAATTGAACAAGCCAAGCGCTTGTCTAGAGCTTTTTCGGATGCTCTCCATCTATCTTTTTCTTAATTTTATCGCGTATTCCGATCGAACTGTTTGATTATCGCTGGTCGCACCTTACTTACAACTCGAAGTGAGCTTACTTACAAATGGAAGTAAAGCCGAAGTAAACTCACTCTTTTCTTGCAGATTTCTCGAACTTGTTCATAAAAGTAGAGAGTAGAGCCAAACTTTTTTGAATTTAGTATTTACAAAGGCCACCCGCCTCCATTCGAGATCTCGTCCTTGCTGTCGGCGGACACTTCGACTACTGCAGTAGACGACCGGCGGATCTTTGAACGACTTGAGGAGTTGCTCAGTCACAACGGTATGATGGAGGGAACAGGATAAACGACAGAGTGAAGTATTGTCGACGAGAAAGCTCCATCGATAAACTCAATTCCTGCTTTGTCTGTACTCTCTTCATGTCGCTTACAGCGGAAATAGGAATGAGGCAACTGACGGAACGGTTTCCTCAACTAGCTGCATTGAAAGAAATCTCTTCCAGGCGACGTTGCCCTCGACCCGTCTCTTTTGCATGAAATGGAAATGCTGTCGGGGAAGGTAAACGAAAAAACTCTGTATGCAACGGTAAACCGGTCCCGCTCCTGGATTTGGATATACAGCCATATGACCAAGCAAAAATATAGGGAAGCCACCATTCCATCAAATCGATCACTTCATCAACCTCGATCTACAGAAAATTAGCGTTGATGAAACGACCGATTTGCTGAAATGGTGGTTTCCCAAAATACGTATTTTAACTTGCCTACTTTTACAGGTCCGCGGCGAGAAGCGCGAGCTGGACAGCGCGCACGCGTACCTGACGGAGCGGAGGGCCGAGTTGGCCGAGGCGGAGCAGCGGCTGAATCGTGCCCTCGGGCGCTGCCAGACGGTCGGAGGCAGTGTTGGAGGTGAGGCTATAAGAGCGAACAGCGAATAGGGAACATGAATTTAATGACCTAAGTTGGTCCTTATAATCTCAGGAAGTGCTGAAAAAATTTGGTGCAGATTGGTTTCTCCATTCCTGAGATACTTCAAAAATCGTGGTCAATTCGCTATTAGACACATTGTTTACCACGCGGAATACTGTGCTATAGTGCGACTATCGAATGCATTCTCTCCATATCGCATTCTCTCTTCTCCGCCCTCTCTGTATGTAGGTTCGATCCCTACCGCGTCTCATTTTTTTTGCTTTTTTTAATATAGCTTTTATAGTAGAGGCCCTCTAGCGTCATCATACGAATCTCATGTCATATTCTTGGTTATGGTGATCGCAAAAAGTGTCCGCTCGCTGATGTAGCTGTTTCTGGCACAGCATTCCGCTCGGTGAAGAACCTGTCCAATAGCGAAATGACTACTATTTTTGAATTTTCTCAAGAGCAGCTCAACTAATGAGCACCAAATTTTCAGAACTTGTTGAATTCATAGTGGCGAGCTTAAGGTTTTAAATTCATAATTTTTCGTTCACTGGTTCGACTACAGGATCGGATCCTATGCGCGTAAACCGCTATTCGCTATTATGACGCTTGGAATGCTGTGCTGGGTTGTCGTGCTATTGCTTCACAGTGCGAAAACTCTGCTAAACAGCGCAACTCGTCAAATGGAATTATACGTTCCGATTTTCGCCACTATATGCATTGCACAGTGCCGTGCGAGAGTTCCTACCGAAATCAGGGTTATTTTTCGGCATCTCGTTCGCTTAACATTTTCACTGTTGTCAGAACAATGTGATTGCAGCCTTGTCCTTCCCGCCTCGCCGTGCGCATCCTCCACCTCCTCCCTCCTCCGACGACTAGCCTTC
>LS815885.1:3116-18583 GCA_900490955.1 Micoletzkya japonica
ATGCAAATTTCGCGTTTTTACAACTTTTGTATATCGATAGATCTCGTCGAGAGGATTCCAAAAAGTCAAACCGGAACTCTCTACGACCATTTTGAAGCGAGTTATGGCAAAAGTGGGAGAAAGTTTCAAACAATTTGAAATGTTTCAAACAATGTGAAATGTTTCAAATTTGGGCGCAAATTTACTAGCTTGACGGTAGGAATGAGTATTACTGACGGAGATTTTTCGTCAACAATTCCATGCTTCATTCATTGTATGTCGAACCATACGAATGATAAGTGCATTCCAAAGTAATATAAGCATCATAAGGTTTGACGATCTTACGCTCGAGAATGTCCAGGACTTCGCTCGATTCCTCGTCGTACAGAGTCAACCAGGTTCTGAGAAGATGCGAAGGAAGGTTGCACAGGAGGTTGATGCCCGAGATGATCAGTGACCTAAAGCACAAGTACAATTATCTAAATGTGCTGAAGTTACTTTGATGCCTAATTTGTCTCCAACCCTCGCTTTGCATAATATTTATCGTAAGAGAATGGCCTACCAAGCCCCTTATGAGCATGGTATATCTAGAGCTCCGAAGGGAGCTGTGCCTTACCGTAGTATCATAGCAGTCCGTCGCTTAGATAGTGCCGACGATTTACCTCGATTACTCCGACCCTGAATAGAAATACATCAACTCTATCGTGCAAGGCGTGCCAGTCTGCAGCAAACTAATAAATATCGCATTCCTCTGCAGCTAATCGACGTGCACAACCAAGGATTGGACAGGGTATGGTAAATAATCTGCTGTGAGCGATGTAATGAGATCGAATCGTAATATCATAACCAGGCCGTAGGTAATTCATTTTTCTGCCATCCATATAGCTATGTAAATATGCCTGTTATGCTTTCAGACAAAGTAAGAGTAGATTTAGGGTCAGTGATTAGGTAACCGAATCGGGGAGAGTGGGAATCGTACTGCGTAGTATCGTGCGGTCTGTGCGGGAAGGGCCTTCCGCTGAATGGTGGTGATGGAGGCAACGAGTACCAGTTGAGCGTGTCGAGGACCTCCCCCTCCGTCCGTCGAATCGACCTCGAAGGACGAGTTCCTGAAATGGGATGGATGTACGGATGTATTTCGAGCGAACGGGGCTCAGTTAGAGCAAGCCATCCGGGTCTTTTGAATGATAAGTTTCGTTGTTATCTCGCAGAGGGTGAAGCATAGACATCAAAAGATCCGAATGAAATGCTCTACTTTCCAGTAGGACAGGTGACCAACACGATAAGAGGGTAGGTTGGCATAGTGGGGGAAGAGGTCAACACAAGGATCGGGAATATTGCATTGATTTCAGGGGGTGTCAACAGAGCGAACGAAAAAAAGGAGAGCAGAGGCTTACGCTGATCTGAAGTCGAACAAGTGAGGTCTACAAGAGAAACGGTAAAACGGTGCACAACGGTACGCTATGGTGGAACAAATAAAGGGCTCATGTCAGTAAAGACCGTGCAAACGTGACGAAATTAGACGCACTTTGATCAAAATAAAGCACAGATCAAGCTTTTTTTTCTACTATGTTGCCTTGACCGGAGGGGACAATCAGGATGAATTCCACTTACTTTCTGTCAAACGACGGGGCAGAGATCGCGAGACGTCGATCGTAGACCGGAGAGTGGTCCTCGAACCCGTGACAACTGAAGATATGCAGACATCGAGAGCGCCAAGGTTAGTAGCCATAAGGACGCTACGCTCTTTCATGATTATGCTTCAGTGTTCGTGCTCCTTAGGCATGTCTTGGTCTTCATAGAAGGATGAAACATATCATGGCAAACGATTCAAAAAGAGAAGCCCATTGTGGAAGGCAGCGTACCTATAGCACCTAAAGAGCACGATCGAATCGAATATGATGCGGAGTGCTGATGGAATCGCGTAGAAGAAGACGATGTCTGCGAGGTGGGCAATCTGAAAAAGTGAAATCTACAAATGTCTCATCCTATTGCTTCTGCTACGGTTTCTTGCTCTTGCCATCATTGCCGTAATATCGAGAGTTCAGCTAAGAAAAGTAGAGGCACTGCAATAGCGGGCCGGTCGATTTAGTACAACACATACCTATGGGTCGATGAAGTATTAAATTATAATAATTTGCATTGGGCTTACCTTGACCTGCTGCAGGGTCAGATCGGGGTCTTCCGTACAGATGTGCCCCTTCTCGTCGTAGACGACGTAGAAGAGAATCCAGACCTCGGCCAGCGTACAGACCACGGCCAGGGCCCTGCAGTAGACACAATGCTCTGACAACAGCGCAAATGTTAAGCGAACGAGATGCCGAAAAATAACTCTGATTTCGGTAGGAACTGTCGAACGGAAAACACCGTATCCTAACAAGGGAAGGGCAAATACTTAATATCAGATCCAGATATGAGACCACCACCATTCGATAGAGCGCGAAAAGTTATGCTAGTAGGTCGAAAAGATTTTGCCGACGTCCACACATCTTCGAGGAATCCGACGTCAAATATTCTGGAGGATTCTGCATTACCCCAGCCACCGCTTCCTCTACCCCAGCCGGCGGCCTTCGTTCAGCTGGTCGGCGGCGCAGTAGGGAGGAGGGCGGACTGCTGTGCGGAAACTTATTGGTTCGGATCCCCTCGGAGGCAAAGTTTTTGCAAGTCGCCAGGACTTGTGATTTTCAACTTTTTCAAAAAAAATTATTTTCATACACAATTCCTGTAGATATCAACACAAAAACAGTTTTTCCACTCCATTACATCTGATTATTCCCCATATAGGTAAGGTTGTGTAAATCAAAGTCTTACTGCTACGTTATTCAAGAACGAAAACCATAATTAAAGCAAATAATTATAATCCTGGTCGCACGGTAACGATCAGTTTCATGATAATGCATAGGTATAGTTAGCTGATTACATAGACAGTCAGCCTTATAAAACTGATGCGATCGCCAGTTCATCACTGTATGAGATGTGAACCAGTAATATCTGTAATTTATCAAGAAGATTATTGTGAAAGATTTTTTATGTAAGATCATTCAAGTTTTTTTCACTATGCATGAAGTGGTGCAAAGTCTCACAAGGAGAGGATCTCATTAGTGTGAATGAAGTCGGGAGACGAAGAGTCGGAATAAACTCATTCCTTTCCTCCAAGTTGGGCCATCCCGATCTCCCGAATTCGCGAGGAATGAATGTAGGGAGAAAATCTCTCCAGATTTTCGGGTTCACGATCATTCATTCCTCTCTTCTCTTTCATTTCCATCTTCTAACCTTCATTCGTCTCTCGAAATCAGCCTTTCCGAAACTCGGGAGAAAGTCTGGAGACAACAGCGCAAGTACTGTAGGGCCTCTTTATACCTAATTTTTGCTTACCGAACCAATTCGGAAGACCATTTTTTTTAAAAAGTTTAAAATGACAAGTCCTGGGGACTTGCAAAAACTTTGCCTCCGAGGGGTTCCGAACCAATAAGTTTCCGCACAGCAGTCCGCCCTCCTCCCTACTGCGCCGCCGACCAGCTGAACGAAGGCCGCCGGCTGGGGTAGAGGAAGCGGTGGCTAGGGTAATGCAAAATCCTCCAGAATCTTTGACGTCGGATTCCTCGAAGATGTGTGTACGTCGGCAAAATCTTTTCGGCCTACTAGCATAACTTTTCGCGCTCTATCGAATGGTGGTGGTCTCATATCTGGATCTGATATTAAGTATTTGCCCTTCCCTTGTAAGCATTTAGGCTCGTTCGCTTAACATTTAGAACATTGTGTAGAGCGCGACTATCGTCGATCCTCGCATTCAAATTTGCTTTCCGACGGCAATGATTCCGTCTTCCGTTGGCAACTTTTCGCTGTGCACTTATTCGCAATGACTCAAGTCCAGTCAAGAATGCGCGGAACGAAAATTTGAATACGAGGACCGACAACATCGAATGAGACGATGCAGTCAGGCACGCCGAGAGAGCGGAGAAGAATGAAGCGAATGAGATATGGAGAGAAAGTAAATATTTATATTGGATAGCCGCACTCTACCCTGCAGTTGCGGAGACTAACAAATTAGCTCAAATTTAAAAATTCAATTAGTATGCTACGGCTTTCCCCCTCCTAGCATAATCCCGGCAGGTGTATTATCCTTTGCTGTTCTCAAAAAAACTGTCACATAGAAGCCGAGGTATCTACTTCGGGCACTGTAGCTATCTGTGTCGCACTGAACACTTGTTCACGTGGCCTTTGTTTACTGTCATAGCGTCCCTTACTTGAGCGCGTGTCTCGGCTGCCTCCATATCGTTCGGTACTTGAGCGGATGAAAGACGGCCACGTACCGCAGAACCTGCAAAGCCGTGTCCTTGTTTTTTTGCTCTAGTACAGTCTAATCTAAGAGTCCGTTTGCGCACACGAGCAAAACAAGCAATATACGAGAGAGCTAGATAGGGGGAATGCGAAATTCGACGAGTGATTATTATTCAGACGCGGAAGATCTCTGCTTTCGAGCAAATTACTGCAGACTGAGGTTCAGCTAGCTCATTGTTGATGCTGAGTCATAAAAGTGCGGAAAGCGCTAAATCCGCGCTTGCAGCGAATATTTATGAGCTTTACGAGGTGCATAAGATTAGACAGCTACTCTATGGCATCATTTCCTACTTATAGGTTTTCTGCGCAGAGAAAAGGATTAAAGCTTTAAAGTGAAAGGGGTTGACTAACCGACAGAAATAGCCAGCACCATACGGAGAAGGCCGAAGTAGAATGCATCAAGTACAGGTCCACCTGAACTCATCTTACAATGAGGAGTCTCTTTCTGATTTTTTTCCATGCTTCAGCTTTCACACTTTGCACATGTCTTATTTTGTATATTGCAAAAACATTTTATGATCTCTTTGCCTTCCCCGGTTGAATCAGTCTAATTCGCTCGAGACTCAAGTTTGTCACGTAGTGCAACGTCGAGCTCACGAGCGGCGCGATGCTAATCCTCCACCCACCCCCATTTCCGCTTGGTTAATTCCCCCCATATACCTAATACCTGCCTGCTGCTCATATATGTCTAGGCAAGCTAATTGCATCGTGACGCGGCGCGATATCAGATTCGATCCCAGTAACAGCCGTATTCCTGGCGTAACTGTATTCGTCGAAACTAGACGGCCGGTCGAAATCAATTAGCATTTCGCCATCTCGGAAAGGTTGCGCTGTGTGCCCTGTGACCGGCCGTTTCATTCAGAAATGGAATTGCCGGGGGGATTGGAGGGGTCGGGGGGAGGGACAGAGTGGCGATGGAGACTCGTTAGCACGTCGCTGATTCGCAAGGCGTAATGAGACTGAGTGGGGGCTTCGCAGAATGGCTGCTGCTGTTGGAGCACGACTGTGCAAAAGAGAAGAGGAAGCAGAGGAAGAAGAAGAAGAGCCGTAAACGAGCTGGGCGTAATAAGGAAACAACAAGCAGAGCACAGCGTGCTCCCCCCCCCGGCATCTTAGAGAAGGTGCATAACGAATTCTAGTAGTTCCCCCCCTTCTACTCCCATGTTTTGCTATGTAACCCAAATTAACTCGGTTGCGGTTCCAAATAGCCCGCCATTTGCCTAGCCAATCGAGCCCTTATCGCGTCTCATTGCTTCTATAGCGGAGTAAGCCGATCCCGTCAGCTTCCTTCATACCAAAACGAGTCTAATTCTCTCACTTTCGCACGCTTTCTCGCCTCATACGATTTTCCGACGGATCTGTGTAATCCACTGTACTGCGTAGGCACCTCGACGTTTCGCATACTAATAAATCCCGCATCTTCTCGTAACGGCGAGTTTCCTTGTTGGCGTGTTGGCTTAGGTGAATGGCTAATAGCCCCCCCCGGCTATGCCTAAGAAGTCGCGACCCCGGGAACTATTTGTCATTCGTTCCGCGGCGCATTGAATACATCTATATGCCAGCCCCGCTGCCACCTTTTTCGCCGCCCTCCTCCCACTCAGAAGCAGAAACAGTGCATGCCATTCGGGTCTTTCGGCGCGTATGCTAGACACGGGACAACAATGGCAGTACCGTTATCGAGAAATATGGCTATCAAAAAGACCAGAATGAAATATTATACCTGGAAACCAGCGGCCGAACGACAAATCTCACCTTGCATATCAGCGACAGATGCGTGTTCGTTGCATTCTCTGCCCTGTCGGCCTCAACAACTCCAGAATCTGGAAAATATTGTGTTTCCCCAGCAACGAAACTAGATTGGCCTACCAAACGGCGAAGTTCATGAACTGTTTACGGCTTTTTGCCAATTGTGTGCGGTGCGTGCGGCGTGACGTCCGACGATTACGAATCGTCGTAATTCAACACACACACACACGCATATCGTATGCAACCCAAGAATCTTCTCGGGCCGATTGCCATTAATAATTTGCCATGCGGAGAGAGGCTAATTCGCACGTGAGGGAATGTCACAACATCGTGTGTTTGCCTCGCAAGGGTCTCGTTGGTAGTTAGCGGGCGTGCGGCCCTTTGAAATGCCCGGAATAAACGTGTCTTGATCGACTGCGAGATGACTCTCCGGGGAGCACGTATGTCTTGAGGAGAAGAAAGAAGAAGGGAGGCGAACGAAGAACAAGACAAGTAAGACGGAATGCGGAAATACCGTTAAGCTAGTAAATTGTGGGCCGTGTTTGAAACACTTGAAACAAGACCATATCTCGGTTGGGAAAGGTCGTACAGAGTTCTGGTTGGAATTTTTGGAATCCTCGGGACGAGATCTATTTGTGTATCAAGTTTGGTAACGATTCCTCAAGTTTAAAGACCTTTAAAACGTAAAAATGTGGCATTGGAGAGGTTCGAACTGGGATAGCGAGAATTTCTGTGACAAAAGCCGTTTTAACCGGTTTAAAGTTGTCTAATCATCACCAAACTTGATAGACAAGTAGATCTCGTCCTGAGAATTCCAAAAATTCCAACCAGAACTCTGTACGACCTTTCGCAGCCGAGATATGGCCTTGTTTCAAGTGTTTCAAACACGGCCCACAATTTACTAGCTTGACGGTAGCTCTCCCCCCATAACAAGGAAGAGAAAAAAGGGGTCAAAAAAGGTCAGTGAATTGACCACGGCGGCAAACAATTTGCGCGCATGGTCCTGTGGGCGAAGCGAACGCTGATTTGCATACGATAGGAGCAAGGATGCGGAACGAGCGTAACAACCGCAGAAGACTACGACTCCTTCGGTTTCCATGGCTAGAACAGCGGAAAGCCAAGCGCGATTCGCGTGTTTGCCCCCCGTGCTTTGTCATTCGTTGTACTCTTGATCTAGCTGAGGCTCTGAGGCTACCATATTCTACCTCGTAGAGCGGCCGTTGACAGGAAGTGGAAGAGGAACTGGGAGAGCGAGGCGAGGAGGCAGATGGAGTCGGACAGCGACATCGCCGATAGTGGCAGGCCGGAGGTCGTCTCGAACCGCGTGCCCGACCGCCTGCCATTTACTTACTTATTTATTTATTATTTATTTATTATTTATTTTATTTTTTTATATATATCCGACGTATTATTGACGACATCGTTCCCGTCCGTAAGCCTCACTCCTACTTCGTCTGCACTCCTCTGCATACCGCTTTTTGCTTGCTCGATCGTATCTAGGAAATGAGACCAGGCCAGCCCTAATATGACCCCCCTATAAAGCCTATCCTACGCATCCTATATATAGTCCGTCTAACCGGTCCGCCTGCTTCGTTCTTTCCAAAATCCAAAGAATGTGTCTAACCGACATGATTATTTCTAGTCCATTATACAGAAAATGCGTCGATAGCTCATTCCGGGGTACGACGAGAGAGAGAGAGTGTTGCCTCAAAAAGGAACTGATGCGTTTAGTCACATCCCGATAAGTGAGTTCAGAAGGTCGACCTTTTTGCCAAGCCCGAACTAGTGCAATCTTGCTTAGTTCGCGTTTCGTTGGATTTGTTCAAGCATTTAGTGAAGAGTGGCAAAACCGTATGTGGGTACCTAGACCAAACACCGGCCACGGTCTGTTTTCGGATAAACTCTTGTTTTGAGGGTCGTCGTCGTCCCCCCGCCGGGACACATGATTGAGTAGTTCATAAACACAAGGTGTCGAGACCAGCGAAAATGCGCTCGCAATATCCCCCACCCCCCGTCCTCTAAGGCCTACGCACGTATAATATTTGCTCGCCGTCCTGGGAGCGGTTCGGAATGCGCCTAAAAAGAATCTTGTTTACAGCGAGAAGCAGCTCTTGCTGGTCCTTAGGAGAGAGTCTAACCAAAAGAGTCTAACGAAGATCACAAAGGTCACGTCTTGGGAGCTAAATGAACGTTGCAGAGCTAAAGGAAAGGAGGGAACAAAGGAGAACGGCAATTTCCAATTCGTTTAGGTGCATTTCTCAGACCGCGTGTATTCTTATTGTGAGACGGAAAATGCGAACACTACGGTGTTTACCCGGGGAGTCTCTAGTTTTGACGGGGCATGTGAACTTCCTGACTCTCTTTTTTCCTGCTTGGTCATGCTTGATGCTTCTATCCCATCCTGGACATGCCTAGAGGAACCAAACAAAAAAAGAAGGAATCTCTTTCCTCAACCATACGACCCTTCGCACATATCTATCTACCCCATTTCTAACCGGTTTTGCTTACGCAATACTTCTAAGCATAATTTAAGTCAGCCCAGAAATATTCGAATAAAACTGCCACATAATGAGATAGTGTGTAAATGATATCGCGTGCCTGGCAACGCGGACCAGCCGCAGGAAGACGTAAGCGTTGAGGACGATGCCGGCGACGGGCAGCACGACGTAGAAGGTGTACGTGGCGTACAGGATGACCCCCGCCATCTCAGAGGGAAGCGGACACACGCCCCCGTCGCATACGGCTGAAATACAAGGACTGACGAAGGGACGATAACACGGGGAGACCGCCATTTCATCAAAGCGGTCGTTTCTTGTGTTCGGCACACGAACCATAATTGGGCCATTATTAGGTCATGAAAATGCAAGATTGGACCGAGACAGGAGAGAAGAATGAAGAGACGCAGGAGTAAAATGATTTTGCATGATTTGGTATTGGGTCATCTGCCGAACTCTAGTCGTTTCATCAACAGTAGACCAAGTTTGATAGAAGTTCCCCTTCATATTTCATTTTTCCGATTACATCTCACAGTAAGGCATTCCAGCAAAGCTTCAGAACTGATACGTAGTAGTGAAAAAGGATCACAACGAGAGCCCTATATCAGACGGGGTACGGTAGGTACGGTAGCATAGCGAGAACTACGCTCGACGGTGGCAATGACCACCTGTGCCTTGAATGCGCGGATTGGAGCAAAAGTCGTCCCCGTCATCACGATACCTAGTTAATGCTTTCCCGAGTAAGCTAATATATTATATGCAAAACAACATTGCAAGAAATTGTAGCGCAGTGTACTAAATAAATGGCCGCCTCCACAAACACTTGAGAAGAGGCAGTGCCTATTTCGAGGGATACCTTTCTCCTATATCTAGAGAACGCGAAACGGACCAAACTAACGTTCAGCTTTCATAGCTATTCGCAAATTACTGTGATCGTGCTGTCCTTTTCCCGTTCCTTTCCCCCCTCAGGCCACGGAAAAGGAAAAATCTGTGCAGGAACGCGCACTCTGCGTGTCGCAATGTAAGTAATTCACATTCTCGTTTAAGTATGAGAAGAGGAGGAGGAGGAACCTGAGATCCGCAGACTCATATCGAAGAAGCGGGAGACTAGGAGAAGCGGGAGACTAGGAGCGGGGGGGGGGGAGTAGAGGGGGGGGAGTAAGAGGAGGAAGGAATGAGGAGCCGAGAAGGCGACGAGGAGAGAAATGAGTAATGCCCCCCGGCGTGCGCGTAACTAGCCGAATGGGTTTGATGGCTGGAGGGAACGAAGGCGATGAAGAGTGGGGAAGAAGGGGCTTAGGACAGGCGAGTCTTAGGAGAGAGGGTAAGTGGCTGGAGGAGGACACTACAATTACAGGCACTCGAAGAAGCGAAGAGGAAAGCCTTCGAAGCGGGCGGTTTTTCAACGGGTATGTCATATTACATAAGTCGAGCAATATTGTGGTTATACTGAACCAGGATAACCTTATAAATGACTCGATTCGAGGGCTTTCTAAGGAGGAAGAAGACGCGTTGTTGAGACACTGCGATTACCGCACAAGTCACACAGTTGAAGGGGAAGCGACCCGAGCAAGAGTTCCCTTAGTTCTTGATGGTTCTTGTTCGCGCTTCTATAAATACCATAACAAGCCCACAGAGCGTGAACTGAGCTGAGGGATAAACGCGAAAGCGCGTCAGGAAGAGTGGAAGCCTGCTGTGAGTTGAGGGGGGGCGGGTTCGGTCCTTAGGTACACTCAGCGAAATTTCACCACCATACCGCACCTAGTGAATCATTCACCACACAAATTTCACCAGCCCGCTGGTGAATTTTGCGCCTTTCACCAGCGGGCTGGTGAAATTTGTGTGGTGAATGATTCACTAGGTGCGGTATGGTGGTGAAATTTCGCTGAGTGTAGGGCCGTCGAATCGGGTCCATCTTATGGCGTATCTTATGGCATCTTATCTTATGGTTGGTTATCTTTCATCAGCTTCAACATTACGAGGAAATTAACGGATTTACGTGATACTTCAAGCAGAATCATGAAAAACCCGATTCAACGGCTCTAGTCTTAGGCCGGGAGTGATATAGTCAGTTGCTAGAGGTGTTAATATAATTACCACTCCTGCTATTCCGGGAAGGCTTGTGCACAACAAAAAACGGTACTGGACACGTTCCGTGGGCTTGCTATATCTACCTGGGTGTTCCCCCCCGCGAATGTGCGAACAACATGACAACGGAACAACATGACCGCAGACAACGGAAATCACACGCTCTAGATAGCTATGAAGAAAGCACAGCATGGATGCCGTCTTCCTATGGGCACGAAGACAACTCGTCGTTGCCTCTTCTCATAGACACTCCTCGTATGAGCGTCGTCGAGGGGAACAACAAAACATAGAGGAAAGAGCGAGAGAGCGGCTGTCAGGGGGATAGATAGGAGGGCGGACTGTACGGACGCGGAACGGATTCATATCGACAATATGTCCTGGATGGGTGTCATTTTGATGGCTATGTTAGCTGACAGTAGTACCATAGTCCTGTTGTTATTGTCGCGCTACGTCGGTGTACCGACAACGAAAATTCCGCAAATGCGAGGAGGAGGAGGAGGAGAACAACCTTTCTAGCGTATTGGAGAATTGTCTTCTATTCCGAATTGGGGCACTCTTAAGAAAATTCCTTGGCAAATTTCAGGCTGCTGAGACGGAAAGGTCAGTCATGACAAGTGCCGTCTACTCACGTACGCGGAACGAGTTCTTCATAGGTCTCGCTCCGCCTAGATAACAGCTTCCGTCTGGAGATTCATTACACTATCTAAAGCCTATTGCAGGCTAAAGAAAAAGGACCACCTCTATGTCTATCGGTTCTATCGGTCACGGAGCGTGTATTTAATGAGGCAAGCAGAAGCGGGGTCAACAAGTTGTAGTACGAGCAAGTGCCTGTCCCCCCGGGGAATGAGAGAATAGCCAGCCGATGATCGCATTTCAACTCTCGATACGTAAACACACGAGAAGACTCGTCAAAGGGTAGACTACTTAGAGATATAGGAAGGGCTCTTCGGCTACGTCTCAGTCTCTTCGTTTTTTGGGCCTTTTCGTAACTACCTTTTTAGGGCATGCCCAGGTATTTATAGAAGCGTGAGGCATAATCGGGGAAAATGCTCGAAAAGTGAAGCCTAGCTCACACTCCAGGCCTGTATTTGGGCTAGAGCGTCAGCGAAGGAAACAGTCGGAAACCGGGCACTACGAATAACGTTTCGTAAACTCTTGGCATCTTTCATGCTGTAATACAGCAACACGAAACAATAACACCCGATATTTGCAACGTCACGGAAGCCATGAGTAATCTCCTAAATAAAGTACTCTGATGTCTGCAGCTTTGACGACGTAATGAAAGGACTCTGCACGGATTACGGTAGACGACGAACAAAGAGCCTACCGTCTATTACAAATCAAGTTCAGTCGGAACCGAGATGACACAGTCCTCGTGCAACGGGCACAAAGGATAGTATCGTCACGCACCGTCTCTAGGTACAGTAAATTTGAATCGCATGTTTTCCATGGCTATTCAACACGCTGTATAAATGCACAATGCCCGGCTGTACTGAAACCTAGGGAAGGGTGACCATCAAAAGGGGAATGCATCTACGGCTGTAGTCTCTATGCGGAAGGAGATGGGTGCTCTGACACCATCTTCCGGAAGGGATAATATAAGATGAATGCGGTCCGGGCGCGACTTCCGGAACCGCCGAGGAGCCGGATAATAGACGGGCTCGGGCCTGCCAGAAGGACGCACCCGGCGCACAATGGAAAGGGCGGAAATACGGTTAGCCCGAGGAGAAGCGGGATGTTTCAACGACTGAAGAAGAAGGGGAGAAGGAACGGAAGGAGAAGAGGGGGCTGAGAGGGTCGAGGGGAGGGCGGAAGGGGTAGAGGGGGGAAGAGGAGGAAGAGGGGTCCCCGAGGAACGAGGGGAGCTAGACCGAAGAGGACGAACAACTGCTAGTTGGCACACGTGCCCTAGAGGGCTGGGAACTGCTCGTCATGAAGCTATAGTGGAATAAGCCGATCCGTCAGTTTCCTTCCGTTCCAAAATGAGTCTAATTCTCTCAGTTTTTTTGCACACTCTCTCGCCTTACATTCGGAACGATTTTTCGACGAATCTTTTTAATCCACTATAGAGGGTGGCATGTTCAGGGGCAGAGCGTGATATTAGCTAGAACAATATCCTTATAGAATACTGTTGTACGGCATAACTGCTGCATTCTTCACGGCAGACGAGGATGTTCGGTGTCATTAAAGGTCTGCTCTCTGTCTACCACGCGAGCATCACGACAACAACGTTAGGCACGCGTTATATAACAGTCAGCATAGATGGTAAAATACTACCTCTTTGGTTCCAAATGCGCCCATTTCTCTCACTTTTGCATACTCCCCGCGTGATATGCGAAATGATCTACTGATATAGCTTTTCATTCCCCTACAATAGGCAGCGATACATTCTCGGCTACAACTCTCCGCATTAGGCTGTCCTCACAACAACCATGACGAGCGTAGTATGCGGTAGATATATCTAACTGTCGCAGGTGAATCGAGGATCTACCAGGCAGGCTATGAGAACGGTAGTAGTCAGTGACGCAATGGCAGAAATGGCTGTTGTGAGAACGAGGTGAGAGGGGGGGGGTACACGAGAAAGCAGAAGAGGACACGACAGCAAGCTGAGGGAGAAGAAAATTTTAATAAAAGAGGAAGGGGAAGGAGGAACGGTCGAGTGTGTTATGGCTGCGAAAGGCACTACAGATTACTACTATACAAGGCGAACGAGGGTATGATTGAGGGGAAGAGCAGAGCCCCGGAAATAGCTCGGAAACGGCCAAGTACGGTCCGGCCACTTCTGAGAGATATGGTGGCTTAAAAAGATCCGTCGGAAAATCATTCCGAATATAAGGCGAGTGCAGAAGTGAGAGAATTAGACTCATTTTGGAACGGAAGAAACGGACGGATCGCCGTTTATTCCACTATACTTGCCGATAAAATGTGGCAGCTTGCGTATGATATGATAAGGGTACTGGGTATGACCCATCGGTCTTGGATCTTGTTAGCCGAGAAGTCGCGAGCAATCTCTCAACGTTCACATCCGTTCTACGAGTCCTCGAGTACTTGCGACTCCTCATGCCCTCATATATTTCTCTCTTTTCCCTCTCCCCACTCATCTCGCACGTGGGGAAATGATGATGTCCCCGATGGAACAGAACGCGATAAACGAGAGTATAGCGGATTAAAAAGATCCGTCATAAAATCATTCCGAATATAAGGCGAGAGAGTGTGCAAAAGTGAGAGAATTAGACTCATTTTTGAACGAAAGAAACTGATGGATCGCCGTTTATTTCACTATGCTAGCGCGAATCAGACGATTTGCACGGAACGGAAATCACGGAAGGAATGTGGAGCAGAGTAGGATAATATAACAGACGGCTTGTAGGCCATCGTCGCCTACGCTCTCTATAGAGGATATGCCCCCAGTCGCGACACTTTCCCCGAATTTGCCATTTCCGGCGGGTTTCAGGCTATAAGCAGCCAACAGCTCAACACTAAAGCATACGCGCCAAGTCGTGAAAAATATTTTCAAAAGCTAATCACGTGACCAGGCGAGATTATACCTCCGAACTTGTAGTACCGTTATTATTGGTGAAAGGACTATGATATTTGGACAGATTCCTGTTGCATACAATCAGCTATTTTTTCTATATTTTGAAGCGAAAGCATGGACAATAATTTTGTACACTTGGATTTTTTTCAGATGATATTGTCAGGCCCTGAATTATTCCGAAGAGAACAATTCATGTGTACAAAATTTTTCACGACTAGGGAATGAATAGGGAATGAATTACGCAAGCATCTCTGACACTGAGTTTATGGTATCTATAATATCAGAAGCTTGCTATGTAGAAAAATTAGTGAGTCCTCCAATTCGTTTTCTGGTCACTTGCGAGAACAAAAGAAAAGCTCTTTGTGGACGATGGTCGGGGGACCATGCAATCAGAGATTGAGTAGGCAGAAAGAATGCGGAAACGCCGAAGAACGGAAGGGAGGTGAAGGTGGAACGAAAATGGCGCGCAAAATGGACAATAACAAGACGTCAAAAGCGACGTGTCTGGCGGGTTCTAAGCCGTGCAAAAGATTACTGTGTTCTTGAAAGGCTGAGAATAGGGTATGAAATCTCCTTTAGGCCATTATCATTGCTCTGTTTCACGATAGAGTACATATTATGCCTTCCAGTCTTTCACACATGACCTAATGTGATCCGCCGCACGTTTAATGTGGGGAATTATCTCGAGATTATCTGCTCAGTTCAAGACGGAGCTCGTCATTATGTGATAAGAAAAGCTGCAAATAATCTCGTTCTATTTTTGGGTATCACCACCAGCAAACTTTTTGCAGCCATGGGGATTAGAACCCACGGCTGCCGAACACCAGTCGACTACTTTACCTCTATACTATCGAGGCAACAGCTCACTCTGCGCCTTCCTTACCCATCACCCCGTCTGCTCCAATGAGCGGGGCCCGCGAAACTTATTCTAATTTACCCCGTCCTCCCTTTTGCGGTCGACCGGTAGATCAGTGGAGAGTGAGTCTCGCAATTATCTCGAGATTAATTAGGAGCTAGAGAGCGACGAGAGAGTATGCAAAATGAAGAGAGCAAAAGAGAGCACAGATCTACTGCTCAGTTATGCTCTCTCAAAAACGCGTGCTCTCTCGCCAAAAATGGCGAGCTCCGAATTAATGGCGAGATTTTCTGAGGTGAGGTAGCTCCTCATTATCTCGTCGAGATAATGGTGAGATACCGTTTTCTAGTCAATCTTGATGAAATTTCATGCTTCTTTCTGCCTCTATATGGTAATCAGGGCCGGAGAATCCGATTCCGATGAC
>LS815885.1:63269-81006 GCA_900490955.1 Micoletzkya japonica
ATCCTGCCATAACAGTTACTCCAATTGGCCGTCAAGTCTCCCCTACAAAAAATAGTCGCATTCCATAGCCCCCTCCTCTACTTCTCTTCACTTCATCCCCCTCTAAAGCCGTCGAATCGGGCTTTGTTCATGGCTATCCTCCGGTTGTTTTACATAAATCCAGCAACGTCCTGGTTATACCGAACGAGGTGAAGGATAACCCTAAAAGGATGGCTCTACAATACGGGAATAAACCGGTCTGCCTGTTACTTTGTTCCAAAATGCGCCCAATTCTCTCACTATTGCCCACGTCTTTCTCACCTGATGTTCGGAATCGCCTACAGACGTATCTATTCCACTCTACCCTGCTTCCCCCCCCCCTGTGCCCCACCCTTCCTCAGTCCGTCCCCAGCCTTCTGACCGCCCTCCCAAATTAGTCGCTTGCATTCAAATTCTCCTCGGCCTCTTCGCTTGCATCCAATTGGATATCTCCCCTCCTCTTCTCTTCTCTTCTCTTCTCTTCCCTCGTCTTCTGGGTCATTTCGCGTCTTCCTCTTAACCCGCAGTCTTTAGCGCTGCGTCTAGTGCCCTTGTATACTCCCGGCCCGCTTCGTAAACTATGCCGTGATCCTTCTTCCATTGCCCTCAAATCCTAGAAATGCGTCCGCTGCGAAGCAGTCGCGTGGCTCCATCCGAGCTTCTTCACCAGCCCTCCTCCTCAACCTTTCAAGTGAGTACTAAGTTTCTCCTTTGACGCTTTTCAAACTGCTCATGCCCCGTATCCCGATAATTAGTGAATAACAGCCGAGGTAAAGAGTCCAAAAGACTAGCAGTAGTGAGTACCCCCCCCCCTTCTTCTTGCCATGTCTTCTTCCTCTTTCCAACGCCCTTCGTCCTGCTCCCTTTCAACTGGTATCGCCGCTGATCAAATAAGCTAGAGATCCCTACTGTGTGGCTCTATCTATCTATTCTGTTCGGCCCACCGGATCGCATACTGCTAGCTTTACGGCTGCCTTCAGATTATTAGTTTTTTTTTAAATTCACTATATTATTCGAAAGCACCTATCCTTATTTCACAATAGTATGTAATGTAACATTGTTTGTCATCTACGTACTTATAATTCAGAATAGGTGAGAACGAGTGACCAGATTATGTTGCGCAATGGGAAGGCGGATATATAATAACTGAGAACAGGGGAAAAACCTAGCGACGGATGACTCATTCTTTCTTGTCTCCGTCTCTCCATGCCTTACTGAGTCAGCAGCGCGTTTTCATCCTTCTTCTCCCTGACTTTGCCTTTTCTTTGCCAATGCTTCTTCTAACGCTTTTTTTTCTTCACAGGAAATGAGCTCTAGAACGCTCCATTACGCTTTGTTTGTAATGGTTCGCTTTTTACGCATCTACATAACTACATTCTGTGGACGCTGGCATTATATATAAGAAAGCTGTTTTTTCGTTTCGAGTTAGTTTCGAGAGTAAATAGTATTATTACGCACATGTCTCGATAAATTAAATTGCGTAAAATTTTCGCTGCTTGTCTTTGAGTCTGGCCGAACATCAAAGTGGTCTGCTAAAGATGTTGCTAAGGTCACTCCTTAAGTTAAGGGCGCTTTAACTACTCGTGCTCATCTCCCCCCCCTCCACTTCCCGTCTTGCGCTCTCTCTTTCTCTCCTCCCCCCACAAATGAGTAGACCCGGGTCGGGCGCGGAAATGGAAGTGAGATGTGCGCATGCTTTGGTCTCGTCTGGCGGCCTCCTACCTAACTGGAGCCATTACGATGCAAATGAAGGGAGGGCAGCATTGAGAGAGTAGTAGAGAAGAAGACACAAAAGTGCGCGGAGAACAGCCCCAAAATACGTGTTTGAGTAGAAGAAGCCGGGGAGAAGGTGGAGTATGGGTTTGGAGGGTGGGAAGAGGAGAGAAGGGAAGAGAAGAGTAGAGGGGACAGGCACGGATGAGCTTTAGGAGGAGCAACGTCAGCTCGTACGTTTGCTTATCTCACTACTGCCCATAACTATTGAGCTGTACATAACTATTGAGCTTTTAGAAAGCTCTCTTTTGCCTATTTATGAACTATACTGTGTCATTTCCTGATATTGACATTGCCTTGCTATTTAAGTGTGGATAAATCAATCAATCAATCATCACGTAACTCCAGCAGTGTCCTTGCTGTGAAGAATCAGATGAAAAAGTGCCGTAAAAGGACCCGATTCGACGCCCTTAGCATGCTCTAATGATATTATTGGTCACTAAGCCCATTCCTACTTTCTCTGAATTTTCTTCCTACCGCGTCGCTCTCTCGTCAGATGCAGGAATGCGAGAAGTAGGAATGAGAAACTGACGGACCGTTTTTCTCAAGTGTAATAACTGGAGCCTGCCAGCATTCAGTCATGTGTCGTGGAGTTCCGCGCATTGTTCCTCCTCTCCCACTCTTCTTTGCTGTTCACGTATGCATGCGCTCTTTCTGATATCCGTCCTTCATTCTCTCTGCATTCTGCCCCACCCACCCCCCCCCCCTAGATTCAAGTCCCCTTCGATTCGGGTCCTTTTACGGCTATTTTTTGCTTTCTATTTCAGTATAACTAAAGTCTTTCTGATTTGATGCAATGTAAAACCGTAAAAAGACCCGATTCGACGTCCCTAATCACAACATCGCCTTCCTATTCTTCCTTATCGCCCACCAGTTCTACTTTTGTTCTTGATTAACGGACCCGGTCATGCGCAAAATTACGACGACGAAAAGCGACGTCTGATAATATCCCTGAGAAAGCAATGCTGACGGTGATCACTGTAGAATTATTTCGCAAACAGAAGCCTGTTTTCAGGGACCAATGGCATTTCACCACGAGAACGGCCATGCCCATCACGATACGGTGATTCACGTGAAGCCTTGCCTGCGGAAAGTTCCGCAAACCAGGTGCAGAACTCATCAAATTTCCTCGCTTTCTTTCTTTTACGCAATATTTGCTGCTTATTAGCAAAAAGCGTCCTAATGAACTCATCTCAAACAGCTCCAAAGCTATCATTGTAAAGTATGAATTATTTCAAATTAGCGGAATCACAGACTGATCACTGCTACCACGCGCACTGTCGACTACCACCCGCTGGTTGCGTCAACGATCGTTACGGTACATCCTTTGAAGAGCCACATCTAGAGATCCGCAGTCGAGTCCTTTTGATATGCTTATGTTTTACGCATTGTTCTCAGCCGCGAGCGTATCTACGAAGATATTGACTTTCAGTCTCTCCTCATTCTCCTGAGCGCACATTGGTACATGTCAGACCACAACGACCCTTCGAAGACAACTTTCGTCTTGCTGCTCGTGACATGCTTGATGCTCCTATTTAACGGGCTACTGGGTGAGAAAATATTCGAACATTTAGTTTTAGATGGTTACATTTTGCCCACTGAAACTTCGCACTAACTTTTCCACCCCTTTACTGTTGCAAGGATAAATTAGATTAAAACTCACTGAAATGTATCGAAATCATCAATATTCTTCTTAAATAAAGAAAAAAACATGAAAATGTCTCTCCAGGTTTGCGAGTGTGGCGCCAACTACGGGAGATGGAAGAATCGCAATACTCAGAGTATATCGTAAGCTTGTTTACATCTCATTTCAGTTTCTACAACTTTCTTCATTGTTATTCTCCTCAAAATATAATGGATTAAAAAGATCCGTCGTACAATCATTCCGAATACGATGCGAGAGAGCGGGCAAAAGTGAAAGAATTAGACTCATTTTGGGACGGAAGAAACTGACGGCGGAGATCGGTTGATTCCACTGTACTTCCTCGTAGCGTAGGGCGTCAGAGTAAAATAGTATCTAGAATTATCGCTCCGTAAATAAATAGAAAGGCGTATTTCCACACTGTTCACGGATCGCTGCAAAGAAAACGAGGAGGACCCCTTTAGTATACGTTCTCCGCATTCACGTCAGGACCCCTTTGATTGATTTATCCACACTTAAATAGCAAGGCAATGTTAATATCAGGCAATGACACAGTACAGTTCATAAGTAGGTATAAGAGAGCTTACTAAAAGCTCAATTTTTATGTACAGAGGAAAGAAAGGAGGCGTATTCTCTTGCGTATTCCCCAAGCGCAGCTGATTTCAGACGAACGTAATGACGCGGTCCACACACGAACCACACCTCAACTGCTGGCGGCATCGGCCGCTCAAAGAGCTGGAGATCGACGTGTGATGACGGGACATTCAACGGCCTCCGACTTTTCTATCTCTCAATTTTTTTTATTGACGAGAAAGTCCCGTCAGTAGCACATTCCTACTTTGCCTGCACTCTCCTTATACCGTTTTTCGCTCTCTCGCCGTAACAAGGGAAGAAGCGCAACTGATGGAACACATTTTCCTCAATCGGTATTAGCTGTATGTAGCCTTGTTTTGCCAAGCCTCTCTCACTAAAATGGGTAGTTCCTCTAGTATTGCTATTACCGCTATGCATCTCTACGGGTCGCTCGATCTTTCATCACTAAGCTCACGTTCCCTGTTCCCCTTGTCGTCATAGCATAAAGAATTCCCGTGCTGCTCGGCGACACCTCTTTCCGAGTACAGTATGAGAAGAACGCGCGCTAAATGCGCGCACCTCTGAAGGGCCACCATCCACCGAATAGCAGTACATCCCCCCACCGCGAATAGCCTCCGACTCGTCAAGAGTCTCCAAAACGACCCGAACTGAAGCACACGGTCGAACAATCGGGGAGAGTCTCGATCGAATCACTTGAGACCGACGGGGGGGGGGGGGGGGGGGTGCAGAAGGCGAGAGAAGAGGGAGAAGAGCGAGGAGAGACGGAGGGAGAGGGGGAGAGGAGGGGACGCGACCAGAATGGATCACTTGACGTGAACGCGCAGTCGCCCCCCCCCCTCGCCCTCTCGCTGAAACATACCCGACGCGGGTTTCGTCCGCATCCATGCTACTGCTCGTTCTTCTGCTGCAAACGATGACGACGCCCCAGGCGGCGGCCAAGTTCTTCGACGTCTGTCCTTACGGCAAGGAGTCCATAGGAGGTTGTCCAGCTCTTGATTCGCTCCCCTCCTAGCCTTCTCAGACCACCCACGTAGTCCGTTCACGCCGCGATGATAGTCAATTTAGAGTGCCTGGTCGGTCTGTGTCCGGTCGGCGCCCGATGCATCAACAACCACTGCTGTGAGTTCCCCACCCCCCCCCAACACTTCGGTCTGCCGGGATAGATAAGTATGAGAGCATGCTGATCAGTAGAGTTGTGCATGAGAGTTCTTTTGAGGCGTATGCTTCACATATCATTCGTAACCGCGACTCGCGCCTCGTCGCTGAAAGCAGTGAAACATATTGCGCAAAAGAACTCTCATGCATATATCTACTAGCCAGAGAGCCGCAGAGACAACCGCAATTGGTATAACGTGGTGCGCCGAACTCTTCCATAATTTGTTGTCCTCCCTCGCTCTCTTTTTCTGCCCTGTCTTCGCGCACGCTCTCTTTGCGCAGTTCAGCGCTTTTTGCCCTTCTAGAGGAGGACAAGCCGCGGGTTCTTCTGGCCAAGTATGCGAAGAAGAAGAGCAAGATAGAGAGACACAAAGAAGCGGCTAGACGTTCGCCTGTTTGTGGTGCCTACGGCACCTGAGCTGCTCTCAGGGGGTGCGCTTTGCTCGGTTGACCCAGTTGACATCCGATCCCCTGAGGGCTTCCTGTATCCGCGGATGCTTAACCAGACAGGCCAGAGGTCGCCCCTTTTCGCTGCTCGAAAAACGAAAGCATGTCATCCATCCCTTTCTAGGTATACCAAAGCAGGCGAAGCCACAGTCAGCACCCAGCCTGATCGACGGGATACTGATAGGTACGCAGAGCTTTGGACTTGAAAACCTTTTGGTTTAAAAAATTTTTTGAAAAGGTTTGAAAAATATTAATTATAATAAACGGGCCGAGAGAGTGATGAAGAGCATGGCAGAATGAAGAGAGCCAGAATACGATAAATACACTAATCACACTTGGCTGTCAAACAATGGTAGGCCGCCAGTCTCGTTATGAAGACGAGTCAGTGCGGTCGCGACGTTTCATGGAGCATTCATGGCACGCCTCGTCACCGTAAATCGTGAAACATGCTACTGAACATGTAAATAACCCGTCTGCATAACTGTAAGCGCGAGCTATCGCTCAACGATCCTCTGACTCGCAGAAGATCTGGAGAAGATTCGGAAGAAGAAGGGTGGACCGTGCTACATACGGGGAAATGAACCCATCGGAGGTGAGGCCTTACCATTTCTTACTAGATGAAGAATCACGCACAAACGGAATCGACAAACGGAAATTTTTTTTAGTGAATTTCTAATAGTAAGCAGAAAAATGCACACAGACGGAAAACGTGTGCGGTGATTTTTTCGAAAAATTTTTCTAGTAAATAAAAATAAAATAGTAAGCTGAAGAATTCGTTACAGTCTGTCTCGGGGATGGAGTCTGTCCAGTAGGCTACGTGTGCGAGAACGAATCGTGCTGCAGTGAGTGGTCCCCAATTTCTTCCCAAAGTAATGCCCAATCATCCAACACAAACGTGTGGGTGAGAGCGATGCGGTATGCAGATATATCTGTAATAGAAGGAATGAGATTGCTGACCGCAACTTTTTGCGTCCAGTCCAGACTTCGATTATATGGAGTATATCTGAGAAAGCACATGAAATTGTGAAAGGATAAATGAATAATGAATGAATCTGTCTAGTTCGATATTTGGGGCCGTGTATGGGCAGGCGACTTTTCACTGTCAGACGAGGCGGAGGGCCAGCGACTGGCGAGGAGTCGCACGCGAAAGGGACGGAAGCGAGGAGGAGGGAAGAGGGGAGGGAAGGAGGAGGAGGAGGAGGAGGAAGAGGAGGAACTAGTAGAGGAGGAACGAGGGGACCGCAAGAAGGGAGGCAGGGGTGATGAGGTGGGTGAGGAGAGGGTCTTTTTGATGGTTGTGCTCGATACACGATTACCAACCATATGTGTTATGCATGAATTGATCATGACGTGAAAGCGACGATAGATCTCCATTAAGGAGGAGGCGGAAAGAGGAGGGACATACAGATGAGCTTTCAGTTGATAGTAGACGAGGAGGACCTGACGAAGGAGGAGGAGGAGGACAGCGATGAGGATGAGGAGGGGTCGGAGGAGAAGGACGAAGATGAGGATGAGGAAGAGGAAGCGGAGGACGAGGACGAGGTGGGGTTCGAGTTTGTCATGTGGGAGTTTCTCATTTGAGGGCTATGAGTTTTCAATGGTTATGGCTCACAATTCTAATATTTACAGTGCAAATGTTTAGCAAACGAGATGCAGAAAAAAGTTCGATAGCATTGGAATACCTTTTGGAACCAACGTTTTGGCTCGCGCGCTTAGCATCTAAGATATTGTGGGTGTCTGCCCAAGGCTACTGTCAATGACAGATCTACGGGGTAATGTCTCAAAGTTCATGATAATGATGAAAAGAGCCATTGCCCCCCTTTCTATTTGGAACAAATATAGCAGTTCAAAAACTCATGCGAGAGCACGAGAATAATAACGGAATATCACACGGATCAGTACAACAAATCAAGGGAGCAATTCAGGAAGACGAGGAGAAGGTCGCGGCTCTGAGCAGGCACCGTATGCGGCGGCGCAAGGCGAAAAAGGCCAGACGGGGTAGGTCGTCGAGGCTAGTACGAGTAGTACATATCGAGCAAAAAAGCTGGTAGTACAAACTGAGGATAGTATACATTGCATTGCGGAAAAGACATTGCGGAAAGAGCTCCGCCGATAACCATAGAGATGACTTTTTCGCCCGAAATCTCCCCATGCCACTTCATACTATACGTTGCTTTCTACATAGTAAATAAAGTCACCGTCAACCCAGGCTTTCCTGGTAAACCACTGCACAAGGAGGCTATATAAAGTGTCCACATAACACTCTCATCTCCTATTACGTTATGTGTTTTGGCAAGGAACATGGCTATATGATCTACTAATTGATGCGTCCACTTGTAGCCACCATAAGGTTATGAAGGCATACTTGGAACATCAGGAAATTGTGCTGAGCTCCAGATCTCAGCCTTGTTTCAGTGAACATCCCCGATGCTGAGGAGGAGTCGCTCGAGCGCTCGGCCACCGTCATCTCGACCTCGCACAAGAACGTGTGCCCCGTCGGCTTCCCTATTGGAGGTCCGACCGTAGGGCTTGACATTGTTTTATCACCCAATTACTTAATTATTTTATGAGACAGCAAGATTGCGGTTGAATCGGAAAGAATGAACCATGAAGAGAATAAGATAGCGAGAGCACGTAAATGTCGTCGATACACACTACCATCAGAACTCGCCTCACCCCATAATCCCTTGCAGAATGCGTGTCACGGCTGTGCCCGGACGGCTACGCGTGCTACAAGAACTCGTGCTGTGGGTCGTTCTAGTATCAGTTAGAGAGATATAGTGGATTAAAAAGATCCGTCGTCAAATCATGCCGAATATCTGACGAGAGAGTGTGCAAAAGTGAGAGAATTAGACTCATTTTGGAATCAAAGTAACTGACGGACCGGTTTATTCCACTATAACGGGAAGACGCTCGGATTGGCATACCAATTCTTTTTCATGACGCTGCTTACGTTTCTGTGAATACTGAGGCACGCCTCGAACGCAGAGCCCTTGATAGGTATAGTCGAGGAAAACGGAACGTACAATTTTGTTTTACGAGTTATGGTGTTTAGCAGATTTTTCACACATTGAGACAGCGCCATTCGGCTCTAGAATAAGATATTGAAGAGAATGAGTGCTTTTGACATCATCACAAGCAAGGCTTTCACGTGGTGCGTACTGCGCTAGCAGCACCGGAATCTCAGTTACTCCCGGAACGATTATATCTTCCTTTTTTCTCTACCTACTATATGCATACGCTTCCTGTAGTGTTGATGAAATGGCCGAGGTGGTTTCCCGAGCATATCTAATCGGGGGAAAGGCGTCCAAAAGACACTACTCCACTCTGCAGGCGTCGTCACCCCGGAGATCAACTGCGAGGACTCGCTGCCCAAGTGCCATCCGCACCTGTGCGACATCGATGGATATTCGGAGTTCATGACGCAGTTCTGCGCCAAGACCTGTGCCAAGTGCGCTGTCATGGTGGGTGTGGCTCCCTAGAGCATTAGAGTGTCGTCTTAGAATTAGTACGGGCGGTTATGTGACGACCAATGAAACATACTTAGCAAAGCCTGCTATGTAATAGATAGCGGTACCGTTGATGGCTGTGCTTCACGATCAATTACGACCTATGGCCGGTTATCTGGTGATGGGTGAAGCAAACGCTTGAGCTGTAGCTCAGATACACTGAGCGAAAATTCACCACAAATATCACCACGAAATGCACTTCGGGAATAAATTCCCGAGCCCGCTAGGGAATAATTCACCAAAAAGCCTAAATTTCCCCAGCCGGCTGGTGAATTACTCCCGAAGTGCAAATCGTGGGCAAATATTCCCCACAAATTTCTCTGAGTGTATCGGGTCAATTAGTACGGGGCGGGGGGCTGATGATATGCGTAGTCCCCTTGCAGAAGGCCCAGCGACGGTCGTTGACCTCTTCGAAGGCGGCCAAGTCCGTCCCCCCGCACGGCTCCTTCACCACGCAGCCTCCTCCTCACGTACTCGGCCCGTCCAAGGGCGGCATGAGCGTGAGTGTCATCAAGGTGACGGTGGCGGTTTGCTTACTCTTGTTAGCGTCGTGCGAACGAGTCGCTATATGTGTTATTATTTTTGGCCACAGCGACGAGATGCAGGACGCAGAAACACTGTACTCACTCGTCTGCGCGGCTCTACTTACCATACTTGCTTATCTAACAACTAGTAGGCGGATGTCTTGGGTAATCGGATTAATGCACCCACTTCTGACTCAACACTGCTGCTTCTCTCACAGACACGCATTTTCAAGTTATGACGGCAATGCTACTTTGATTTTATGTATGTACGTTCTATTTAAGATTGACTTGATTTTAAGTATCTCAACTTAATCACACACTCTCTTGCACGGTAGCTATCATAATTTGTCATTTAATCCTTTCGAGAAGCGTCATTCCAAAGCGTCATGCGCTAACAGTTGACTCGAGGAAGTTGCTCTAGCACACCAAATAGCGCCCTCACACAGGTGTCAGATTACCCGCACTCGGCATTCAGGAACCCACATTGCAACTTGTGCCAAACGAATCTAGATACTTACTCATGATGACTATTCCATCTTTATGGTGATTGAAGGACACAATTAATTATGCAACTTTTCTCAGGCAACCGGAATCCGGCCCGAGCTGTGCACAGACCGAAGGTCCGATTGCGCCAAGTGGGCTTCTGAAGGATTCTGCAATTCTCCCATCTACTCAACCGCACAAAAGATGAAGTTCTGCGGGCGATCCTGCGGATTCTGCTAGTTTCATGCGGCTTTTTGCGCGTTTGAGTTTGCATATTTACGTATTAATTAGCTCAAAAATCTGAGCCACAGCATGTCGTTTTCGAGGATAATATATCTACATATCCTGTGAACGAGCCGAATTGCCACACAGCCTAACTAACTGCTTACCCTTCGGAGGGTCAATCTACTAGATAGTATCTGGTGTATTCCTTACCATACTCTATAAACCCTCGAGGGATGCACATCTTCCAGGGTGAATAGTTCATATCATGAGCGAAATTTATCTATGCATAATTGTAATAATTTTTATTTATGCATAATTGTAATAATTTTAATAACTCCACTGCATTGTAATCATTACTTTCTTGTTCGTTTGATTACTTAGATCAGTTGTTGCCTGTAAACTCATATGTAGTGCCTTAGGTGTCTTATCAGTTAGGCGAATAACTATTATGAAATCATTATCAATGCTTACTATCATCGTTCTGTTAAAGGGACATGGAAGCCACAAGTTTTGTGAAACCGAACATGGCCATACTTCTAAAATATGTTCCTTAGACGATAATAAAGATAATAGCGTTTGAAAAAAGGCGAGAAATATTTATTTGTTCCGGGAATTACTCGATGCCACTTGCCTTGTTCTTATGCGCTAAACGCCGTAAGACTGTGCCTTGGCTAGTGATAAACTTTCCTATGAAAGTCAATCTTTTTGGCTTCCATGTCCCTTTAATGTCATATGAACGAAATGAGCTAATCTTTGCCTCATTTCAAGCCTCCCGACTAATAAATGAGCAAATGACAACAATGGCATAGTCTCGTGGCCAAAATAATCACTACAAACCACCTGCTACTACAGTGCGTGGTAACATTGAAACAGAACGATGATAGTAAGCATTGATAATGATTTGTCTTACAATTAAGCTTCTCTTTTTGAGCCGTTTCGCAAACATGTTTCAATGTCTGTGGGAAATGCATGGATATTGCAGGGAATGTCTCGGTATTTTTAGAAGCGTGAAACATAACCGAGAATAAGATGCCAAAATAGATCTCTAGTTCGTCTTCCCCTACACAGCGCGCTCACATCACTTTCCCCATGCTTTTCAATCCGCACTCGTCAAGAGCCCAGTACACTGCACATTCTTTCGCTTCGTTCAGAGAACGCCTTACCACTTACTTTGCGACAGGTGATTCCGTGGGTGTGCCGCTAATTGTAAGTCGATGTTTATATTTGGATTCAAAGCAGACATTTCATTAAGCACCTTTTCACGTGTACCTATCTGCCCATAGATGAGGCATGAAAGGAAAATGCCAACTGGAAAACAGTATCTGGCATATAGGTACATCGTGTGGCATTTCTCGCTAGCCGGCAAACACATAAGGGCGCCAATATTACTGACCTTCCCAACGTCCATTTACTACATACAACGGGGCCGTATTTACGTCATTAATGGGTCATGAGTGCCATTGTCTTCTACGAGAGGAAATTCCCGAGAATCCTCTTCGGCAAAAACAGGTCGAAAAGTCGTGAGAAGCAGTCCATTCATTGTCAGCATCAATAGTAAATGTTTAGAAAAGTGTTAAGTTGAATAACATTAGAAACCAAGCATCGTCAACCCTTTCATACAACATAAAAGATGTGACGTGGGAGAGAGATTAGCCTAGACATTATCTCGTATAGCATGACGCGACAGTGTGTTGCCAACAGACGATAATTCGCGACTAGAAAGGTTCCCTGTAATCTGACTCTGCTTACTTCACGCACCTCCGATTATCTGTAAGGTTCACTTATTCTCTGCCGTAACGAGCTAGATGGTACTTCACGAATCTTACTGTTTATTGCTAAAACGTTCACCTCAGGGGACAGCTGTACTCAGCTGGCCTAGTCCAGGACCCGCCCAACTTCCCCGAAAAAGGGGGGTGGAATTGTTGTGGGCGTAGGTAGATATTTAGCAGGCCAACCCACCATTGTTCCTTTCCTGCGAAGTTCTCTTCTCTTCTCTGCCCGTTCACTTGCTTACTACTTTCCGGCTAATAGGACACATTCCGCAAAGTCGTCCATTGTCATAGACCAAGGCAGAGGCGTGGCGGTGCTATTTCTGTAGCCCGTGGGTCCCTCTGAGAACTAACGCTCTGCTGTAGACGTCATCGTCGCTTCTGTACAGCGCCTATATAACTGAGCAAAGTTCTCAGTTGCCTACTTAACTCCACGTAGCCATCTGTTTGTCTACCCATTTTTAGTCCTCCATTTGTGAGTCAATCCGCACTATAACTACCTATAATATTAGTGCAAGTTCCGGGGTAACTTATATGTATGCTTAGAAACGATTTCACACTTCCTCGCATCGTCACCCTATTCCCATTCACCTCTTTTATTGTCCGCAACGCTTGCATTATAATGCTCTACGTAAGCTTCCGCTAGGCACTGCCAACTCTAGGATTACCTAGCATTACCGGAAACGGCGATGTCTAACCGTAGTGCGTCAAAACTCTTTGCCTTTGATCAAAGCTTTGAATCATCCCATATTATGATCATAATTATTCCCAATGAATTTTCACTATTCTCCCTTTCCTTGTTTTAACTATTCATTTCCTTGTGAGATAACAGTAAAGTAATTTTATCATTATATTATTTCATTTCAGCGCTTCACAAGTTCGCACAACCATGGCCTGTTCACTCTTAGCGCTAGCCCTTCTATTTATCAACTTGGTGCACGCAGTACAATCGTAAGTCGCCGGCCTATAATATAATTCTGTCCTTGAACTTATAAATAGCCAGTTATTAAGGAATACTATATTCGAGCAGAAGTTGTGCGCGATCTATATGGATCACGCCTCTCTATCCGCAGAAGAAGCGCAAAGTTGGAGGAAATGTGCTGAAGACGTAGGTGAGTGATATTACGAAAAAAACTATCTTTTCTCAATTTTTGCAGAATGCAAATCGTTGATTCTTTTCGATGGAAGTCGCTGCCGGCATACGAACTTGAAGGCATTCAATACAAAGAAGGACGAATCAGCAGCCGCGTACGATTTGTATGTAGCATGAAGATATTTCATGAAAACCATGCATTTTTAGGTCACTTGAAAGGGAGCGAATAAGATGTCTAACAATCATAGAGGACGGAAAGGAAGCTCTGGGTGGCATGTATGAGGAACTCAAAAAATGCTACGAGGAGGATGGTACGCTATCATAGGTTACACGGGAGTTGTCCTCAAAAACGGAACGATTTAATACTCTTGATTGAAATAACAAACTGTTCCCGTTGATTACGCTGTCCAAATGACTCCTTACGTGTTGCTATGGCAGAAATTAATAGAATCGCAAGAAAATTGGAGCCGCAGAGGTAGAACGCGCGTATTTGCTTAGACAGTTCGCAATCGTTTGCGTACTTTTTGTCAACTTTCGTGGAACTTGTAATAAAATGCTTTAAAACTAGCAAATTAATTTGTTAATTTTAAAAATCTAAAAAAAATAATTGTATACATGTCAGAGTGCTTCATGCGCATGTTGAAGGACGGCAAATGCCCAGGATAATGGCGACAGCGAGTATATATATACTACCTTATCTACCCCACAATGTTTTAAATGTTAAGCGAACGAGCCAAAATGTTAGGGATAAACGCTTTCCGTGCCATAGTTCCTTCCGAAATCAGGATTAATTTTCGGGATCTCGTTCGCTTAACATTTACACTGCAGTCAGAACATTATGACCCAGTCATAGTCACTTATGGATCAGAGCATGGGATTCGCGTATTTTTAATAATTATGATTCACCCTCTACAACATATTGAGCAATCAGTTCATTATGAATCTTCCTGGGAAACATACCCATTACAAAGACACGAATCACATGCTCTATTATGGACCAGTCATTTTATGCCTCGTTGACCGTTCGTTGTTAGTGCATTGGCAATTCGGGTTTTTTTGTACATTTTTACCCACACTTCGAATTTCTCTTATTGCGAGAAACTTGCAGCGATAAATGTCTATTGGTATTGGATATATTCATATTAATATAGATGTTTTATTCTGTTTCTAATACGTCACTTTAAAGATACCGTCTCACCTTGGCCCATTCCCATTGAGCGACAGGAAGTGGCGAATCTGTGTGTCTGGTTCGTCTAGCACTCTCGCCCCTTCCCTTTCTCTTCATTGGAGCGCGTTTCTTGTTTTGAGTGTAGCTCGGGGACCCTCTGATCAAAACGCTTCATCTAGGGTTCAATAGACTCGCCAGATCCTCCTCTTTCCATCCATGTATAGGCCATACCCAGATCAGCCCGTTTTCATGGAAAACGTTTGTGTATTTTGTGTAGTATGTTCGAACCCAGTACCCTTTGAGTGCAAGACGGGCGTTGCCACAGGGAAAGAGAAGTAGAAACGTGTTATGACCATCCTCTGCGTCTTAACACCCCCGCCGTCTGCGCTCTCACCCCTAACCTCCGCCCACGGGCCACCGTGGTCTATAGATATAATATTTGAGAGCGCAAAATCTTTCAAAAAAGAGGAGGATTGGCAAAGGATGAAATGAAAATGAATGAAAACGCCTCTGATTCAACAAAATTTCACTTTTTATATTCGACAAAAATCAAAAATTGTATTGCTTCCTACTCGAAAAATAACTCCTTTCATCATTCTGCGTGCTGCTCCTCTTGTGATTGGTCGATCGAAGTATAATGGCTCGCGGCGATGCGATGAAGAAGTATCTTGGAAGAATAGGCGACGCACCAGTCATCGTATTTCTTGGTAATTGTACTTTTGCTTAATAAAAATAATAGTATCACAAAGGCTTCATAAAGGACTACTGGCTGGAGATTCTAATCGCCATTCTCTCGTACATCATATTTATTACACTTGTTAACGGGCTCCTCGGCAACTTCATACACAATGTTCAAAGTAAGCCTTCAGCTACATCTGACTTTAATTTATATAATATAGTAGAGAAAAATGGAACATGTAATCGTTCCGTTTGTAGCGCTGATTCGGGTGCCTTTCATAGCGACTTAATCAACATCTATTTAATGTGTATCATGCGAACCTCTAAGTGTTACTGATTTCAAAAAGCTGTCCATGTTTCTGCTATATTTTCCTGTAATGAAATAGCACCGTTTCAGAGCGTGAAAAAACGCTAAACCTCGTAGCAGCGCAATCACGCATTATACGTTCCGATTTTCTAGACTATGTTCATGTATACCAGCCCCGTAGTAATCTCTCGCAATCAAAATCAAATCAAAATCAAATAAACAGGCAATCAACGGCTTCTTTCCATTAGGACTTGATCGCAATCAACTCTACATCAAGATCAAATCAAGATCAGGCGGAGATAGTATGGGAAAATGAGAGAGCGTTGATTGAAATCCTGATGGATATGCGCATAGCCATCATGATTTGATCTTGATTTTGATCGCGACCAAGCGTGGCCGGGAGATTCCACTCCGGCTCCACCCATGAACGTCGGACATGGCCGCACTCCTCACACCATTCTTGGGAAAATTGGCAAAATATCAGAACACGAGAAAGGTGTCGAACCGGCAGGGCGAGTCACTACCAGTCATATGCTCTACCACTACACCATGAACACCAACAGCAAAGAGCTCTCGAAGATAGCAAATAACATGTTCATCGCGGTGCTTGCATCTGAACTCTTGATCTTGATTTGATTTTGATCTTGATTTGATTTTGATTGCGAGAGATTACTACGGTGGCAGGATTATTAAAATATAATCTTACAATTAGAGTCCGCTATTGGATACGAGAGAACGATTGTCGAGATAAAAAACGTATTGGAAGACGACTACGGAGACCTCTGGAACGACAAGGATTTTGTTCTAGCATACTTCAGAGTAAGTTGTTGATCAACTTTAAGGTAACATTGAAGAAAATGTATTATTCACAATATATTAAGGAGCTCTCACCATATTTATCTCTAATATTTTATAAGGAACTTATAAGACTAATTAAACTAACAAAGATTTTTTTTGTAAAAAATCTTGAACAGAAACAACATTCTTTTCCCGTAAAACTACAAAAAAAACAAAAGACTTATTCAAGCTTCACGACGCGTACCAAACACTCTTGAATGAAGCGAAGACGGACTTATCTGGAAAACTGAGAAGAGACACGAAATATGAGCAATACACACAAATTAACCTCGGAAAGTGATATATAAATGTTCGTATAATGACTACGCATTGATTTCACATCGGAATAAAGAGTAAAAATGGTTGAGAACTGCTTACTTTTGCATGCATTATTAGTATTTACTTCCATAAACCTAGTTAAGAGAAAGCTAAATTGGTTATTCATGCTTTCGTGGTCTTCGCACGCTAGAATAAAGTTTGTAAAGGTATACGACATATCTTGCATAGCGAAGCGATACCCCTGCGAAAGGGAAGCCTCCGCCTCTCGACGACCCCCTCGCAGAAAAGGCACCCTCCCCCCTCTGCTTTCAAAGTTGTTAACAATCAAGCTTTTTTCTTATTCTTACATTACCTATCAAAAATTCTGTTGCATTGTTTTCTCTTATAGCGTGCACCTTCATAGTTTTACATTGACAATTTCATGTTGTATTCGACTTTGCAGATGGAAAAACTGCGCGTTGGTCTCGTCTCGACATCACCTCCACGTGTAGAGGTCACGAACGGCGTCTGGACGGGGTTCTACATCGACATCTGGCGAAGCGTCGCTGACATCATGCACCTAGAGCTTACCATCGTACCCTCGATAGACGGTAATGCTTTCAAGGTGCACAGAGCGACATTCCCACGGCGTGACCCGGGGGATAGCACAATGTTCTAGCAACAGTACAAGTGTTAAGCGAACGAGATGCCGAAAAATAACTCTGATTTCGGAAGGAAATCTCGCACGGAAGACATTGCATCCTAAACATTTTTTGGCTCGTTCGCTCAATATTTAAAACATTGTGATAGCTCCCCAAAATAAATAAATGCGACTAGTTTACAGGTTACCTTGGCAAGCGAGAGCCCGACGATGCGGGCGATTTCGAGGGATTACTGGGTGACGTACAGAACGAGACGCTGGATGTCGTCGTCGATAGCTTGTTCTGCTCTTCGGCTCGGGAGAAGACGTTCTACTGCACACCGTTGTTCGATTTTGTCGAGGTTAGCTACCCCATCAAAGGCCTCCAGCCACTATAGGTTCAACGCATTTCTGCAGACTGCTCTGGTATTTTTTACCAACTTGGTGCCATGAATATTGCCAACTTGGAATCAAGCTTGGGCTGGACTAGGAAATCGCATGGAAACAGATTGGCAATTCACTTGGCACCAGATTGGAAAATGGGTAGATCTGGTACCAGGTTGGTAACTTCTGGAAACAGGTTGGCAATCCTCTGTAGTGAAACCCCCCCCCCCCCC
>LS815885.1:86023-101835 GCA_900490955.1 Micoletzkya japonica
AGAAGAAAGAAATGGAGGAAGGGAAGGAGGAGGGGGTGGGAGGAGGAGGAGGCACGCAAGTGGCGCGATAGTCAGGAGCAGCTTGCGCGCAAGACGAGCGCAAGTTGCGAGCAAGCAATAGGGCAAGTTGCGCGGCAGATAACCGGGCGGGCGACGCCCTTGCGGCGCAAGTGACCATTTTGTGGCGCGCACATTGCGTTAAAAGTGTGGAGATGGTTCATCCGCGTTTTTACATCTGCTGATACTTGAATAGTCTCGCAGAACGTTTTGCTCCAAAAGATAGATCATATTTGCAGAATAAGAGATATGAGGTGAGAGAGCACGCGAGTTGGAGAGACGCGGACGGACTCGTAATTGGGACTGACGGAACGTCGCGCGTTGTGTAGAGAAGGCGATTCGTGTCGCTTTCATGAGTATGTTTCACGATCCACTAAGAATGACCACATGACATTATTATTATTGTTTAATCTGGAGGTGGAGATAACCATGAAAAACCCCGAATCGCATACTCTAGTGTTGTGTCCTTTGATGGACGAGGAGAGAAGGATAGAAGAATGCGGCTACAGTCGAGAAGGGATCGTTGAGGGATGGGACCACGGAGAGCGATGAAGAGAGCGGAAGAGGTGGTGAGATTGTCAATGCGAGGTGATCGTAGCGAGAGGGGGCGTGGAAGAGCGCGGGAGATCACCATAACAAATATAACTAGAGTGTAAGGACACGGAGCAAGCACGGAAGAAAACCCAAGATAGAATGATATATCTACTCATATACTCAGAAACCAGATTTGCGTTGTTTAGCGGGAACGTTTTGCTCATCTATGTCGTTTCTAGTGACGACGCAACAGCCATCGCATCGTTACGTTCAAGACGGGCCGGCGTAGTGTCAGTTCAAGGAGGGCTGTTCGCTGATCTTATAGTAAGTCAGAACAGTACTGGCAGTGAAGAGTGTTGGCAAAGTCGGAAAAGATTTGCGTTCCTGCTCGCGAAAAAGCGGTGAATAATGAAGAGACGCAGAGATAAAAGGCATGGAAGTGAAGCACAAGGGGTTTAAGTACTTCTTTGAGGTAACCGATATTTTGGGAGACGAAGAGAACATAGGAGATGATCAGTGGATCGTGGAGAATAAGGAAGCTGACGGATCGCAACTGGTAATAGCTCTCTTTCTGACACTTTTTATCGGTTGTATCCGTCTCACTCTTCTGCAAATACCGAAACATGCGTAAGCAAAAAAAAACCCTATAACAGTCACATCGAGGTAAGCTAGAAAATGATGATCAGGTGTGCGCGAATAGCTCGCTATTTCTACTCTCCGAGAACGCCGTCTCAACGTTTCAATCACCGTGTTCTCTGGAAAAGTATGTTATGTTATGGTGTCTGCATTGCAATCGAGTCCCTTTGGTCAATCTGTGTCGTTGCTTTCGGTTGCGATACGCGCCGCGGGTTGTGAATGATGTATGATATACTAGAACAAAACCGGTCCGTCAGTTTCTTTGATTCCAAAATGCGTCTAATTCTCTCACTTTTACACACTCTCTCGCCAGATATATATTCGTAATGTCAAACTGACGGATCTTTTTATTTCACAATACATAAGCATCAAAAGGACTTGATTGCAAATTTCTAGTACTTTCTTATAATTCCGTGGTAGTATGCTCATAAAGTAGCAAAATGGTCCCCTGCAGAATATCAGTCTCCACGGCCAAAGCACTAGCTCCCCTCCTTCTGGAATTCGCCTACAACCTCGGTGTGCCTACTGGCATATCACACATCGCGACGAGGAGCAAAGGAAAGAGGCTGGCCGAAGTGGCCAGTCAAGTCATACTGCGCATATACACGGACGATAAGGCAAGTTGATACAAAATACAGTACCTCAGTATTCATTAGAATTGCGGTCCTTTTGACAATTAGATTTCACTGTGAATTGATAATCAGCCGATTATCTGTTGCACAGTCGCGTAAAAAACATAACCAATTGTTTCTTCGAAACTCCGAACGTCTCGAATGAAATGCTCTAATATTCAGGTGACAGCTTGGCTCAAGAAGCATACCACCCAGCATGAACACGTCTCCAAACCAATCAAAAACAACAAAATGAGCTTCAACCCCATCACTATTCAGTTCTTTCAGACAACGATGTACGTCCTACTAACATTATATGGAGCCGGAGTAATAATTCTGTTAATAGAGATCGTATACGTTATATTCTATAGAATGCGAGGAAAGAGTTTACTTCCTGCATACGCATAGATAGTATTGCCTGTTACGGGTTGTGTCTTAAACTTTGGATTATATCATTGGTGGCGATGTCGTCATACGGGTAAAAAGTACCTTTCCCCTTTCCCTGTAACTCATTGCTGACAGCACAAATCATCTTCGGAATGACGCTGGAGGCACGGCGGGTAAATGCGTATCTTCGCTTCTCTTCTACACGTAGTTTACAGGCTGTTTGATGCTAAATCGGTTATTTATGATATTATTTGCCAAAAAGATCTCCCTGATCACCTTTGTTTAGCAGGTATTTAGTAGTAGTACATGCACGTAAATGCATAAATATCTATCTATATCTACATAGTAACTTGGCAAGCTAGTAATCAATGCTATTTAACTCTGTGAGGGATATCTTCTATCTACCGTTGGATGTATTGCTCCAGTATATAAGTAATAATTATACTTTATATAAAAGTCCCAGGGATAGCTCTGTGTTCAAGTCGAGAACTTTTTTATGGTTGTGTTGTCTCATCAATTGATGCTGAACCTATGGCGGGCCAACATATAAGACCCGTGGAACTAAAAAGTCAGAATGGTATCTTGGCACAGTAACAAAATGTCAAGAATGCAGGTGGAATCTTGGCATATTGTTACTGTGCCAGGATACCATTCTGACTTTTTCGTTTCACGGGTCTTATATGATGGTCGAAGCGTAACCATGAAATTTACCCTTTAGAGCCCTTTTCAACGCATGACCATCCAGCCGAAACTGTTCTCCTTGAAAAGTTCGGAAAGCACGTGCCCTTTTTGCCCTTCGTCCGTCCATCAATGGAGAGAACGAGTGTATGAGGTGGAGGGAGAGCGTGAGAGAGAGAAGGAGGAAGAGAGCGAGAGATGAGCAACACTGTTTGCGGAGTGACTGTGACTCCGTGTTCTTCAATCATAACTTGGTGCTCCGCTTCTCAACTTCGACAGTCTGGCTTATATTCTTGTCACTCGTTAGCCGTATCACTGCCGCAGGGTATTAAACAATTCGAATTTTTCTTTAATAATGATATTCCACGTTTCCTAGGCCGCAGCGCTCCCTAGACAGATTGAAAGAAAATTATCGCATATGTAGTGGCCGTTCGCTCTTCGTTCGTAGGCTCGTTCGGCAAAGCTAGAACTGTGAAGTTTACGATCCATCGTTCTTAATAGTACTTATTCACCGGAATTCTCGCATGGAGCTAATTATGTCGCGAACGGAAGTGGATAGAAGAGCAGACACAGAACGCCCTGTTTGACATTGCCCCTTCTCGCTATCATCTATCTTTCCCCTCGTTCTCCCTCTCCCTCTCCCCCAGCGAGAGAACAATACAGGTTGTATCACAGTGACTCATCCCGCTCCTTTCCCCGTTATCTACCCCTCTTCATAGCTTCATCTAATAATTCCGCCTCCCCCCTCAATCCCTTTCCTTTTCTCACTTTTTCCGTGATTCGAGACGCATGTGAGTCATGCAGTCGTTATCTAAATGGGTCATGGCTCTCCCTCCCTCTTCCCCCCTCTCAGACTCTCCTCTCACCTTCCCTCTTTAGACCTCATGAGAGTTCCTCTTCTTTTTCTCCTTCTCCCATGTCTCAACCAATCACAAGAGATCGTCCACGATTCGGTATGTCATTTATTCTTGAGAAAACTTGCGAAGATAGCGAGAGTGAGATCAGAGAGATTTATGGCAGCGACTTTGCTCAAGAAGTAAGAGCTCATAAATTTCTAAAGTTTATTGTGCAATAAAAGCTGCGTAAATACTTTGATCCACAATACGCCAAGATCTCTCGCTTTTGCACGTTTTCTAGCGTACTATGTTATTGTGATTTACATAAATAAAGTTAAATTAGCTAAATATTAATATCTAAAAATTCCCGATCTTATTCTCTTTTCGTTCAGATCCGCGCTCCCAACAGGACGGACGCTCGTGGGGAGGTTGTAATGGGTGAGTAATGCGCCTGACTATCTATTTACGGCCCCCGACTCCTTCCTGTTTTCGCTCACATTGCACGTTCACATATTTGAACGGCTCGTTTTCCCTGGTTTACACACCATAGAAATTTCCCATATTGCTCATTTACCACGAGGAATCTCTCTCTAGCAACCATGAGAAAGCGTATTCAAGCGAGAGGGGTGTGCAAAAATTAAAGAATTAAATAGGAATTAGAAAACATTGCTATGGCGGTTTAAAAATAACCGTCGGAAAATCATTCCGAATATAAGGCGAGAGTGTGTGCAAAAGTGAGCGAACTCATCTTGGAACGGACGAAACTGACGGATCAGTTTATTCCACTATCGTATATTTTCGTCTCATTCCTCGTTTCACCATTCTGTACACCATTATCCTCCGCCCTGCCCTTATCTCTCCACGAGGGTCCGAAGCTCTGTTTCGCCATCTCGGCTTGCCCTCCTCAGGCACGTCCCTTCCCAACTGGCGCGATGCGTCGCTCGATGGCCGTAAGCGCTACGTGGAGACCGTGCTCGTGATCGATCCGGAACTGGTGAGAATTCCCGGCTTTCAGATGGCATCTTTATGCGGGCCATTAAGAGAAGTCGTTGTCAATTCGTTGATTAACAAAAAAATTCTTTCAGTTTTTCACACTCTTCCATATGATATTATCATGATATTATATTCAAAATGATCTGTGCCTGTTTGTCCTACTATTTAGATCATAGTTTAATTCATAGTCTTTCAGCACGCCTACTATAACAACAACAATACGCTGCTGCGGCGAGGGCTCGATACGCTGATGCACGGCGTCAATCTGGTAAGAGATGCAACTTTTTTATAATTTAATTTTTTAATTACTGTCCTTTTCATTTTTATGTTAGTAGCAAAATTAAATTTATCTAGTTCTCACAAAAATGAAATATGTCATAACTTCCGTTTTCTTGTCAGTTCCTCTACCAACTCGACATTCGCGTCGTCGTGGTAGATGTCCATACGGACCTCCGACGGTATGGTTATTGTCCATCCTCGTATTCAAATTTCCGTTCCGCACATGCTTGATAGGACGTGCGCTGTTTAGCATAATGTGCACAGCCAAAAGTGCAAATAGGAACGGTAAACAACGCAAATCACACTCATTATCGCTGGAACGCAAAGTTGAATGCGAGGATCGACAATACTTACGTTCTTCCAAACATTATCATTGACAAATAGTTCTAAATGACTTTTACTAATAAAAGCTCGCGTATACTTCCACCACCTCTTGACAAATACACGATTTTATGAGATTCATGTAGGTTAAGAATTTCGAAAAATATTCTCGTTATCAGGAGCGCCATGTCGCTATCGGACTTCTCGGCTTGGCGACAGCAAAACATCGGGGTCATGGTGAGCAATTGGCCTGCCAGTTTTGACTAATCATAGTTTATCTTTGATCCTTAGCCTTTGCTTTCTGCTCTCTGATCAACATGAGCAACTAATGCCATTCATAGCATACCCCGTGACAAATAAATCGTATTCCATCCGTTGATCTTTGATATCTCAATGTCTCGCTTCAGACCCCCATTTCTTTCTGTTGATCAAAGTTCAATAGATAGACTATCACTTGATGTTTGATCTTTAATCTTTGATCTTTGATCTTGTTCACTTCTCGATTCAGACCCCGCATGACGTGGCCGTTCTGCTCCGTCTGCGGTACGAGGGTGGCATCGCCTATGTGGGAGGAGTGTGTGGGAGGAATGCCGTTGGGCTGTCCGGGGTACTTTTTCACTTTATTTTATTCTTTACTTTTTTTAGATATTATTGAAATATTTTTTTAATTGACGAAAAAAGCTCCGTCAATATCTATGTAAACGCTCATTCCTTCCTGCTGTGTTTACATTCTCTTCATGTCGCTTCGTTCTCTCAAAGGTACAAAGGTAGTTATAATGGAATAAACCGATCCGTCAGTTGCTTCCGTTCCAAAATGAGTCAAATTCTCTCACTTTTGCACACTCTCTCGCCTTATATTCGGAATGATTTTCCGACGGATCTTTTTAATCGACTATATTCTTCGTTTTAGAGCATTCAGTTGCCGTCTTGTCACGTTATGTTTCCCCATCACTTCATAACCGAAAACAAGATGCGAATACAATCCTTGATAGATGTTCCATCTTCAAACTGATTCCTACAGCTAGTGTCTGCCTTGATTATTGATTATTGATCTTTGATCTTTAACCTTTGATCTCTGATCACCCCTCAGTTCTTCCCCGAGTCGCCGTTCGAATTCGCGGGCGTGTTCGTGCACGAGTTCGCCCACCTCCTGGGTCTCTCCCATGACGGGGCAGCCAAGTGCGAGTGTGAGGACTGGCAGCACTGCCTGCGCATCGAGTGAGCAGCCGAATTTATTTTATTTTTTTATTCATAAAATCATTTTTAATTTATAAAATCATTTTTTATTCGTAAAATCAATTTTTATTTAAAAAAGACATTTTTTTGTCAATGACCTCGGGTACAGTTCGGAATCGTCACTCACATCTGTCTTGTTCGTCAACGAATTTGCTTGAGTATAATGGAATAAACCTATCCGTCAGTTTCTTCCGCTCCAAAATGAGTGAAATTCTCTCACTTTCACACACTCTCACGCCTGATATTCGGAATGATAAACTGACGGAACCGTTTATTCCACTATACCTCACAATGCCCCCTTCAGCGGCTTCGAACGCGACTGCGCCGTACAGGCCCTGGTCGAGATGCTCCCGAAGCACCAGTGCATTCAGGTGAGACTAATTGTTCTCTATAATATAATTATTCTAAATTATAATTTAATTATTCTAAAATATTATCAACTATAAGAGTAGAGATTGCGCTCAGCATTAGAATAGTTCAAGATCAGTTCATTAGAGAGCCTATGGCTCGTTATTTTGACGCATAAAAATAACTAGAAGAGACGCCAGTGGAATGCTTTATGCAGGATGCTCCGGTGGAACTGGCCCATGCTCACCTGCCCATATGCGGAAACGGCTTCGTTGAACGGGATGAGCAGTGCGATTGCGGGCCGAAGAAGTAATACATTATTGCTTGACCGCTCACTCTCGCGAAAAATAAATAAAGCAAAATATATAAAGAAATTATTTTTACAAGATTCACAAACAAAACTTTGAGATATCTGTGGGAATGTGAATTGTTGCAGCGCGCTGTGAACGTACTCCTAGTTGTACATTATTTAGGGGAATTTCTGAGTAGAAACTGAGCAGCTAGTATTGCTAAATATATTCTTTTTCTTATGCAGAGACTGCCTCAATCCCTTCTGCGATCCCGCTACGTGCCTGCTTGTGGCTCCTAAGAGGTTTTAATTTATGCATTTAATAGAGGTTTTTTTGTTAAATTTAATTTTAATGAGTTCTTATAATATCATGATATTCCGTACTCATCACATCATTACAGTACGCTGTACGCCTCAGCCGTTGTGGGCACCATAGTTGCTGTCATTGCAGTGCTGTACCTCGTTAGGTAAGCGCTTACTTTTAAATAATGTTTTTTTTAAAAAAAACATGAACAATTTGCATCACTTACCTAACACAGCACGAAATCAAGGTATCGGTGAAATATACCAATCAAAACATAACGTGAACGGCGTGCTCCATCGCTATGCATTCCACTCTTGGAATGCTTTACTTTCTTTACTTGCAACGCAATCATTATTGTATAACTTTATTGGTAAGTTGTTGATATCAGATGGTTCTGCCTTTCCCGCTGCTGTTCTCCACGCAACAACTCGTTGTCATCGTCCTCCTCGAAGCTGACGTCCCTCAGCAGTTCGCCCGACGTCCCGCAGAAGGAACGGCACTTCGTCTTTCCTGTTATCGGTATAGGCTTCCCTATACTTATCTACGGTTACGTGAATTCATCTACTGAGATAGTGAAGTTTTCTACATTATTACTAGATAGATGATTGGCGAGGAAACAAACACGAGAACATTGCTAATTTTAGCGCGAGTATGGAGCAATTAGTTTTTCTTCCAGATAAATGATAAAGTATAATAATTTTTTCCAGATAAATGATAAAGTATAATAATAATTGCCTTTCAGAGGAAAAGCGGAGGATCGGTCTGGACGAGGCGCTCCCGGTCCCCGTTCCCTCCACGCCCCCCGAGGGCTACGTCAAGATGTACCCCGCGGCATTTCCCGTCCTTCCGACGAAAAGTACGATTTTTTTTCTCGTTTACCCATCACATCATGCCAATGGCTATTTTTTGATGGATATTTTTTGAGCTACAATTTTAATCCACTTTTGGAATATTAGTTACTTCTCCTAAACAAAGGTCAGTAATATCACTCCAGCCGCCCCTCCCCTCCCTCCAGCCCCCGCCAAGCCGCCCCCGATCTCGATAACAGTGTCCGATCTCGTCAAGCAGCTCAGCTCATCTCCCACCTCCCCTCCTCCCTTCCTGTCCTCCACCACCTCTCCCCCTCCGGTTCCCTCAACCCCTCCCAAACCCCTCCTAGTCAAACCCACGATCCCGCTTCCACCCAAGCCCATCACCAAGCCCCTCATTCCCCCTCCGCCACCACTGAAGGCCACTAAACCGCAGTTTTCATCTATGCCACGACCCGCCAAAGTGTCCCCTACTATAGCGCATAGCAACACCTTGAAGCCTTCTCGGAATGCACCTCCTCCGCCCAAAAAGCGAGTGGACAGCGAGGAGGAACGTATCTACGATGTACCGGCTCGGTAGAGTTCATTCCAATCATTATTCATGGTTGAGGAAAATGTTCCGTCAGCTGTCTCTTTCTTTTTTTGGCGAAACGGTAAAGTGACATGAAGAGAGTCCAGACGAAGTATAGTGTGTTAAAAAGATCCGCTGGAAAACCATTCCGTATATATAAGGAGAGAGAACGTGCAAAGGCGGTAGAATTATAATGGACTAATTTTGGAACGGAAGAAACTGACGGATCGGTTCATTCCACTATATGAATGAATAGGAATGACGTTTACTTACGGAACATTTTCCTCAATAATGTTTTCACTATGAGTTTCATATTTACACTTAGATATAGAATATTTGTTTTCTTGTGTATATTTGTTAGCGCCACTCCATATCACATTCTATACGGGTCTGTAAGTAACGAGTCTACAATGCAACAAGTGCATTCCAGATGAATAAATATTTATTCCTCTTTTTCACTTATGCGTCTTCTCGATCTCGTATAAGTGTGCGTACTCCATTGGGATCTGCAAATTCATTTTTCATACGTTAAAATATTTAGCAAAATAAATAGCACCTCCGGTTCTTCTTCGAGTTCCCACACAATGATCCAGCAGTTGCGCATGTCAAACATCTGACATATCCTTTCCTTTTTGGTATATCTATTTTTAGTTTTTTTTTTAATGTCTTCACCTGTGTAAGGGCAAATACAATAAGAGAGAAGGCCATCGAATATTCTGCGAATGCGTCACGCGCGGAAACTGCAGTTATTTTGCTATTTTTTGTACTTTCATGGGTCAAATAGTGATTTTAAAAGTACTTAGCTGACGCACCAGTTTATTCTACTTTACCTTCAATAAAGCACGGCCGGTCTTCCATAAACTCGTAAAGACTCGTAATAAGAGAAGGCGAAAATAAAGCTACAACAAAAATGCACGAGAATCGAAGGCGAATGAGATCCTGAGCGGAAAATCAAGAAGTACTGTAGCTCGCTTACCGTATTCTTGTCATGATCGTACCGCATTACGGCATAGATTGTCATACTGACAATTGCGATCAGCGGAAAGAAGAAAACGATAGATGGATATAACTGCTTGTCTGTGAATAGCATAAGTATGTTCATAAATTACTGATTTCCATACTATCTTTGTCTTTCAGGTTCATGAAAATCCACGATGAAAAGGGAAAAAACGTAAACAATAAGAGAAGTACATACGCATTGTTGCATCGTCGGCGACGTGAAATCCAAAGAGAAGATAGGACAATAACGATTCGAGAAATTGAAGGGGCGGAGACAGTAGGGTTGTGAGATGGAAGAATAAATCTGAACGGAAACCCTGCTATTCAATATTACGTAAAAGATTAATTGATTGGATGATTGATTGATTAATTAATGAAAGAAGGAATGAGAGACATTTCTCCGTATATAGTCGAAGAAAACGGAACGAATAATTCTGTTTTACGAGTTACGCTGTTTAGCAGGTTTTTCGCACTTTGAGACACCGCCATTCGGCTCTAGAATAAGATATCGAAAAGAGTGAACGCTTTTTGAGATCACCCCACGAGGAAGACTTTCATATAGTGCGCATTAGGATTTTATTTTTCTACGCCAGACGCACCGGAATCTAAGTGGCCCCCCGGAACGATTATATGTTCCCTTTTAGCTACTATAAAAACCGTACTTTTCTTCTGATTGTGATAGTATACGATAGCCGACTGAATGTGCACCGCCATCCATCGAATGCAGATTGTGGAGAGTACGATGACACGAAGCATAAGTTGGCCCTCAATCGATCTATTTATACACTCAGCGAAATTTCACTAGCCCGTTTGGGAATAATTCCCTAGCTGCACGCTACCAACGCGAAAATTCCCTAAAAATTGAGCCTCTGCCTATATTTTTAGGGAATTATTCTCTAGCCGGCTAGTGAATTTTCGCGGTGGTAGCGTGTGCTAGTGAAATTTCGCTCAGCGTAGTGGAGTAAGCCGATCCGTCAGTTTCTTCCGTTCCAAAATAAGTCTAATTCTCTCACTTTGCACAATCTCTCGACCTATATTCGGAATGATTTTTCCACGGATCTTTTTTTATTCCACTAGGTATATGTGTATATGGTTGAGGAAAATGCTCCGTCGGCTTGCCTCATTCCTAGTTTCGGCGAGTGAACGAAGCAATATGAGAGTCCAGGCAAAGCAGGAATTAGTTTACCTTTTTTCGTCAATAATAGTGCAATAGTGGAATAAAAGCCGAAAAATGTGGGTGTTATCAGTGCACTTTGTTTTCTAGAAGCAGTATAATTGGAGCATGCCATTGATTTCTTTTTGAAGGTTATGCTCATTCTCTAAAAAAACATTTTACCTCAACACTCAATTCTGCATAGCGAAGTATTGAAGGATAGCCGTTCGACCGTTTCCCCATTCCATACTGAAAAGGAAATAAGATTCACCGTTCTTCTTTCTTTATAATGCTAGAATTCAAATAATAAATGTAAAAGCAGATAATCTTTGAAAAATAAAAGAATGCTTACGTTACACAAATTGCTCTTTATATTGCGACTACCGTAGGACAGAGTGTACGATGACTGTAGAAATGTGCTACAACTTTGATTTACGAATTTTTTTCAAAATATAAAAAAAAAGTTTTTCGTAACTAACGCGTTATCATGTGGCGGCGTCACAGAAGCTTGCGCTTCTATTAGACGACTTTTCGATTGCTGCACTCTCTAAATGAATAAATATCTAAAAGAATAAATAATTTAAAAAAATGGGTGTTCTATTTTTTTACACTTCAATACTACTGAACTTTTATGGACTTTTTAGATTAAAAATATCCACCTTGTACAGCTTGAACACCCTTTGCTCCTCGTACAACTTGGCCCACTCCTCATCCGTAAGGTTGCCGTGGATAAATCGCTCTCGGTACTGGTTCACCAGTGCCCAGCGAAATTCGTTGACCTGAAGATCTTATATTTTGCGCCCTTTCACTTTCGTTGTATCTACTCTCGTCTGTCAAAGCTTGGTTTTTCATAAAATTTTTAATAATTTCTCATAGTTTCTCAGAAAATAAACAAACGTAAGAAATAGTTTTTCATAAAATAATTCAGTAACATATAAAATATGTAAAATACATATAAAAGAAAATAATACAGTAATAATACAGCATGGAGGATAAAAGATATTGAAGAACAGTTTCCGCTACTAAACTCATTCCTACTATCATTAAGCATATTTACTCTGCCAAGTCCCTTCTCTTATTTCTATAGTATTTACCTGATCGACGGTAAGCCTCGGGAGGTTCCCCGTTGCTACCGCCACTTCGTAGACCCAGCCAAAGGAAGAAGGCTGAATGGTGGGCCCTTTGATCTCTCACCGTACCCCCTTCCGGCATGATAGACAAAAAGCCATAGCCGACCTGTAGGGCATCGCTCGCGGTCATTTTATCCTGATCAGTCTATTGACTGATTGCGAAGATTGCTCCGTATTTCGGTCACTATCAATATCAAGTCAAGTGCGCTCGTTATAAGTTGCCTACGAGCAAAATTCTATGAAAATATGAGCTTTTTGCCGTATTCCCGCCGCGCGTTCAGTCTCACTCATTAACTGCAAATTAATGGCGACCTCCTCGATAAACCTCTCGGTTATACATACTCTCTTGTCGGAGGTCTCCGTTAATTGCGACTTAATATGACAGATTAGACGCGTGGCTGGTGCGGACAGTAACTTACAGAGACAGGCGCCGTGAAGCCGACGGAGCGCAGCAGCAACGCAGCGACGAGCACTGTGGAAAAGGCGAATACCCACTGACCTGAGCATTAGATTGTAAAAAAGGACAAGTAGGCATTGAATGAATAACAAGCGTTTCAATTGCATTTCCGAAAAATGTGGTATAAAAGCCATGAATCGTGCTTGTTTTCTACCTATAACAATACGGCCACTTACCGCTAACCTGTAACGGCTTACCCTTTGAATACAGTGAAACACAGAAATAGGTTCGGTTTCGTTCCGCAGCTCGGATAACTGTCATGACTGGACGCACTCGGGTTGGGATACTGTCTGGAACGAACATTATATTGTAGAAAACGCTAAATTATTCGCAATATCGGGTGAAAGAATGAGCGATTAATTGCGTCATATGAAAAACGAAGAAATTGAAGAGTGCGGTAGGCAAACCCCCGTAAAAGGCGTGAACGTCAAAGATTAATTGGGAGCGGCGAGTGGACGAGAAAGAGGTGATAACAGGGAGGTGGGGAAGGAGTGCTTGTTGGCAGCTTTTTTCCTACACTCAGCGAAATTTCACCAGCCCGCTGGTGAATGGAGCAGAATTCACCAGCCGGCTGGTGAACGTTGTGTGGTGAATGATTCACTAGGTGCTGCTCTTTGGTGGTGAAATTTCGCTTAGTGTATTTAGATCTGCGAGCGAATACGCGCTTCGGGGCTGGGTTTGGCAGGAAACTTGAAGAAAGCTTCTCTTGGTTCTCGTCATTTATAACTTCTCGCGCTTTTCTCATTTATTTAGGTGCTAACGGCGACCGAAAATCTGGTAACGCTCTTAAATGACTGTAGATAATATTGCTTGAAAAACTGGCGCAAAAAGTCAGAAATACAGTAGGCCATCGCACTCTCTCCATATCCCATTCTCCTCATTTTTTCCGCCCTTTGCACTGCGCACTCTAGTCTACATGGTCCTTGAGGAAAATAATTCGCAACACTTACACAGATTCCCTTTTTTTCCGCCACTCCTTCGTTTCTCTGAACACCCTCTCTCAATACTGCCCGTTCTCTTGATCCTGCACTTGAACTCTACAGGTCAATTCGAGCTAGGGTCAGTTGTTATAGAAAAATCAAGAAAACAAGGAGAAAACGAAATTTGTAAACACTTAAATTCAAAAGCAACCGAAGTTTTGCAAATAAACTAGGTCAACGTCCTAGTGAAGAACTTCCTCCAGAGAACGGTAAGTAATTGAAAGTGAGCGCGCATCAAAGGGGGGGGGGGGCAATTACGTTATGGAAGGAAGAGATGGGGGGAGGGATGAATGGCTGGATCCATGAAGGGTGCACTGATGCCTTCGGCCCTTCTTTCGCGGGCTTTTCTCGTAAAAGGATAACGCGCTCTTTGGGATGAAGGGTGGTGTTCCAAGGCCATTACACTGATCGTTCCTCGCGAGTGGCAGCCGACTGATCGGCCAATCGTTATCTAATTAGGAAAGTGATTTATAGGTCATTCAACTTTTCGCCTTTTGATTGTGGTTATCGATGAGTTGAAAGTGAACTGCACCGATATGCCTTTCACCCTTCGGCATCGGGACTGTGGCGTAACCTGTACTCCGTTAGATAGGGACCAGAGAGGACTAGCGCGATAACATGCCGCCTCCCAGCCTCTCTCTAAGGCCAACTGCCTTGGCTGTGATGGATAGCCAATATTAGAGAGAAAGAGAGGGAAGGAGGGGAGCGTGCAGAGCCAATTACTTTTTACGCGGCGGAGTAGGGATCCGGTAAAGATCCCAATAGAATGTTCTAGTGATTTATCGTAGTCCAAAGGCTGTCGACCAAGCCTTCAAATGCTGCATTAGTATATGAAATATAATATATATATTTTTTAGCATTAGTATATGAAATATAATATATATATTTTTTAATCTGATCCGCCGTCAATTACCCACGGTTACAATGATATTGAAGCCCGCCCTACTAAACGTGAAGTTAATCTAGACAGAACCGGTGACTATCTATCTATCTAACAATAAAAGTAACTAGTACGCCTGAATCGTATTCGTCCACCAAAAAAATTCGCTGTTACATTTTTCATGCATAGCTCAACACAATCCCCATGATGATTTAGAACCGAAACCACAGTAGTAGGTAGAATATCTATATCCATAGTTATAAAAAAGATAGAATATGTGCGATTCTGCAGGTCTGCTTATATCGAGATGGTGGGTCGGGGCAAAACCTCTGGAGGCGGAGTTGGCTGGTTATCTTCTAGGCAAGAAGTCCGACTACACTCCTCCTTCTCATCCTCATCCTTTTCGACTGGTATGAAATGGTCTAAGTGGACTACCCTTTCGTCACAACCGACTGCATAAGCATGACCATGCCTTCTTCATGCATACGGTTTTTTTCGCTTCGGCAGACTAGCTTGCACACCATCGCAATATTTTTCAGGCTTGTGCATGTCATATCTTCAATTCCTAGTTGTACGAAAGGTAGCTAGAAATGAGATAAATGTTTATCGATAATATATCTACAGACTTCTCTTTCGCCTCGCCAGCAATCTTCAATTTATCAATATTGTTCGCAAGGTAAGTGGTCTTATCTCAAACAACGAACAGTATGTTTGTATGAAATATTTCAACACGATCTCAAACGCCTCTTCAGCTCACTCTCTGCCCCACAATATTATGATCATCTGAGGCTCCGCTCACTCTCGACTTGTACAATACGGAAACCCTCCTGCGTATGGTCTTGTTGAAGCAGAGGTAGATGAATGGAGGCATTCCTGAAATGGACGATTCGTCCATGTCTACACACAGAAAAATATGTATCATACATAATATGTATACGCGGCTGGAAGACCTATATGTATAGCGGGCTATACATTTTTAGGTCTTATGCTCTGGAGGCAGGGGGTATGTGCTTATACATGTTATGTATAAGGATATAGCAACCATCCAACTTCTCTTAAGTTTATTATGGAACCTACTATTTTGTTACGTTCTCGTGCTTACAAAGAAATCCACATATTGCATATAGCGAACTCTAATACTCTTGCTCATTCCGATTTTCCATGAACTTTCCATAAACTTGAAAAGTTATTGTATTCGGTGCTTTGCTTGTGGTTGCAAATGGAATACAAGCCAAAATATTTTTAAAAAATCATAAGAAAATAAAAAATAAGAAAAGAAAAGCATACGGTAATAAAATAACAATCATGTCACACTGGTCACCCG
>LS815885.1:145443-158756 GCA_900490955.1 Micoletzkya japonica
CGTCTCTATCGTGCATCCGTCTCTATCGTGCATCCGTCTCTATCGTGCATCCGTCTCTATCGTGCATCCGTCTCTATCGTGCATCCGTCTCTATCGTGCATCCGTCTCTATCGTGCATCCCCTTCCCCTCCGATGACTCGGCTCCCCAGACCGAGCCACCACCGAGTCTCCCACGCTTATGGTGGCTCGGTGGCTGGCTCGGTTTACTACTTGCCCACTGGCAAAGGGGACCGATGACTCGGTACTCGGTATGGGCAACTCTACTATCTACCTATCTGTTTCCCACGAGGCCGTATGAAGATAATATAACGCTAGATAAAGTAAAAGGAAAGAACGGAAACTAATGAACGAAAAGTTTCAGAATGGTGGTGTAGATGAAAGATGCTACAATGATATAGAGTAGCATGGGAAGAGCGCGTAAAAAAGATTGTTCCAAGGCCAGCGCAGGAAATTTCATCTAGATGATCCACATAACGCTTGGAAGCAAAACAAGTCTACACTTTGATATCAGGCTAAAGATATGGACCTTCATTAGAAAATATATCACTCTAGAACTGAGGGTTCACAGCATTCCGCCTGGTAAAGAATGTGTCCAATAAAGAATTGAACACCGTTTTTTTAAATTTTCTCAAGAATGGCTAAACCGATCTACACCAAACTTTTGTAGGTGTTAGAATTCTGTATAAAAAATGAATAAATGAATTCATAGAGACGAAACTTAAGTTTTTAAATTCATAATTTTTCGTTCACTGGTTCGCTTACAGTATCGGATCCTGTGCGCGAAAACCGCTATTTGATATTAGAACGCTTGGAATACTGTGGGTTAGTTGCGTTTGGATCACGCTGGTCGGGCTACCGGCTGGTAGATAATATAGTGAAAATACCTTATTTCGTCATTATCTCGATGGAGTATCTTCTTCGAAAAACCGATTTCACAATTGAAATCGGCGACAAAATCTGATCTAGGAATTTTATTTTCAGAAGATTCAAAAATACTAAAAGAGAAAAAATATTCAAAAAACTTTTTCTAATATGCAGGGGTCTCGACCCTCTAAGACGGCGTGTCACATGATAATGTGCTTGATTGTACAGTTGCTGCCAGAATGAAAGCGAGATTGGATAGGAAAAAGAATGCATTAAAATGTTGTAGAGCATTCCCGTAAAGTACAAAATGTTTACCACTGTCTAGGGGGGACGTTGTCTGAACTCCAGACAGAGGCCGTGAACCCCAAACACGGCGTGCCGCACGAGAGGTTTTTTGCGGGATATTATATAGGGGAGGAGAGAAGTGCGGCCTATGCCAGCCGGGTTCGGCAGGGAGTCTTGTAAGAACTTTTTTTTGAAATTCGCAATTCGAAAGGAGATAATCGAGGTACGTACCGTTAAAGGGCCCCTCCAGGCAATATCTACCATACACAGCATTCTGCCCGGTGAAGAATGTGTCTAATAGCGAATTGACCACTGCTTTTGAATTTACTCAGCAATGTCTGAACAAAAGTGCATCAAATTTTCAGAGTGTCTTGAACGCATTGTGACGAGCTTAAGTATTTAAATTCATAATTTTCCACTCACTGGTTCGCCCACAGGATCGGATCCTATGGGCGGAAACCGCTATTCGCTAATCGAACGCTAGGAATGCTGTGCATATGCATTTTTCGACATCATTGGATAGCCCACAATGTCCTGAATCTCATCCTCTCTCCTTTTTAGTTGAAACTTCACCGTTGCCGAGAAAAAGCTGTGCAAAGATTTATCTCGCTGTCTGCGTCTCTTCATTCCTCTCTTGTCTCTCACAATCAATTAACCGCTCTTAATTGGTTATCTCTTGGAATGAATGAGATGGGTGGAGGGACCCTTTAAGCTAGTAAATTGTGGGCCGTGTTTGAAACACTTGAAACAAGGCCATATCTCGGCTGGGAAAGGTCGTACAGAGTTCTGGTTGGAATTTTTGGAATCCTCAGGACGAGATCTATTTGTGTATCAAGTTTGGTAATGATTCATCAAGTTTAAAGACCTTTAAAACGTAAAAATGTGGCATTGGAGAGGCTCGAACAGGGATAGCGAGAATTGCATTCATTCAAGATATATAAAAGCCGTTTTAACCGGCTTAGAGTTGTCTAATCATCACCAAACTTGATACACAAGTAGATCTCGTCCTGAGAATTCCAAAAATTGCAACCAGAACTCTGTACGACCTTTCCCAGCCGAGATATGGCCTTGTTTCAAGTGTTTCAAACACAGCCCACAATTTACTAGCTTGACGGTACAGACAGACACGCACACACAAACAAATTGACAAAACTTGCAGTGATTTGCTAAATTATGTGATCTGTATTATTTCTTCAGTCGTTCTTTCAGTAAAATCTTCTGTTGCGTGTCGCATTGTATATTTTGAGAATGTTAATACTTTATTCAATAATTTGTGTACATATCGACATGAGATCAAAAGTAAGCCCCTCTCATACTTTGGGTTGCGTTCCGAGAATCTTCCTGTACGGGACAGGAAGCACGGCGTCCATGGTGGCAGCTTTCGTTGCGATCGTAATCTGTACGGTATATTTGGGGTGATAAATGCCACATCTCTCGAAGTCCTGCTAAGTGGCTTTAGAAAGAATCATGAGGAAAGTTATGCTATTCTATGCTTTTCTTCGCTTTGCGTTGCAAGATTTATAAGAAAAACGAAAGGACCTTCCTCTCCATGTGCCTCGTCGACTTGGCAACGTAGTAGTAGCAGACCACTGAAAGGGAACCATATTTAGCTGTGCACGCTCCCCAGTACAATAATGCAATGTATAGTGGAACAAAAAGATACGTCAGTTTATCATTCCGAATATTAGGCGAGAGAGTGTGCATGAATGAGAGAATTAGACTTATTTTGGAACCACAACAACTGATGGACCGGTTTATTCCACTATAATAGCTCTCGCAACAATCACTTTACGGCTTACGAGAGAGAATGGAGTTGAGACCGATCCAGATGTAGTACATTGTCATCGACATGTACGATGCGAGGAACAACATTATGCCGAAGATTAGCGACTGCAATCGGACATGTATTGGTGGTACTCTCTGACGGTTTTTCTCGGGTATATGTTCCACTTCTAGGTCTATGCCATAGAGCATGAACGCATAAACATGTGAAGAAAAGTCAGAAAAGAGAATAGTAGATATTATTTAAGGAAAGCGAACGTTGAGAGAGCTGCGCAGTTCTTTCCGCTAACCACCGTCAAACTTGAGCCGGAGCCGGGCTTTAGCCTAAGCTGGCACTTTGCCAAGAGAGTTTCACTGTATTTAGCGGAGTGCGCTGCAAAGATTTCTCAACGTTCCTTTTCCTCCAATAATATCGGCTAGTGTTGGCAGAATGACAGCGGAAAGTGTAAGCATAGTACGCAGGCGAAATAGCGAGAGCGAATGAAGAGACGCAGACAGCAGATTATGCATGTTTGAATGTTTTTCGCCTGCCATTTGCCAACACTAACATCGTTTGGTCCAGGGACCTCCACAGCATTCCGCCCGGTGAAGAATGTGTCTAATAGCAAAATGTCCACTATTTTTGAATTTTCTCAAGAATCAATTAACCAATGTGCAGCAAATTTTCGGAGCTTGTTCAGTTCATAGAGGTGAACTTAAGTTTTTAAATTCATAAATATTCGATGATTGGTTCGCATACAGGATCGGATCCTATGCGCGAAAACCGCCATTCGCTATTATGACGCATGGAATGCTGTGTCTCGTACCTGGTAGAACTTGGAGATGGAGAAGACCTGCGCGGTCTTTCCGGGCATGACCAGAGCGCAGAGGATGGTGCGGGACGTGTTGATGCAGTTGTCGGCGAGGCCGAAGAGCAGACTGATGAACAGCGCGAGCCACATGCTGAAGTCACAAGGGAAGTAGAGGAATTCACCTAATCGGTCATTTCATCAACCTTGACAGAAGTAGGTAGTGCAGTTATATATGCTGCTTCTCTTGAATTGCTTAGGTAGCATATATTTCATGAGTTCAGTGAATCGGGTATTGTTGATCGTGTATTGTCAGAAATATGCGATGAGTTCAGAGAATCGTGCAGAATCCGTGTATTATTGACCTCGGCTCGAGCAACGGGGCGGACTCGTCGTTGGGCGTATTGGTAGACCACGGAGGCGTCGAGAGCAGAGCGAGCGTCAGACCCGTCATGTACAGCACAACGCCTGAGCGATAAAACTATTGGCTACCAGAGAAGAGCCTCAAAGGTAACCATAAAACATAGTAGATATATGCTGAGTTTGTTGGCTCATGGTATTGAATATGTATCTATATATCTCCATGACAAATGAGTGGCGCTCACCAAGTACTTGGGTGGGGAACTGGCCAAAGTTGGGTATCCGCTTCGACAGCGCGCTGATGACGAAGCCCACTGGAATCGACAATTCTCACGTGATAATGCGAAATGATGAATCATTGCTCATGTCCATCATTGTCAGATTCTGCTAAGCTATGTGAAGTATCTTTATGTGAAAGGTAGCCATAAAACACATATAGATTGAGCAACTCTAATTGAAGATCACTCACTAAGCATGTCGCCACTGCCTAGGACGATGGAGTAGTAGGCCGGCAGGTAGATGTACCCGGCCATGCTTTTTGTGAAGATAAGCGTGGTCGGATAGACGGCGATCCAGAAACCTGTAAAATGTGTACGATTTGCTGAATATTATTGACGTAAAAGTTCCGTCAGTAAACCAATTCCTACTTTGTCTGCACTCTCTTCATACCGCTCCGCTCTCTCGTCATAAATAGGAATGAGACGACTGACGGAACATTTTCGTCAACCATATTTACGTCAGTTGTCATGGCTTCAACATGTGTGGACAGCTGCTAAACACCTTGATTACCAACAGCGTAAAAAAACGCACAGGTCGTCGTTCCGACAAGGCAGAAAACGGGCGCAAGCTTGAGCATATTCGACTGGCCAAGAGCGGAGAAGATGCTTCCTTAAAGGGACATGGAAGTCATTTTCAAGTTAAGCTTATATGAACGATTTTGTCGTAATTAGCATAAAACCAAAAGAAAAAATAATAAAAATTAATAGTATTCGAGAAAGGATTTTTTGAAATTTAGCCCAACCACGGCGCAACTGTGTTTAGCGAAAGGAATGAAGCCAAAAGCGACATTCTTCTTAACGACGGAAGCCCGAAACAAAAAAATAAAGCATGCGATTTTCGAGTTTTTTCTTCGATTTTTTATTGTCACTATGTTTTTTTCCTCACATTTTGAAACCGATACAAGAATTTTAAATCGATACAAGAATTTTCATCGAATCTTAAATCTTTTGGTTAGAGACTACTTCCTCCCTTTAACGGATGAACACATGCACTGGGCAGCTATTCCTCTAACGATACTCCACTTGGGGAAAAAATCCCAACCAAATTCCCCAATCTGCTTTGAACTTATTGTATGGCGCATATTTGGTAGAAATTCCACAGAGTAGATACTGTCCTGGAGGCACCGTACTCAGTTGCTCGAAGAATCCGATTCTCGGGTAGCCCATGGTGCCGGTGTCCGCCAGGCTGTCCTCAACCAGGCGGGAGGGAATGAGAGCGAAGATGATGTTCGACAGGAGCGAGACGACAGCAAACGCTCCGTACATCATTCTCAACAATCGCTGCATATCTCCCATATGGAGTCTGCATAGTAACAGAGCTACAGTGAAACCTTTCTCATCTTATAAAATTTATCGCGTATTTTTTCTGAACCACTTCTCATTTACGAGGCAGTAGTAAGTGTAGTCTAATTAGTGTTTTCGGCTATATTTCCCAATCAGTTGATGCATCTACCCAGATAGACGGTAAAACATAACGATAAAAACACAAAAAAAATGAATCACCTGATTTCTCCCGTCGAGTACTCCCTGTAGCTGGTCTCGGAGAAGGTCTCGTTCTCGTGCATCAACATGTCCACAGCCATCTTGGGAGGCGGTCGAATCGTGAACAGCATAACGATGCCGCCCACGATCATGCTAAACAGAGTTGGCATCCTTCTGGAGTGGAACGTTTCATGACAGAGTTATCCAGTGCTGACGGGCAAATATAGTGGAATAAACGGCGATCCGTCACTTTCCTCCGTTCCAAAATGAGTCTAATTCTTTCACCTTGGCACACTCTCTCGCCTTTTATTCGGAATGATTTTCCGACGGATATTTTTAATCCACTATATGTACTTATGACTGTGAGAAGTCCTGCGGTTATGACTAATGGATGACACACGAAGATATTCGTCTGCTTAACTATAACTTTATTCTCCTCTGGAAAATACATCGTTTCAGCTGATCGTGCCAACACTAGTGTCTAGTGATTGATAGGATTTAATTCAGAAAACCGAGATTTTCCCACTTAACTCTCTGTAATGTTCTTTCAATCTCTCTCCTCTCCCACTCCGTATCATGCATGCAGTCCACTATTCTGCCATTAACTTTCGCCCATTGCCTAATAGCCTATGCGCCGCTCTGCATAATACCGACCAGCAAGTTCCGATGGCCCAGGTCAGGGCGGAATTTCGCTCGATCGTAGCCCGAGACGAGTGCTCCGTGAGGTACGCACCGTTGCCCGTGTAGTATACTACAATGGTAGTTGTGAGAAGTATGTATGAACTATGTAATACGGTACCAAGACGTCTGGAAAGAAGCTGTTCCACAGAGCGAACTCAGTAAGATATGCTCCTAACGATGGTATCAACACTAATCATTTTGAAAGGAGTAGCATCCAAGAAAGTTGTCGACTCACACGCAAAGCCGAAGCCGAGAATGGCCGTACTGAGGTAGAAGGGGACGTAGTGGACGTAGAAGTAGGAACAGAGGAAGAGGGTAAAGGCCGACGATCCGATGACGAGGGTCATCTGTTAATTAGAGCATTCTATTCGGGTCTTTTTGGCCAATATGCTTCTCTGCTTTTAGTGATGAGATGCGTCGCGGTTATGAATGATGTATGAAACATATACAACAAAAGGACCCGAATGGAATGCTCTACTGTTAATATCATATATGTGTAGCAGAATAAAATATACTTCAGTAAATCATCTCGAATATCAGGTGAGAGCGTTTGCAAAAGTGGTAGAAATTGATGGGGAATAAACTCAAATGACGGACTAGTTTATTCCAGTATATCTTCCGAAAACTTTTTCGTTGCCTAAGATTAGAGCATGCCATTCGGGTCTTCTTGACCAATATGTGTCATCGCTTCTAGTGACGAAACGCGTCGCGGCTATGAATGATGTGTGAAACACATACATCAAAAAGACCCGAATGGCATGCTCTACCTAAGATTATAATAACAACAAGTTTCGCTAAGGCTCGAAGAAGCGAGCTTGTTGACTATTACCTTGGACCCGATGATTCCCAGGATCCACGGTGCAATGAGGTTGCTGAGGGTGTATGTGAGGCAGATGACGGCTTGCCTGGCAAGTGGCATTCGATGTCATTGTCAGAGTTGTCATTGTCATTGTCATTGTAAATTGTCACTCATTCTCGACATACCCGTTGTAGCCGGCGTGGGCGTCGATTCGTTCCGGGTCGTCGTCGTGAATCGACCGCAGGACGCTCTCCATTACGAACGATTGCGAGTCGTATCCTGGAACGAGTAAAGATGGAAATGACCTGGTATTGCTGCTGTATCAGATAAAGGATAACTATAAAAAGGATACGATTCGACGGCACGACAGCCTAACCCATGAACATGCACATCTGTCCAACGCCCAGGAGGACCGCACACATGATGCTGTACGTCGAGTCCTTCATCGCGTGTTCCTGCAACAAACGCAGAGACTACGGTAGGTGCAAGCGATTACAGTACACACGAAAACGAGAAACACGGGATCGCCCGGAGGCATGAGAGGGCTTATATAGGAGGGACAGTAATATGACGAGGACCGTCTCCATTGACAGATTCGGGAGTAGAGGGAAACGGGGGGGGGAGAGCGAGATGGGAGTGCATGCAATATCATCCGGAGGTGCTCGTATACTCGAACGCTCTTCCCCGATCGTTCGTTCGGCCCTCTCGCGTGATCTGTGCATACGAAATGAGTGCACCCGCGCCTCGATTCCCCCTCTCCGCTAATACGGGGAAGTTGGTAGACGGACCTGTCGAGAGGATCCGTGCTTTCCTTTACGCCTTTTTTCTGATTCATGTGTTGAAAGAAATGCGATGAATTTCGCAACATCGAGCTGTTTTCGCATTTTCGCTCTTCCCGATTTGCATAGATCTCGGAGAGAAAGGATATATATCTATTTCTCGTGAATGGCACTGTAGCTAGATAACTTTATCATGTGATTATTTTTCATGTGATTGTTTTGTATAGCCTGAAAAGCGAGGACATCATTCATGATGTAGGCACGTGTCTTTTTTATGGTAATGTTTCAGGATGAATCATAATGAACTTATGACTTGCTATGCAGTGATGGGTGAAACATACACAACAAAACACGCAAGACGAATGCTTTAACGCATTGCCCTATCTTGCCACAGACAGCCAAACGCACAGTTTGAATCACCTCTCATGTGCATTTTCCTCTCACTTCTGGCGCGGACAACATCACGTTCACTTCCGCTTCCGGCTGCTTTCGCGCCTATCGACAGACCAACCGTTACTTCTCCACTGGGTGGCTGGTAATCAATATTCCAGAATAATTAACAAGAGAATTTCTATTCAATCGGTGAAAAATCATAGAGAATGTCTGCGATAATACTTAATTGTTGGTTACTGACGTGCTTTATCGTTGATATCACAATTTTCATAAAACAATTTTGCAAAGCCTTTCTGCCTTCCATGTAGAAATCAAGAAATGTTAACTTTGCCTAATCTGTGTTTCCGCCTCAAAACACTGTTGCATATATAATATTCCTAGATATGGCGATTCCTAGTATTGTTCTGTTCCTTGTGTTTGACTCTCCAGTATCTTTCGATAAGGGACTGGAAGTACAGAGTCCATGGTAGCCGCCTTTGTGGCAAATGTTATCTGAATTTTAATTTATTTTTTAATTTGACATCAGCATTTACCTTTCTTTCCATTTTCCGAATGGACTTTGACACATAGTAGTAGCAGACTACTGAAAATATGCTATTTTACATTTTTTGGCCTTATAGTTCCTACATGAGGCTAATCCGTTGATTCCGAAGATAATCGTATACATGGGCATCGATAGAAACGGAGACAAGAAGAGGAGGAGTGAAAGGATCAACGACTGTAAAGCTCTTTTCTGTTATAATCTCTTTGCTAATCAAGTTTATCGGACATAGATAGTAACCTTTCGACTAGCATAATCGACTAGCATGGTCTCGCGCATAAAAGGCTGATTTTGAGAAGGTGTTAAAAGAGCCGGCCCACGAGTACGGTAGGATTTGAATTTGCGCGCTACATTGATATTGCAGTTTAGGGCTTTCCACACATCTTTTCTGCCGCTCGTCTAATGTGGAGAAAAAGTTGATCAAATAAATGATAAATTAATTGCGACCTTTTTCTCGCCTTTTTTTCTCTGACTCTTTTCATTTCTACGCTCTTTTCAGCGGTCGTCTTTAATTGAGGAATTAATTGCGACCTTTATCCCTCAATTTTTTCTCGCCATTAATGATGAGGTATCCGGAGAAAAGCGAGATAGTGTGTGCTTTGAAGAGAGGAAAAGGTTCCCCATGAACGAGGGGCCTTTTCCCTCTCTCCGTCTTGCATGCTCTCTCGTTGTTCTCCGACCTCCCGATTAATCTCGAGATATTTGTGAGACTCACTCTCTCAGTCATTTTCATCCTTCACATTGATCTACCGGTCGAACGAGAAAGAGCGAAAGGGGAAAATGAGAATGATTTCAGCGAGCGTCCTCTTTGGTTTATGAGTGAGGAATGAAAAAGCCGCGGCGGGTTCTAATCCCCGTTGCTGCAAAATCTTTGCGGATGATGAAGCTCAAAAATAGATCCACATTATTTGCTGATAAATTGTGCAATTTATGAGGAGCTCGACATAAATTGGACAAATAACTGGCCATCTTTATCCCCAGATTAAACTTGCGGCTGGTCGTTCTTTTTCTTAAAATGATCAGAACAATGTGAAAATTCGTCAAAAAATCTCATTCATCTCAGTCAGCTAATTTATTCGACTTTGTGAAAAGCTTTGCACCCTCAGTACTCCGCGAAGAGTGAATGAAATCACATAAAATTTGGAATACCCTATCAGAATGAATAGAGCTACAAAATGACGTAAAGAGTGATATGTGCCCAGAAACTCGTGGTACGGCTCCTTGAAGTTCTGCAATCAAGTCCTTTTGATCAATTTGTTTCATTACTTTTGCGGACGACATGCGATGCAGTTAGGCACGACACATGCGGTCAAAGGGAGAGTGAAACTCGATTAACGCGGCCCAATTCTTGTCGAGTCGAAAATGACGGGCGGTGAAACATATCAGAAAACATTGCCCTTTTTGGAGGTTTTTCTCGAATAACTCGCTTCAAAATCAAAAATCTTTTCAATGTAGCTTTTATCCCGCTTCGGTTAAGGAAATAGTTTTAAAGGGACATGGAACCCATTTTCAAGTGAAGCTTATATGAAAGCTTTTGTCGAAATTAATACCAAGCCAAAAGGAAAATGATAAAAATTAATAGTATTCGAGAAATGATTTTTTATTCGAAATTTCGTTCTACGACGGTCGTACTGGATTTAGTAGACTGGGGACAAGCCAAACGGAATTATTACACTGTACTACCGTCCCTCGGAAAGAAAAAAATAAATTTCATAATCCGATTTTTTTTAAAATTTTTGAATAATTATTTTTACGCTTCCTATGACTTCCAAGGTAAAATAAAAAAGTTTTATTGCAATTGGACCAAATTAATTTATCGCTTCCTACTTCCTTTAAGTCCTGTGACATTGAGCCCTTTGCAGAGAGAAATATTACAGGTTTCACGGGAGTTGTCCTCAGAAACGGAACGATTTAATACTTTTAATTGAAATAACAAACTATTCCCGCGGATTACGCTGTCCAATTGACTCCTTACATATTACCATGGCAGAAATTAATAGAATCGCAAGAAAATTGGAGCCGGAGAGGTAGATCAGCGAGCGTATTTGCATAGACAGTTCGCAATCGTTTGCGTACTTTTTGTCAACTTTCGTGGAACTTGTAATAGTCTGACTCGGCACTCCATTCATTACCAACGCCTTCACACGCATCTTCCAGCGACGAATTAGGCGCTTTCACAACTTAATGTTTACTAAACCGATCTCCAAGATAGCGGTGCGTTTTGTTAAGATTTTTGATTTTGAAGCGAGTTATTGGAGAAAAACCTCTACAAAGGGCAATGATTTCTGATATGTTTGACCGCCCGTCATTTTCGACTCGACAAGAGTTGGGCCGCCTTAATCGAGTTTAACTCTCCCTTTGACCGGATGTGGCACGATGTACGAAACAATAGCATCGAAAGGACTCGGTTGCAGATCTCTAGCTTGATCATCAGGGAGCGTAAATGCTGTCAGTATCGTATCGTAGGTAGGTACCACTCGCACCTGGTAGAACTTGGATATGGAGAAGACCTGGGCCCGCTTGCTGGGCATGAGCAGTGCGCAGAGTACAGTGCGGGACGTGTTGATGCAGTTGTCAGCCACTCCGAAGAGGCAGCTGATCACCAGGGCCAGGGGTACGCTGAAAATAGGATTGAAAAGGCTGGGATGGGACCGTGGAACTGATTAAGGCGAGAGATCTATGCATATCAGAGTTCTGCACTCCAGTTATCCTACTTAGATATTTCTCATTCTGTTTCTGGTAATGCGCCTTTTCCTGATTTTATGATCAACAAAATCAGCAAAAGTACTCCCATACATAAATCTCGCATACATCGCAAAATGTGCAATACAATGGTCAGAGATTGCTCTTTGAGTTGACATATTACTGACGAACAATTCCCCTTCCCACTGCGCCTCGTCGAAAATAGGAATATGCTCAACTGACTGATCATTCTCCTAGGCCATAGGTATAGATAGTGGATTAAAAAGATCCGTCGGAAAATCATTCCGAATATAAGGCGAGAGAGCGTGCAAAAGTGAGAGAATTAGACTCATTTTGGAACCGAATAAACTGACGGATCGGTTTATTGCACTATACCTGGGTTCGATCAGCGGAGCAGGCTCGCTGTTGGGTGTATTCGTGGACCATGCCGGAGTCGTCATTTGAGCGATACACAGGCCGATCAGAAACGATGCGACTCCTGCAAGTCAGTTGTTGTTTTTTACGCATCACTAATTCTCGCAAACTCGCATTCAAGTAAAATTGAACATAGTAATGTGATTCTTGAAAGGCAGCATCCTCACCAATGAGTTGCGTTGGCATCTGGCCAAAGTTCGGAATTCGGCTCGAGACGAATGAGACGACAGAACCAACTAAATTTGACAGTGGTGGTATAGTGGTATAGGTCTAATTGTAAATGACCTGACCGAGACTTACTGATCACATTGGATGCTCCAAATACTATGGAGTAATATGCAGGAAGATAGATGAATGAGGACATGGACTTTGTGAAGATGAGAGTCGTGGGATAGACTGCGTAGCAGAAACCTTGAAAACGACATAGACATACTTCGATAAGAAGATAAGGATCAGCAAGGTCAAATAATATAAAGGATGAAATTCACATAATCAAAAGGCCTAGCTTTCCATACACAGAATGAAACACAACTATCCCAACAACCCGAATCGCATATTCTACTCACAATTGAGTGAGCCTACATACGTGAACACGGGCACGAGCTGCATGATCTTGGTCTCAGTTAGCGCGCCTCCGATGAGTCCTGAAAAAAAACAAAAGTGTGAATTCAGAATTCTATTCTGCAACTTACGGATCTGCTTAACGAATCCCACGCGGTCCTCTTCACCGGCCACAGCCAAGCTGTCCTTGGAGGGTCGAGTGGGAATGAAGGCGAAGATGATATTGGACAGAAGGGACACGAAGACGAACGACCCGTACATTATCCTACGATGGAATGTGTTCCGCTTCAATTTATTAGATACTGCATTATTCTACCAATGTATGATGGGTGATCAGAAACATTTGTGATCAGAATTGTATATAGTCCATCATTCATTCACACTCTCGCATCGGCGGACAGTCGCTCTGGTATTGCCGCCTCACTAGTTTCCCAGTAAATTTCTCACTAGTTTCCTAGCTAGTTTCCTAGTGAGAAAGGTGCTGGGAAACTAGTGAGAAAGTCGCTAGGAAACTAGTGAGGACCACCTCTCCCCAGGTAGAACAAAAGTTGGGAAACTAGTGAGGAGATTTCTGGTTTCCTAGTAGGGACCTTTCCATTGCCT
>LS815885.1:162310-173743 GCA_900490955.1 Micoletzkya japonica
TCTCACTAGGATCCTACTTTTCTCCTCACTAGGATCCCAGTATTTGACCAGGGACACCTCCCTCCTGATCTCCTCACTAGGAAACTAGCGAATAAAACGCTAGGATCCTAGTGAGGAGTTTCGAGGCCCGAAAATCCTCTGGGAAACTAGTAAGAATGACCGATTTTCTGGGAAACTAGTGTGGCGGAAATACCAGAGCGGCTCTCCTTCCTCTCTCGTCTTCGATGAAGAATCCCTCTTTTCACCTTGGCAAGCGATATGTAGGGTTGGGAAAGGAAGCAGTAAACGTCATCTTCCTTTCATTTTGTCTTTTCATTCTGTGCCCGGTGTTGGTGAAGAATGAAAGGAAGATGAGGTTTATTGCTTCCTTTCCCAACCCTACATATCGCTTGCCAAGGTGAAAAGAGGGATTCTTCATCGAAGACGAGAGAGGAAGGAGAGCCGACTGTCCGCCGATGCGAGAGTGTGAATGAAGGCAGCTGTGCCCGGTGTTGGTGGAGAACGAAAGGAAGATGACGTTTATTGCTTCCTTTCCCAACCCTAGCGATATGTAGGCCGTCGTTTCTTATCATTGTCTCTCCTCATTCTGTCGCGGCTGCCCTGGGTCTTAGAAGACATAAATGTTAAAAACTAACTTCATCTCTAGATCTCCGTATTCTCGATAGCTGTACTCGGAGAACGTTCCATTCGTAAGTTCAGCATCCAGCTGAACCGGCTCTTGAGTGGTGAACAGCAGCACAACACCTCCTATGACCATGCTGAAAGAAATTCAGTTTTATTTTTCTTTCGAAGAAATTTCTGTAAATGTAATATATAATAAAAAATGCAATAAAAAGATGTACCTCTGTTTGTTAATTATTAAAACGTGCATATTTAAATTAGTTATGAACATCATGTTACCAGTTGGTGGCGATGGCCCATGAAATGGCTGAATTTCGTTCGATTGTGCTTCTCGTTGAATGCTCCGTGAGGTACGCGCTGTTTCCCGTGTAGAATACTAAATTACGAGTTTTGCTTCCACGCGACTCCTCGGAGCTCGGAGCCCCCTTCACTCCTCCTCTCTACACCGCTTTCAATAGCCCCCGTGTGTTAGCGCCGTAACAACCCAGCTGGTAGGACGCGTAATTCAACCGAGCCTTCTCTTGAAATGTTCACTAGGTAAGGGAACCCGGACCCTATCGGAGAGCGAATATGGCGAAGGCTCCGGATACCCGGAAAGGATTGCCTGGAGGTTCGGGCTGTTAGCTCCGTGCCCCATAAACACGAACCATTATTAGGCACCGTCCACCTGGCATACAAGTTGGGGTGAAAATCTCACTCCTAATGCTAACGGAACTAACAGGCGTATCCAAGTCCAAGCACCGCAATAGTAGCATAGAAGGGCACGTAGTGAACGTAGAAATACGAGCACAAGTGAATCGTAAATGTCGCTGATCCAAGAAGCAGGGCGAACTAAATATATGGGTGAAGAAGACGTTTCGTAAATCGTCGCATTCCTATTCCGACCAGAAAGCGAAACCGTATGAAGAGAGAAGAGAGACCCGACAGACTAGGAGCGAGGTTATTGACACTTTTCCGTCAACATTAATCGATATGGAAAAAGGCGAAAACTGAATGGCAAGCCTTCGACCCCAGCAAGCCCAGCAGCCACGGAGCTACAAGATTGCATGTGGTGAACGAGACGTTGAGGACGGCAAACCTTGAACAGTTGCATGTCATTGCTTTGTTGTTTTCCTCTCGACTGCAAAGCTCAGCCGATAGGAAAGCAGCAAAACAATGACAGAATAATCATAGATGCTATGTAAGTAGCTACCGATCAATACCCATAATAGCCAGCGTGCGCATCGATCGCCTCGGGCGTTTGATCGTGAACCGACCGAAGCACCGACTCCATGATCAGGATCTGCGTGTCGAACCCTTCAACCGTAGGATTTGCGTGGAGTATCCTGGTGCGTTAGCGGCGCCCAGTGCACCAAAATCTCTCTACGCATCCCGCTATCTATAAACTACATATATTCGATTTATGCATATCTAGCCCAAAAGGGAAAAAACAATTTTAAGAAAACAGCAAACAGAATAGAACCAACCCGTAAACATGAGCATCTGGCCGAGGCCGAGCATAAAAGCGCACAGCAACCCGTAGCTCGACTCTCTCATCGTTCCTTGATGCTGTCAAGCTGCTATAAATATATAATTTGCGCATTTTAAGGAATACATCACAAAGATTTCACATGAGAGCGGTAAGAAGGGAACGCAGACAAATTAGGAATTAGCTTATTGGCGAATCTTAAGTTAATCGCTTTTTGAACCTTACTGTTAAACGGGAAAGCTATCAAGTGAATCGATCAAACGAGGGCATGTTGGGAACAACGATGAACGTTCCTAGAAACGTAAAGTTATGCAAGCAGTCCGGAGAGAGAAAGAAACGAGAATTATTAATCCTGCGAGAATCAGTGCATTTTGCGAACAGGAAAATAGGCGTTAAGTATCTGGAATTGTATCGAACAAAGCAAACATTTGTATTGCTAAAAGGGTTTTTACAGTTACAGTTTTACACCGTTTATCTGGGCTAACAGTGGAGGGGTATCCAAAGGAGGGAGTTTTGATAGATAGGAGAGGACTGGGTCTTCAAATCTTCGTCAAGCACTCACTCAACCCGCGGTGTCCATGATCTTGAGTATCCTCGCAATCCTGGTTTGGCGCTAGTTCCCCCGTGCGCCAAGTCTTCAGGGGGAACGATTCGTCTTCTTGTCCGAGATTGAAAGGGGTGCGCTTGATCGAGAGAGAATGAAGAGAGCCGACCACCCGCGACGAGGACAGAGAGGAAGAATCTAAAAGGGTTTGAGCCGATTTAAAAGTCTGCTCAACTGAAAAATTAGTTGAAATGATGGAGTCTCAAAATAAAAAAAATGTGGTAAACGTAACACGTCGGTAAAGCGAATTAGGTGCTTGGCTAGCTTTATTTTGATCGGATGTGCAGTGAAAGACCGTTGAGCCGTGCACTCGTTCCTAGCGTAAATTGAACACGTATTTGAAAATGATTATTCGAAAAAACGGTATTCATCAATCATTGAGTGTGCTATAGCATTGGCGGTTTCCAGAGGAGCTTCCCTGCAAGGATCACTCTGCTTTCTGCATAGGTTCTTTATTCATTTCCTCTGTTCATGGTCACAATACTTCGTTTACGAACAGGCCACTTCCGTATCGCAATAGCCGATCAGCTCGCAAATTCTGTCCAGTTGCGCGCGCACGTTCGAGGTATAGAGAAACGGACAAACAGACACACACACACACACACACAGATAGATAGACGGACAAAATTTGCAGTGATTTGCTAGTAAGAAGTAAATGGTATGCCACAGCTCCCCTTGAAACACTTCCAAGCAGCATCCTGCGCCCGTCACACCTACGGCCTTCCACTCCACCTCCGCTGTCACCCTGAAATGTTTGCGCTCTTTATGAAGATCTCCTATGAGTTGTTCCTAAGATCAGTACTTGAATGTATTGCTCCAAGGATCTAAAGGATCAGTGACTAAAATTCCTCCTAATATATATATATATAACATGAATTTCTTTATCAAGGAACTGGTGAAGGTCGGTAAAACTCAAACTTCAAGAATCAGGGATGATGCACTCACGTAGTTAGTGCTTGCTAAGATTGGTCTGCTTCCATTTTATAGTCCGAATCCGCCTGATTCACAACTTCATTTTCATCTTCCGCTTACTTTTTAAAAAATTGTTATGTACTAGAGATATTATTGAATGGGGATGAATTGCTTGAGAACTGACGTTTGATAACCGGTAGTTTGAATGACGTTTGAATGCCAAGAATGACGAAGGGGTCGTTGGAAACCGAACGCATGAGCACCTAATGATTGAGAATCAAATCACGTGAGATCATTCCTTTATATGCGGAGTAGTGAAGACATTTGATTCACGCAAAATCATCAAAAAGTCACCACGAACTTTTCTATAGCCTCGTTACTATGCGTTAAACACAGTAAGACTGCGCCTTGGCTGGGAAACGATTTTTAGGATATCTCGCGAAGTAGACATTTTTGTGCACTTTGATTTTGGTTTTAATATTATTTATGCGATAAACTTTCATATGAAAGCCAATCATTTTTGGCTTCCATGTCCCTTTAAGGAAATGATTAAAATTTATGACAAGCACAGCGAGAGCGTTTCTCGGAATATTTCCAAATTTATCTGATGATATAACAATTTTCAAGGTATACTTGTTTTGACAAGACTTTCTACCTTGCAAGTAGAAATATGTAAAGAAACAACATGTTATCTAATCCGTGTTTCTTCTTAAAACACTGTTGATCTGAATATTCCAACAAAGATTTTCCTAATACTTTCCCATTTCGCGCGATTCGCGTGTTTGACTTTCGAGTATTTTCCTGTAGGGAACGGGTAGAACAGATTCCATGGTAGCCGCCTTTGTAGCTAATGTGATCTGAATTTTCTTTTGTTCTTTAAAAAATTGAAGCTAAAATTTACCTTTCTTTCCATTTTCCGAATGGACTTTGACACATAATAGTAGCTGAATACTGAAAACGCGGTTTTATTAGTTACTTTAGCACTCTGAATAGATTCCTACCCGAGGCTATTCCGTTGATTCCGAAGATAATCGTATACATGGGCATGGAGAGAAGCGGAGACAGGAAGAGGAGAAATGAAAGGATCAATGACTGCAAAGTTGGATACCTTCGCAAACAGGTATAGCAAGTGTTAGCGGCGGTCAATTACTTCGCTATGTCAGCAAGTCTGATTCTTCGACTCCCTCTCGCACATATTTAGCACGCCCTTTCGTGATATTTGGAAATGTCAATTGGCCACCTAAGGCTTGCACCACTTCGCACCTGGTAGAACTTGGATATGGAGAAGACCTGGGCCCGCTTGCTGGGCATGAGTAATGCACAGAGTACGGTTCTAGAGGTATTCAGACAGTTATCGGCCATTCCGAAGAGGCAACTGATCACCAGGGCCAGAGGAATGCTGAATACGGTTCATGGACACACGTGAGTAGAGAGAGAACGCGAAGATTAGCGGTGAAATGCCTTCAGAGGTTCTTGCTGTAACAGACATAGTATACCTATAGGAGAAACACTTCCCGGAACTTTCTCTAAGTGTATATACTTGGGTTCGATGAGCGGAGCCGGCTCGCTGTTGGGTGTATTGGTGGACCACGTTGGAGTCGTCATTTGAGCGATGCCCAGAGCGCTCAGAAAGGAGGCGACTCCTGTTGATAATTGACCGTATTTACATGGGCAACGCATTATTACAGGTTCCACGGGAGGAGTTGTCCTCAAAACGGAACGATTTAATACTTTTGATTGAAATAACAAACTATTTCCGCTGATTACGCAGTCCAATTGACTCCTTTTGACATTCTTCCTCTCTGTTCCCCTCGCGTGCGGTTCGCTCCCTCATTCGTCTCTCACCCAAGGGTCATCCCACGCAATTTCAACCAAGCATCAGAAAGAAGAATCCTCCCCTCAGAAAACTTGGCGTACGAGGGGAGTACGCGCCAATCGAGGATCAAGAGGCAACTCAAGATTCATCGTCACCTCGGACTGAGTGAGTTTTTGAAGAAGATTTGAAGTCTCTGACCGCTCCTATCTATATCAAAGCCCCCTCCTTTGGACCCAAATCCACTGATAGTCCAGATAAAGTTGTAAAACTGGAATTGACTCCTGACGTGTTACAATGGCAGAAATGAATAGAATTACAAGAAAATTGGAGCCGGAGAGGTAGATCAGCACGCGTATTTGCATAGACAGTTCGCAATCGTTTGCGTACTTTTTGTCAACTTTCGTGGAACTTGTAATACTGATCCTCGCAATCCGGGAAAGTAGCGGAAGTAATAATATCGAGTACAGAGGATATGTAAACTTCATCCTTGCCAGGCAGATCAATATGAACGTCTCACCAATGACTTGCGTTGGCATCTGCCCAAAGTTGGGAATTCGGCTCGAAGCGAACGAGATGACAGAACCCACTGAAAGCCGAAAAAGATCAAAAGGAGAAGACCGAGACTCACTGATAACATCTGAAGCCCCAAATACTATGGAGTAGTATGCAGGAAGATAGATGAATGAGGACATGGACTTTGTGAAGATGAGAGTCGTGGGATAGACTGCGTAGCAGAAACCTTGAAAACGACATAGACATACTTCGATAAGAAGATAAGGATCAGCAAGGTCAAAAAGTCCAAAGGATAAAATTCACATAGTCAAAAGGTCTAGCGTTCCATACACAGAATGAGACACAACTATCCCAACAACCCGAATCGTATATTCTACTCACAATTGAGTGAGCCCACATACGTGAACACGGGTACGAGCTGCATGATCTTGGGCTCAGTTAGCGCGCCTCCGATGAGTCCTGAAACGAAGAACATGAATAATTATTTCTTAGTTGTTTGTAGTTTAGTGAATGATTATTATAGTGGAATAAAAAGATACGTCAGGAAATCATTCCGAATATCGGGCCAGAGAGTGTTAGACGCATTTTGGAATCAGGGCAACGGACGGATCGGTTTATTCCACTATATCTCTGATTACCTCATCTGTACAACTCACTCATCTGCTGCAAGAATCCCACGCGGTCCTCTTCACCGGCCACAGCCAAGCTGTCCTTGGAGTTTCGAGTGGGAATGAAGGCGAAGATGATATTGGACATAAGAGACACGAACACGAACGCCCCGTACATTATCCTACGATCGAATGTATCCCATTTCATGTTGCAGAGGACTGTTTAAACCTATGATATTCTTCGAGGCCTTGCTGCTGTTAATATTTTTCGACAGCTAGTCTTGCAGAGTTACAACAGTTACAGAGTATTGAAGATGCTTGAGAGCACCATACTACATATAGTAACGGAGCTGAAACCTACTTCATCTCCAGATCTCCGTATTCTCGATAGCTGTACTCGGAGAACGTTCCATTCGTAAGTTCAGCATCCAGCTGAACCGGCTCTTGAGTGGTAAACAGCAGCACAACGCCTCCTATGACCATGCTGAAAGAAATTCTACTTGTAATGATTCAGAGCAAGCTATATCTATGTTTTTTTAAATAAATTTACCCATTTTTCAAATTCATATCCCTTACCCATTTTTCATATTCAAGCGGTTCATAACTTTACTGTACTTTGATCATTCGTCAAAATGTATTTGATTAAAAATCAATTATGAAATACCAGCTGGTCGCGATAGCCCACGAAATGGCAGAATTTCGTTCGATTGTGTTTCTTGTTGAGTGTTCCGTAAGGTAGGCGCTATTTCCCGTGTAGAATACTAAAAAGGGTCAGAACAAAGAATCGCTAACAATTAGTCGTCTGGCCCCTCACTGGGCGAAATAACTCCGCCATACAGCACTTGGGGGTAACTATCTACTTACAATCAGTCCCCACTCGCTAGACCTCTAGCGCCCCGACAACACGGATCGCCTAGGCGCTTCAGGCTTCTAGATACGAAGGCAGGAGCTCAAAAACATCTTTACGAGACTTACAAGCATATCCAAGTCCTAGCAGCGCAATCGTACTGTAGAAGGGCACGTAGTGAACGTAGAAATACGTGCACAAGTGGATCGTAAATGTTGCTGATCCTAGAAGCAGGGCGAACTGAACGTAAGCGATAGGAAACAGATGAAAAGGCCAAACCTTCGACCCTAGCATCCCCAGTAGCCATGGAGCTAGAAGATTGCATATGGTGAAGGAGACGTTGAGGACGGCTTGGCTGCAAAACTTGATACTTATCAATCAACCCGTTAAAGGCTCCCTTCGACCATCTCATTCATTTCTATAGGTACATCCAATTAACGTGCGGCTCATTGATTGTGAGAGACAAGAGAGGAATGAAGAGACGCAGGAAACGAGAGAAATGTTTGCACAGCTTTTTCTAAGTAACGGCGAAATTTCATAGTTTCTACTTTTTACAAGGAACTCAGGACACTGAGAGCTATCCGATGATGTCAAAAAGCACAAGGTAAAAAAGTGGTCGGTGGTGCCTATAACAGACTATAGGTAGTCATGACACGGAATAAACAAACGATGTCATGGTTGAGAAATATACCCATGATAGCCTGCATGGGCATCTATCACGTCGGGCGTTTGATCGTGGACGGACCGAAGCACCGACTCCATGATCAGAACCTGTGTGTCGAAGCCTGTAACGATGAGATGAATGCCCAGATCCAAATTGATGGCAACGTTATAATGATTGCTAACAGGATACCTCGAGCATCTAGAGACTACTCAAGATTCGGCTCATTCTACTTCAAATTAGTGATAGTCCTAAACCGGTGTAAGACCGGAAGCTGGAAACGAGATTCCAGGAAAATAAGAGAGCAACCGACCGGTAAACATGAGCATTTGACCGAGGCCGAGCATAAAAGCACAGAGTAACCCGTATGCCGACTCTCGCATCTTGTTGTCGTTCTTACAAGCTGTAAAGCTGCTATGATATAAATATCGCATAGCAGGAAAGATCAATAAATAAAGTGAGGTATGGCGGGAACAACGATGAACGTTCCTAGAACGGCACAGTTATGCAGGTAGACGGGAACCAGAGAGGGAAAGAAACGAGAGCCTACTAATCCGGAGAGACACAGTGAGCGTCGAGAGGAGGAAAAATCAGTATTAGCTATCTGGAATTGCATTGAACATGGTAAAGGCCTTTATCACTGGGAAGGTTAGCGTTGTCCTTATCTACAGTCAAAGCTGATCTAAAAGTCTTCTCGACGTGTAGGAGAATCTTATAGATAATTTGAGAGGCACTGAAGTGATGTCGTACTCGTTTCGAATACTTCCTTGAGAGTTTTTTAGAGAACGTTATAATCTCAGCCAAGCCCCTATGGTGTTTGGCTCTCGAGAATCTTTCTGTACGGTATGGGAAGGATGGAGTCCATTGTCGCGACGGTGGTTGCCAGTGTTATCTGAATCATTTAACTCTTGGGCTCTTGTTATTTCTTTTTGACTTGAAACAATACGTTTTTTGTGTAATAACCAGATAACCTTTCTCTCCATCTTCCTTGTGGACTTCGATACGAAGTAGAAGCAGATGACTGCAAAGGTGTTTATTTGCATTTTTCTAAGCTTTATGATACGATTTACCTGAAGAAATGCAGTTGACTCCGATCAGCACGTAGTACATGGGCATCGACAGCAGAGGAGAGAGGAAGAGCAAAACGCCGATTATGAATGACTGTAGAAGGACAGATGGGCAACTCATTACCAAGCTGACGGTTATTCACATTACCAAAGAAACAAAATTACAGCAAATTTTGCGGGGCTAACTACCTATGTGCATTCCATTTTCACTCCTCCCAATCCCATTTTGTGAGATTGCATCAATTGCATCAAGCTAAAAGTCACAGGAACTACCTGATAGAACTTGGAGATGGAGAAGACCTGGGCCCGTTTATGAGGCATTACGAGGGCGCAGATGACGGTGCGGGAGGTATTGAGGCAGCTATCGGCCAGACCGAACAGGTAGCTCACGACCAGCGCCAGCGGCACACTCAATCCATATATATTTCTCATAAATGCCTTATTGCTTCGAAATATGTGATATAGATAGTTAGTATTGGTGCAAAGACGATTCCATACTTCTACCGTATACCATTCACCTAGGTTCGATAAACGGGGCTGGCGCGCTGTTCGGCGTATTGGTCGACCAGGCGGGCGTTGAGAGCAGTGCGAGGGTCAGGCCGGTCATGTGCAGAACCGCTCCTGTAAATCATAGAAAAACTTCTTTTTAGATTTTTTATTTTTTTAGATTTTAAGTTTATTTCAAAGGTTTGAAAAGTCACACCGATCAGCAGCGTCGGCATCTGGCCAAAGTTGGGTATCCGACTAGAGGTAAACGAGATTATGAAACCCACTGAAATCATAACCTACCTAGTTGTCTCACTGTCACCCCTTAAAAATAGATAGCTTACTAAGCATGTCCGATCCACCCAGCACTATGGAATAGTATGCCGGAAGATAGATATAGGAGGACATGGACTTGGTAAAGATTAGCGTTGTCGGATATACAGCAATCCAGAAGCCTGTGTGGAATCTCTATTAGAAGATGTGTATGGGAACCCCACAAATAGACGTGCCGACAAACGTAAATACGGGAATGAGTTGAATAACCTTGGGCTCAAGAAGAGCGCTGAAGATAAGCTCTGAAAGCTAAATTAATTATATGTTTAGATATTTAAGTATGGCTAAATAGTGTACTGCAAAAACTGTTATGCACGTAACTCTAACTTACTCATTTGCTCTGCGAAACTCAAACGTTCTTCTTCCCCAGCAATGGCAAGGCTTTCTTTGGACGGAGTGGTGGGAATGAAAGCAAAAATGAGATTGGAAGCCAGAGAAACTATCACAAATACTCCGTACATCAATCTGCAGGTAATTATAAGAAAAAATAGCAATATTTCAGACCTTATTTCGGCATTTTCGTATTCTCTGTAACTGTATTCGGAAAAGGTAGAATTCGTGCTCTCCACATCTAGCGTAATGGGAGTTCTCGTGGTGAACAAGAGGACAACGCCTCCACCGATCATGCTGCAAGGAAAGTTTTATGAAATAGAGTTGCTTTATCTAAGTAACATCTCTTCCTATGGATGTTCAGATCTACGTTGTTTGGTTCGTTCACAAGTTCATTTACTAAAATTAGTTAAGTGTGCTCCCGTTATTCCGTGATTTGCATAATCCTATGAAACGGTCGAACTATCACTGGCAGACAGTGATCGATTGCGCTTCCTGCTTGTGCGCCTCGTCAGATCAATCAAAATCCACCGGTTTCGAAAAATGTGACTTTGTCATATTTTGATCAAGATTACGGCAATAGCGTGCCGCTTATCATACTCTTGCAACTTCGGTTATCTTACCGACCAGCAAGTTCCGATGGCCCAGGTCAGGGCGGAATTTCGCTCGATCGTAGCCCGAGACGAGTGCTCCGTGAGGTACGCGCCGTTGCCCGTGTAGTATACTGCAAACTATTTAATTGCGTATTTTTAACTCTACAATAGTAAACAAACAAGCGATAGTTCTCAAAGAATGCTCACGGGCAAATCCGAGTCCAAGAAGAGCCGTCGTGAAGTAGAAGGGAACGTAGTGGACGTAGAAGTAGGAGCACAGGTAAATCGTGAAGGTTGCAGATCCAAGCACTAGCGCCAACTGAAATTATTCATTTCATGGTTGACTTAGAATCCCTTTTTTATCCCTCGTTGCATGTTGCGACGTTGTATACCTACATTGTGCAACCTTTTCATCTAATACTTATCTTCACCCCCTTAATTTATTTGTCAGTCTGTACAATAAATATATTATTTAGAAGTTTGCACCATATATCTCCCTCATTCTCTCGTCGCGTGTGGTCGGGTCCCCCTCTCGTCTCGTCTTTCACCCCCTCCCCATCCCGGACACCATCGT
>LS815885.1:182812-198181 GCA_900490955.1 Micoletzkya japonica
GGGAGACCCAACTCTCCCGAGGAATGAATGGGAATGAAGTTGGGAGAGAGTCGGGGATTGTCTCTCGACTTTCTCCCGAGTTTCGGAAAGGCTAATTTCGAGAGACGAATGAAGGTTGGAAGATGAAAATGAAAGAGGCGAGAGGAATGAATGATCGGGAACCCGAAAATCTGGAGAGATTCTCTCCGGACATGCATTCTTCGCGAAAAAATATATCTGGTCATCCAGTAATGAACTGGCGATCGCATCAGTTTTTTATAAGGCTGACTGTCTATGTAATCTGCTAACTATGACAATGCATTATCATGAAACTGATCGTGTGATCAGGATAATAATTGTCGCTCTTGAATAACGTGGCAGTAAGACTAACAACCTTACCTATATGAAGAATAATCAGATGTCATGTAGTGGAAGACTGTTTTTGTGTTGATATATCTACAGGAATTTTGCCTGAAAATTAAATTTTTTGTGAAAAAGTTGAAAATCACAAGTCCTGGGGATTTGCAAAAACTTTGCTTCCGAAGAGATCCAAACCAATAAGTTTCGGCGCAGCAGTCCGACCTCTTCCCTACTGCGCCACCGACTAGCTGAATATAGGTCGCCGGCTGGGGTAGAGGAAATGGTGGCTGGGGTAATGCAGAATCCTCCAGAATCTTTGACGTCGGATTCCTCGAAGATGTGTGGACGTCGGCAAAATCTTTTCGGCCTACTAGCACAACTTTTCGCGCTCTATCGAATGATGGTGGTCTCATATCTGGATCCGATATTAAGTATTTGCCCTTCCCTTGTTAGCGTGTAAACATTACTCGAGAGAGAAAAGGAATGAGAAGAGGAGTGCTCGATATTGATCGACTAATATTGAGTTAATATTGACCGACTCTTCAGATCTTGACAACATCACAATCTCCTACGGCCAGAGCATCTCGCCGATCGATCCGTTCCACTCACTCTTCGACTACCAGGTAGGCGTGCGTTTTGCTGGTGAAGACCGACGCTTCAGCTCACGCGAGATCCCAACCTCGCGATTCCCCGTGATTCGACGATTCGTTCGCGAAGGCACACCGACGGACCGAAGAGGGTTGGTTCTGGTAAAGTTAAATCGAAATTAAAGCAATATTATAATTATTCAAAAATACGTTTTAATGTTAAATTTCAAATGCAGGAAGTTTATTGGGAACGTAGCATCACAGTGTTGAATAAGGAAGAAGATATTCTGATACGCCATTCTTACATTAGGTCTGGGACACGGACGGCGTGGACAGCAACGAGGTCGACGACGACAGCAAGACTACGTGGCGCAACTTCGACGTCGACCCCGGTCGGACCATCGTCATTCCACGGTGGGGAGAGACAGTGGCTAAGAAAGATATGCAGTGCTTTGTCCTTTATTTTCATGCCAAACTGCGTCTAGTTCTCTCACTGTAGCAAAGAAAATTAGTTGGATGGAAGAGATAGAGAACTTTTGTCACTACAGAAAGGAGTTCGAGAGACGCATGATGGCTACGGCTGCTATAGCATATATGGGCTCGCCCTCGGTCTTTCCCTTCTCATCGCCGCCAGTGCCGTACTACGCACGCCCTCCGCCGATGCGCTCCAGAGGCTTTGGAGGCTTCGGCCGTGCACAGAGGTCCTCATCATTTATTGATTAACGAAATCTAGTAGATAGGTGCTAAAGCTTGCTTTAGGAGAGCGCCCGTCCCATCTCCTGCCTACCAGTCATTCGTCAATGACGTCGATCCGTCGGTGTACCACGCTGCTAGGGCAGCCGCATACCAGCGACTGCAGCTCATCCAGGCCAGTGAATTGGATCATTCCATGGTCGTATCGTACTATGTGTAGGCGATCTTTATATAAGTGAAATGCCGTTCTATAGTGACGTATGCCTACCGAACTCAACAACTGGAGCGTAATAGTCAGAAAATCGGCCTACTCTAATTCAGGCGCTGGAGGCGCGTCGCCTGCAACGTCTCCTCCTCCGTGCCTCCCTGCCTCCTGCCCGCTTCCGCCACCGTCCCTTCAACTGTCCCTGTCGACGACGGTACGCCCAGATGGTCCGGAGACTGCGCCTACCGTACTCCACGATGCGAAGCATGCCGTCCATCAGAAGATCGCCAGCCTACCCCTACTACGTGTACAACCGACCATCCTTCTCGCCTAGACTAATTGGGCGCCCGCAACCGTCCGCCTACGAACCCTACACATTAATGCACCAGCCCACGATCCACGCGTACCCAACCGGAAGCGGCGATGCTCTAAATCTCAATAGCTTTGTGCCCTCCGGGCAGTTGTTCCCATCAGCGTTCCCGTTCTATTCGTATCCCAAGCGAAGGCTACGATCCCGACCGGCGAATAGCTTTCAAGGAATCAACCTCGCCCCTCAATTTCCTGCAGCAGCAAGGTTCATGATGCAACCGCAGCTGTACAGAAGACATCCATACGGTACTTTCAATACGGGTAGACCGAATTTGCCGTTTGTGACCTCGTCTATTCCTTTCATGTAAATAGCTCACTGTGTCATCATTTATGCATGCGAAGAAATGGGTATGAGAATGAATACGTTTATTGATTATTTACACGTGCGTCCCTCCACGAAACGTAATACTTATATGTTCTCCTCCACTGTAAAGGACATGATCCTTGACGGGAGGAGGGGGGAGGGGGAAGAGCGAAAGAGAGAGAGTCGGGGAAAGAGGACGGGGTGGGCGAAAGACTACCGGTTTACGCGTTTTGTGTGCTGGTCTTGTGTCGGAAAGGTGGGGAAGGGCAAGAAGGACAAGGGAACGGGCGGACGGGTACAACAAGATAATAACTAACGGAACGAGGGCAAGAAGGGCAAGGACTATTTCACAGACCGGATTACGGTATCAGAATGGGAAGCATGCCGAGGAAGGGCCGTGGGTTGGGAAGGAGGTGCACCTCGGTGCACTCTTCACGAGCCCTAACCGGACTGCCGACCCCCTCTACAGAAGAGACTCTAGCGAATGGAGAGGGGAGCCTAGATAGACTACGTCCTAGAGAGTACATAAGCGGCAAGGGAAACCCGTAGAAAGTGCGACAGTGAAGGAGGAGGAAGAGGTGGTGCACCGGTAGAATATTCAGTAACTTTTTGAAACAATTTCTGAACTGATGATACATCGGGAATGCATTCCTCAAAATTTTGATGAAATGGATTTCCGAAGCATACTCAGGAATGGGATTATTCCGAAAAGTTGCGTGAACTTCTCTCAGTGTAGAGTATGGGGAATACGAATGAGACGAAACTACTCGACTAGAAGGGGAAGAGGATGGGGGTACGGGACGGCCGAAGTCTACTAGAGATGTGCATGCGAGCTTTCTTAGAGGCTATCTTTCATTTTGTCGTAAGACGAAGAGAACTCTCAGACTGGATTCCTATATTTCCCACATCATTCATAGCTGCTGTGCGTTGCCACAAGCTATGAGACGCATTGACCAAGGGAGGAACTCGCGTGCACATCGCTATCTCAGGCTGAACTCTACGGGTCTATGCGTCCTTGACTGTATCGTAATAGTCGAGGTTCTCCTGCTGGTCCTTCGACTCGGCGACGGTCAGTGGGGCGGAACACCGGTCCCCGAAGCAGTAGTCGGCCGAGATGCGTAATCGGTCCTGCAGAGCGGTTCAATTGAGATTACCGTCAACGCTGTATTATGGTATATATGACATCGCCTATATTTTCACGTTACCATAGATATTGCATTAATGCAGAGTGTTTACAGTCTTGTTGAACATTTCTTAGTTCAAAGGGGGGGTGTAGTGAGAGTGTGTGTAACCTGCTCGTAGACGACCTCCGCCCATCGCTGATCGAAATCGAACATGATCGGCATGCGAATTCCTGAACGAGGAGTAAACTACACGAACAGAGAGGAGAACGAACGTTGGAACAAGCTAAGGTGGAACAAACCGGTCCATCAGTTGCTTTGTTTCCAAAATGAGTCTAATTCTCTCAATTTTGAACACTCTCTCGCTTGATATTCGGAATGATCTACTGACGTATCTTTTTATTCCACTATAATAGAGTTCGTTTCCTAGCCCCCTTTGAAAGCCCCCTTTGACGGGTATTTTTCTGTCGTCACACTCTAGAAGCGTGTTCTGCTTCTTCATAGAAGCCGTGATGGGGAGTCAAAAAGATAACCCAATCCGGCGAAAAGGTAAGAGGGGAACCTTTCAACTTGGTCGCCATTTCTTCCTGTAAGATGAGCTCGGTAAGCGCGTTAACGAGGAACTCGAGCGAACTCTTGTCGATGCCTTCGACGAGTGACGCGACCTAAATTAGTGTTGGCTTTTGAGTATACTGAATTCGCCAGCCATTTAATTTTAATGTTTAAAAACCAATGAAAAGCTTACAAAAATCTATTAGATTCACCACCTTATCATTTATGGAAGACTTAGATAATTAGCTAATTTTCCAAAGCCTATCCAGATCAATCACCTCGTTGATGGTGAACTTCTCGATGTGCATTTTTGAGAGGAAGACGTAGTCCTTGAACTTGGGCTCCTCCAGCTTCACCTCGACCGACATCGAAGCAGTGAGGAAACGCCGCGTTCGCTCGCCTTGCTGAAAACAGAACGTAGACTATTATTATACTATTATTACTATTATTATTATTATTATTATTATTATTATTATTATCATTATCATTATTATTATTATTATTATTATTGTTATTATTATTATTATTTACGGAAAATAATTTCGTCAATAACCTCATTCCTACTTTATCTGCACTCTCTTCTTGCCGTTTCGCTCTCTCTCGTCAGAAGTAGGAATGAGAAGACTGATGGAGCATTTTCCTCTACCATATGAGTGAGAGAGTGATGGGTGTGTGAGTGTTGGCGATTCGCGTATTCACCCTCCGTCATCCACCCTTACCACCCTCTCCCTACCCCGTGTTCATCCCGCGGATAAATTATTATTATTATTATTATTATTATTAGTATTATTATTATTATTATTATTATTATTATCATTATTATTATTATTATTATTATTATTATTATTATTATTATTATTATTATTATTATTATTATTATTATTATTATTATTATATCAGCTATTAGATTAGACTCAAGAGTTATTGGATGTCAAATCAAATATGTTATGGCATAGTGGAATAGAAGGACAAGCTACACTCAGAGAAATTTCTGGGGAATATTTCCCCACGATTTGCACTTCGGGAATAATTCACCAGCCGGCTGGGGAATTTTCGACTTTTGGGGGGGGAATTATTCCCTAGCGGACTGGGCAATTTACTCCCGGAGTGCATTTCGTGGTGATATTTGTGGTGAATTTTCGCTCTGTGTACCTGAACGAAGGCATCGCATCGCGTGTCGATGTACATCGTGGCATTTCCCGGCGTAAGCACCAACTTGGGATACGAGACGGTGTGCGACTTGATCATCACCACGCCGTTCGCGAAGCGGTCTTTCAGAGCTGAACAAGGCAACTATGAATGTACGATTATACTGCCAAGACCAAGATTATCGCTAGCAGGATCATAATTGGTGAGGCCATCATCCGAGTGTATCATCATGATAGGATTATCTCGATTATCACTATCAAGTAGATATTATTAATATCACGATCAGGATCATGGCTATAGTGTAATAAACCGATCCGTCCGTTGCTCTGATTCCAAAATGCGTCTAATTCTCACACTTTTGGACACTCTCTAGCTTGACATTCGGAATGGTTTACTGACGTATCTTTTTATTCCACTATAGCACTATCCGTACCGGGGAAGAGTGTATCACCAGGAATAGGACTCTACAATTATCAAGGGTATTATTATCACAATAGGATCATGGCTAGCACTATCCGTACCGGGGAAGAGTGTCCCGGCGCAGATGTCGTCGGCGGGGCAGTCCGTACGTAAATAGCCCGTGATGGCCGAGTTGTTCGTCGCTGCCTTCGAGATCTCGTAGTCGAACTTCCTGAAAGAAAGGAAATTTACTCGAGATGTGCGTGCGAGTTCTTTTGTCAGTATGCTTCATTGCTTTCGGTGACGAGACGCGTCGCGGTTATGAATGACGTATGGAACGTAAGCATCAAAAGACCTCCCATGCACAACTCTAAAATTTACCACTTGTTCCGGACTAAAACCAAGCTGAAGCTTCGAAGCCCTGGCCCACCTGTACTGGTCCATCCAGAACAGGAGCGAGGACAGAGTGTAGTTGGACATGTAGAAGTCGACCATGTGACCGGAGGGCTTGGTGGGCACCTGAAGCATACGTATACGAAACTAAATAATTGATTTTTTGTTAGTCTTTAAAATGTTGACCGACCTCAAGGGGCGGTGATCGGAAGGGCAGCCGGAAGTCGTTGAGACGAGTGCGACCTATAGCTCGCATTACTTGCCTTTTCCTCCATCTATGGATAAGTGGCTTATGTCAGGAAAACCTTCAAGGTCACAATGTTCTGACAACAGTGAAAATGTTAAGCGAACGAGATGCCGAAAAATAACCCTAATTTCGGTAGGAACTCTCGCACGGAGAATACCGTATCCTAGGCATTTTGGTTCGTTCGCTTAATATTTAGAACACTGTGAGGTACCTTGTTGTCTTGTCTATGCTTTGTCCCAAGATATACCTTGTCTCAGGATGCCGAAAGCGTTTCCTCTGTGCTTCATGCTGAGCACTCCGTCGCCGAAGCTCACAGGACCGAGGAGTCCGTAGTTGAGGAAATATTGATCGAAGAGAGCGGCACTGCAAAAAGACCGTGAGTATGAGCTGTAGTGTGAGCTAGTAGTAGTGAGTATGAGTATGAGTGTGAGTACTGAGATTTATTAGAGCAGGCAAGCTAGCTCAGTTTTTTTTTGGTTCAGTGTTCAGCCAAAATCTTGGTTTTATACAAGTTGTGAAGTCTGACTCAAAAAATAATCCCGCATGCCAATCCTAAATACCATTTTCAAACCTGAGTGGAGTATTCAGTAGCCGATTGCTGATCACCGGTACAAGTTCGGAGTGGAAAGTAGGGCAGATTGTCTGGAAATATATTCTTACTGTCTACGTTTTCTTTACATTCCTTGTTTCTTTGACGCATAATAATAATATAATGCTGAAAATATAATATATCTACACGTATTGACACGTCTCGCACTATTATCTTTATTGTTCTTCGAAATATCAGTTTGTCCTTGCCACACCTGCTCTATTCGCTCCGTGATAAAGTGTGAAATGTGAGGGAGGAAGGGCGAAATTGCATCAGCATCTTCAGAGGAGAATTGCAATCTGACGTTGTTTGCGGCTACCTGGAATGATGGTATTGAAGTCTTTTCTCATACCATAATAGCATTTCACTGAGCTCTTCAATCTTCGATTTCGTGATGTGATGCCAACCGTATGGTGTTTTATACAGTGGCCGGTGAGGCGCAACCGTCGAAAGCGCACGACCCCCTCTAGCGTACGATTTTTCTTATCGCATAATGGACCGATCAGATCGCTGCGCCGCTAATCGATGGTACACGCCTACGGTGACGAATGAGGTTTTACACTAGTGACCCCTCGCCTAACGCTGCTCCACCCGATTCGTGCTTCTTCCTCCTTCGATACTCTCGCCTACTGGTCATTGTGCTTTCCCGTTACACTCTCGTTCAGCTATCGATGGTCGATGACAATAGGTGATGTGAGCGCGGGCAGAAAGTGAAGAGGCGTATAGTGTCCGCCGACGTCTACGTAAAACAGTGTGAAGTTCGCGTAAAGAAGGCGAACTGTGACGTAGATTCGCTACACTCAAGGACCATGCGAACACTGTATTCGTTTGAAGAAAACGTTACTATCCAAATAGCTCTTCAGAAAAGTCGGAGCGTTGCCTACTGTTGTCAATTTAGCTCAATAAAAGAAGCCTAGCAGTTAAATAGGCCCGATTCTGCAGTACTGCTCTGCTTACCTTGCACGTGACGAGATCAGTCTTAAGGTGCCCATCGGCGTTGACTCCCGTCCACAGCAGAAGTTCAACAATCGTGCTGAAAGCACGACTTGGCATGGGCGACAAAAATGCGTAAATTGTCGATATATCCGTCACTAAATCTACACAAACTCGGGCTATGCTCAACCAAATACAAGATAGCAGACGCTCAAATCGACAACAGAGAGATTTGCTCACTTGTCAAACGACAGGGGTACGTTTCCCGTCGACTGTCCGGAGGGCGAGTCGACCCGGTAGACGGCGGTTACCGTCGCGTTCAGGCTCGAACCCTGTAAGGTCTTCGTCAGCCTGCTGACACCAAGGTCCTCTTTCTGACTCTTTCCCACATTCATCATTCAGTGTTCATGCTCTGCACACATGTCTTATATTTAGAAGCGCCATCAATAAAGGTAACCTTAGTCAGTTGTATATCATCCACATGCCCGACCCCTAACCGACTGCCAACTCAGCACTGCACTTCACTGACGTATGCGAAACTGTTTGCGTCATCGTGTTGACAGTTTCTCGCAAAAGAAGAAGAAGCAGCAGCAAGGGACATACAAGGAGAGACAGAGAGAACGAGAGAGAACTCGATGAGGGGGCAATTGTTACGGAACAGTAGTGGCGAGAGGGTCAAGAAGAGGAGAAGAGGAGAATAAGAAGAAGAAGAAGAAGAAGAAGAGGGGGGTTGGGTGCGCTGATTGAGGTGAGGAGGATGACGCACCGTCCACACGAAGCCTTTGTTCTCTTTGGAGGTGAAGTTGGAGACGAAGGAGGCAGCGTCGAAGGACGCTATCCGGTTGGAGACGAGCGAGAAGTGCACCTGAACCGGAGAACTTGGAGATTGAAGCCCGGAATATAAATGTTCATTTTGCGATGCTCTAGGTAAAACCTGTTAATTGGCATATCATATGCCATACTACATCATGGGTATCTCAAGCGATATGAATAAGGGCCTGAACGCCCCCCTAAAGCCAAGAAAACCGTACGTCGTTAGTGAGTACGGCGGACAGGTTGAAGGACAGTTCGCTGTCCATGAACTTGACGACCCGCTCTCGGAGATAGTCGCTCATGAGATCGAACGCCTTCAAGGACGACGCATTAACGCATTTAGTAGTAGAGGGTTGTATGACGTTCAGGACTAGGGCGGTAGTAGAGGGTTGTATATCAGAAATTGAAAACTAAAACAGTAGACTGCATTTAAAGACAGAGAGACTGACAGCAGCATGGAAGAATGAAGAGACGCAGACGGTGGATATAAAATTCGAACGGAACAGCAAGCCACAGGTTCATTATCGATTGATCGTAAAGCGTAAAAACCAACAAAAAGTCCCTAATGGAATACTCAGCCGGTGCTATCGGAAAGCAACTTGGGGCAAGGCAACGAATTACACATCGTAGCCACGAGGGCAAATCTTGATGAGGCTGTATACACCGATTACAGCTTCATCTTGATATGGGTGCCTAGAGCCAACGGAAACGAGTGCAAAAATTCTTGCACGACAGCTAGATTATCTCAGGAATAGCGGTCGCCTGTATCGCGTACCTTATCGTTCATTCGTGTGACGAAGCCCGCATGAGTGCCAGTTTCAGCGAAGAACGAATCTGAAGACATCATGGTGTACTCCTAACTTTCTCGAATATGCTCACACTGCCTTCCACTAATTCTAAACTTCGCTCCCGCAACAAATTCAACAGGTGCGCCAGCCCTCTCTCATCCCCACAGTATTTCCTTCCTTCCAATAGTTCCTAATCTTCTCCTTCCCCTTCTTCTTCTTCTTCTTTCACGCAATCCGCTTGGATCTCAGCCGCGAAAGTGGATAGTAAAGAGGGGAGCGATGGAGAAGAGGCTACGAAGGGAAGATCAAGGCAACATTTCGAGTGTAGGTAGTCACGGTCTTACTCGCGCTCTTTCACAAAGACCTTCAGCTCTTCCCTTCCTCTTCCTCTCCCTCTCGTGTGTGTTCCTACAAGAAGCATGCACAACAGGCACATGTACCGAGCGAACCCTGCCCTCGCAAAGCCAGCTTATTATTATTATTATTATTTTATCCTAAGCATAATTATTAAAGTTACAAGTGGATAGTTTGGCTCTCATCCGAGCTGGGCCCTTCTCAGTTCCGGAGATCAATCGATACAATCTACTCAACGATCATCAGCATACAGCATGACCTAAGACCCATGGCACTGCCAAAACTTATGCTACCCTAGCTTTTAAGCTCTGAGCAGGTCGTTAGGATCAAAGCGCAAAGCGCCGCTAGGGCGCTCTACCCACGGACCGTCGCTCGTCTACGTCATGCGCGCTCCTTTCTTGTCTGCGCGCTTTGTACGGATCGCGTTTTATCAGAGCTGCCAGCAAGCAAGCGGCAAAGCATGCAGATCACTCTCTGTCTGACGCGTGTTCCCCAGGTATGCTTCGCGGCCACCTGTCACGACATTTACGGAGGTATGACAAAATTTACAGAAAATATAAAGCAGGAGGAGGCGAGCTCGAAGACTACTCACTCGCTAGGTTCTGGCCGTAGGCTGTGGTGCTTGCCAGAAGCAAGGAGAGAAGGGCCGTCACCATCCGAGACAGAGTGCGTGTGCTGATCGATTGGTCGGCCCTTCCTGAACGATTACGGTAGGTAAGCGAGATTACAGCGAGTACGGTAGAGGAGGAGGAGGAGGAGAAGAGGAGGAGAAGAGGCAGAAGGTCGGGCAGATTGTAATAGAGCGCGAGACATTGAGAAGGGCGGCACACGACCTTTCCGGAGGATACGGGAAGAAGAGACGAGATAGGGACGAGATAGGAACTAGCAGGAACGAGCCGGGAAGAGCATGCCATTACGAGCACTTCATTGGGGTTCTTGTGAGATGTTATGTGATCAACTGGTCAGGAACCTAGAGCTGGTTATCTTGTGGTGGAGAAGTGCGGATATCACAAAGATTCAAAAGTAGCGATCAAGCTTCACTATGACAGTTTCTACACAAAAAGCCCCCGAAAGACACGGAAGAGGCGAGCGAACTATCTTAGTCGAGGAATCAATCGAGAGCGAGAGGAGGAGGATGATGGGATGGGCAGAGGATAAAGAAGAGAGGAATAAAGGATCTATCTATCTAAAGGAGAGAAGAGAACGCGGCCGAAGAGGAGCGGGTATGGCACACGCGGAGAAAGCAGAGCGATAGAGACACAAAAGGAGGGGAAAGGCGAGGGAAAGGGGAAGCAGGGAGGAGGGAGAGGAAAGGGATCTAGGGAGGGGAATGCATGGGGAGAGGAGAGTCCTCGAGAGATCGAAGTAGTAGATCATCCACTTGAGAAAAATGGGAAGCAGGGATATACGATAGAGGCGGCTGAAGGCCAGGGCGAAGGGCAAGTGAGGTACTAAGGAAGTAGTGAAAGGAGAAAGGGGAGGGGATTGGGACGGGATAGCGACTGGGGATCGTGAACTCGAGCCTTTATGGGGAAGGCTTTATGAGCAAGACTGCCTCGGTGTTGTGATCAAGGAAGAGCTCATCCGAAGATGGTTGTATGCAGCGAAAACGGGGGCAGTGTGGTCAAAGCGAACCTACTTGAGGGCGCGCATTCGAGAGCACTCTCTAGAAGGAAACTAAATGGCATAAGGTACGGGAGAGGTAGAGAGAGAGTGTGGAGAGAGTGAGAAGCGCAGCAAGAGCAACATTGTCTCATCACACAGACTCGTCATAAGAGACACAAAGGAGTCGCATTCTGTGCTGGGGGTATATGTGGGTACGAAGAAAGGCACGAACCCGCATGGGATGGGCACACAGGTTATCCTTTTGAGCCATTTTCCGGCTATGTATTAGGCTTCTCTATTTGATGGAGCATATCTGCGAGCCTGAACACTAGAACATCTTTGCGAAAAAGGCTCAAGAAGAGAATCCTAATGGACACACGGTGAGGGGCCTCCCCCATGGAGATAGGGATTCCGGAATGAAGGGAGATGAGGGGAAGCGCAACCTTGCCTCGGGCTAATTGTAAGATCAAGTGGAAGCTCAGAGGTCAGTACAGGATTCAGCAGGAGTTGTTGCATTGCGTTCGCGGTGGTGCCTAGAGATGGCAAGATGGGTGCGAAAGTGCAAATATGCATGAGCTCATAACTCGAGTCTCTTCATTCGTCTTCCTTTTATACTATTTCGCCTGAGCTGTGCACTGTTTTTGCACTTTCCCTCACATTCCGTCATCCCTAGTGGTGCCAGTGAGTGATGTCTTTGGATCTGCTTCAGCCACCAATAACCAGCTACTTGATCAGGAAACAAAGTTAAACGAATGAAACGGTATACTGTCGTTGTGTCCAACCAGTACAGGAAGAACGTAAGCAATTGCTTCCATTTTTCAGAAGAGAACGTTTGCGAAAGAGAGTTGCAGAGGGACTGGAATCAAGTAACTCCGCTATTGAACCGATCAGGCATACGAGAAGGGAAACATCAATGGATAACAAAACAGAAAAAACAAGCTTATACTATGCATTAACTTCAGAATGCCGGCTCTTCCTCCTGGAGTTGGCTTTCAAAACGAATCTAAGAATGAGACGCATAGATAATGACTACTCTATCATCAAACATAATCATGCAATTAGACACGATAATGTCCTCAACATAACCACTCTAGCACAGGGTTCTTTTCATGGTAACTTTTTGTGGTGAAACAGCACACTGCTCGTCAGGGGCATGGAAGTGTAGCATCATCATCACTAAAACGCGCATCCCTAATAATCATCACTTGTATCGTCCGGCTCAAGCGGCTGCGCTAATTGAGGACAGATAAAGCTAGGCGAATCGATAGCCGATATGTAAGAGGGAAGGAAGAGAGAAGGAGGAAAGAAGAGGCGAGGAGGAGGAGGAGGAGGAGGGACTGTGTCCAATCACTGCATAGACCCCCACTGACAACTGGATATTCGGACGACGGACGGCACAAAAAGCGAGAGAGAAGAGACTAAGAGCACAGGAGAGGGAAAGGGGAAAAGCGAAAGTGGCTAATTATCTGAGAGATGGAAGAGAAGGGGGGATGGATATCACCTAGGGCAAAGAGGGGGATGGGGATTGAGGTGAGAGGTTAGGAGAAGGGAAGGGTAGGGAGTGGAGACGGATAGGAAGCGGAGGGGGGGGGGGGGGCAGAGTAGAGAAGAGCTACTCAACTTGCCTGAATGGCACACCAATCTAACTCAGCCGGTTTACTACACATACACACCCCTCCCCCGCTGCTGTGCCGTGCTCCTCTTCCTTGAGGGGGGAGCGAATGGGCATGGGGGGAGTGTAGGTCGAGGGAGAGGCAAGAGAGAGGGAGGTATCAGAGAGGGAAAGGATAAGCGAGAGGTAAAGCCGAAAGAGGTACGGGAAGATCAAGTGATATCACTTATAGTGGATTAAAAAGATCCGTCGGAAAATCATTCCGAATATAAGGCGAGAGAGTGTGCAAAAGTGAGAGAATTAGACTCATTTTGGAGAAAAAGGGAAAATGACGGATCGGTTTATTCCACTATACAACCGACAAAGGCTTGGAACGGGCTAGGCAAGGATTTCCGAGAAACCCCGCAGGTGGATGCGCGATTTTGCGCAACTTTTGAGAAGGGATCATGTAGCGCATTGCAGGAGCTTGAATAAATTAGGCTGCACTGACAGAACCGTTTCGCCGATTTCTACGTTGCCCGAGGCCGTGACCGGTCGATCCCTTCTCCTCATCCAATCGTTCCCGTCTAGCTTTCAGACGGATCGCGTGAAAGGCGGTGCGAGAGTTACTCCGCCTCTGGGACTTCAAGTTGCCACCTACGAAAAGCCGGGGATGATGCGGCGAGTATGATAATCCGTTTGGGGAAGATGTCGTCTCGGGGGGTGGGGGGGGGATTATCGCCCTGAGGGAAAGGATACCAGCGAGCGGTCAGCCGGCGGGAGATGGGAAGGCAGGAGAGATGTAATCCGGCCGGTATATCTGTCTGTCTGACGGTTGAGAAGAAGCGGAGAGCGCGAACAGGAGAGACGCACACCACCGGTAGATGATGATGCTGAAGTTGCCTTTGCCTAGTTCACGCGCTGTAGATCCTGGAATTTGTAGAAGGTCTGAAAATAACCGCGAAAAGCGTCAAAAGATAGCTCTATGTAGTTGTCTGGGAAAGAGCGATTGGCGCGGAATTAGCGAAATTGCTCAAGATCAACAGTCCAGAGAATAAATGGAAATAACTTCCAAGAAGCAATAACTTCCTAGAAAACAATGAGAATTCGCCACAACCCGACGCTTTTCCTCATTCTGTTCTTTTCCTCCCTTTCTCTCTTCCCCCCCCCTCTCCCTCTCCCTCTCGCTGCAAGTTTTCCCCTCCTCTTCCCCCTCCTTTTCCTCCCCTCAGGCTATTGAACCTCACAAGTCGCCTCTCACGCAATCCCGTTCTCGCCTCATCGCTACTCCATTCACCCACTCACTCAATCTCCACCCCCCCCTCCTGCCATTCATTCCGTCGACAGGCCTGTATGGGGAGGGCTCAATAGAGCGCAGAAGACCATGATCATTGCAAGAGAACTCCTTACGGGTTTTGGTGATTATTTTGTTTCATGACCAACAGATAATGGCTTTCTATACTGTACTGTCCTGAAACCCACATACTCAATATTAGAGCATACGATTCGCGTTGTAGAAGTGATTGTCTTTCGGGCTGTATATAAAGGAGTAGACCATTCGGTTATATGTATAGATTCGGGTGAAACTTATTCGTCAAAAGACGCGAATCGTATGCTCTAGAGTTCGCGAATCGATACCGTTTAATCCAATTAGGCACTTTTTTCAGGGTTATGTTTCATTCCATACGTATTAGGAGATGTGATACTGACAATGTTGGTAGTGAAACATAACCGGCGAAAATCGGCCATCGGTATCGATTCGCGTGCTCTAGTATGCTCTACTCAAGATCCGGAAAACCGAGCCATTTTCTCTATTTTCACTACTTATAAATATTTTACGATAGCTACTCATTCTCATTCCTCGGCACTTTACGAAACTCAACCCAGAAAAAGGCCCCCTTCCATGCAAGACGGTATAAATTTAGAAACTATTTAAGGTATAGAAATTAAGAGAAATGTCATTATTTGCTATGAATTAGTGGAATCTACCTAAGGAGAGGCATGACCGTTTCGCCTCCTACCGCCAGACGGTCATGCCATCACTCGGGGGCGGAGGCTCCTCAGTGGAGACCCCGAGTGAGGCTAAGGCATAGATGAGGATAAGGAAAGTTTTACCTAATTGGAAACTAATCCCACTGACTAAATCCCATAAATAAATGAGTACCTGGTATCCTCCATCGAATATAATTGAAAAATGAAGAACATAGTCGAGAATGGAATAGGTAGAAAAGACGGTGCCAGAACATAGAGAGGAAGAGAAGATAGGGTGAAGAAAGAACGAGCGAGACACGAATGAGGGAATTGGTTGGGAATGCGGTGCGAGGATACTTGAGAAAGT
>LS815885.1:198281-230060 GCA_900490955.1 Micoletzkya japonica
AGTCAAAAATTGCCGATACAGTTGACTGATTCGGCAAATGAAGTGTTGCGTGGAAGAACAGTTACGGTATATTCTAAGTAGTTCACCGTGTAAGGTTGTCAGGCCTATCCTCAGAGGTATATTGGATGTGAAATGAGGGTATCTAATAACAGTAAAGGAGTAAGCATCAGTCTTATTGTAAAGATTAGTACATATGCGCCGATTATCAGTTACCGTAACCACCAAGTCCAAGAAGTCTGCCTTATCATTGGAAGTTTTGGTTCTCTCTAAGGTTAAGGAATTATGTGGTACATGGACTTAGTTACTTCCATGAACGAATCTACAGTTTTCCCCTTTTCGCACATTGCAAGCATTCTTGCAATATCTTCTATTATTATAAACCCATACTATCTAAGGTTGGCGAACCGGTATACAAAACACTTTATTTACGTGGACATTCAGTTCGCAACATTCCATCGGCGATGCAGTGTGGTGATCATAGTGGATTAAAAAGATCCGTCGGAAAATCATTACGAATGTAAGGCGAGAGAGTGTGCAAAATTGAGAGAATACGACTTATTTTGGAGTAACGGACGGACCGGTTTACTCCACTAGGTATAGAACGATGAAACGCTTTCCCAACGCTAAGACGTCGACGTTTGCCTTATCCTCGTCGCCTCCTCATTTACTGCAAGAACAGTGGCTCCAGTACCGATTCACTCCCAGATACTGTTTAGCCATGACTCACGAACGAAGGAGCGCAGCCGGAGATTTACTTTGAACCCCCCCCCACTGTATGCACACAATGAAGAAGGTTCAATAAGCGATGTCCTCGTGTTTGCCCTCGTAACTACCTCGTACTATTGACACACAAAAAAAAGTTCCGTCACTACGCTCGTTCCTATTTCGTCTGGACTCTCTTCACGCCGCTTCGGGTCACTCGTCGGAAGTAGGAATGAGACGACTTACCGGAGCTTTTTTAACCATAGTTTTTCCCCGCCCCCTTCAAACCCCGCGTACAACCACACTATTTCCCCTCGTATTAATCGAGGAAATGTCGGGCCTACGCTCTATTTGTGCGTAGCCGTAAGGTTGGAATAGAGAAGGAGATCACTCTCCGATCGGTTCTCTTCGCCCCGTGTATTCTCTTTCTCTCTAAGAATAGGGGAGTCAAATAAACACAAGTAAACGAGGGGGAAACGAGAGGCAGAGGAGAGGTGAACTAAGTGAGTATGGGGATTTGTATGCGGAGTGACTAGCCAATCTTCCCCTTCTATTTAACACACTCTCTCTGGGAAGCACGGAACTACAGGGAGTCTGCGAACCCCCGCATCGTCATGCTGTGCACCGTGCTCATCGCTCTGTCAGGTATCTATCAGAAATGCCTATTTCATCATATCTACCTGGTATCTATTCCACCGCTTTACCACATTAAAGCAGGACTATCGTAGTAACTAAGTGACTGCGTGTGGATAACGTCAGGAGTTTGAATAAATTAAGGCTCCTAGTGGGGCCTCCTGCAATGCTACGCGCGATCCGAAATATTGTATTTCAGCCCTGCTGCCCGTCGCCTCGGCACAGTACCTGTGCGTGACGTGTCTCAGTCCGCAAGTTAGCACCGCTTTTATCAGTTTCAGATATGTACGAATGCCTAGACGAGTAGATATATAGCTAGGCTACGGTTAGTGGGCAGCAAGACAACTTCAGCCGACAACGCAAGTGCAGTGGGCGCAGTGGGGCGAGTGGGGACCGTGCATGCAGCAGGCTGGCGGTATCTATAGTGGAATAAACCGATCCGTCAATTTCTTCCGTTCCAAAATGAGTCTAATTCTCTGACCTTTGCGCACTCTCTCTCGCCTTATATTCGGAACGCTTTTCCGACGGATCTATTTAATCCACGATATCTACTTGCATTTACTCTCTTCACTTGTTTATCTTTTAAGATATTATAAAATAAAACGTCCTCATAGATTCGCATCTATTTTTAACAAATAATCGTCTTTTGATATCTAGGCAATCTTCTAAATATTTAGCTATATAACTGCAACCCGAATTCTTCATACTTTCACAGTGTTCTAAATGTTAAGCGAACGAGCCAAAATGCTTAGGATACGGTGTTTCCGTGCGTGAGTTCCTATCGAAATCAGGGTTATTTTTCGGCATCTCGTTCGCTTAACATTTTCACTGTTGTCAGAACGCTGTGCTTTCAGTGACCGCCCAGACGCGCGTCCGACTGTGCGATGCACTGCAGTGCGACCAGGGACAGGCGCAGGTTCAGTTCGCGATAGATCTACCGTAGCCTACCGTACCCCTACCGTACCAATTGTAGGAAGCTCGGTCGTGCTCGCTCCAGCTCAATCCTCAGCCGCCGCCCACGTGGTCGGATTGGGGCCAGTGGAGCCAGTGCAGGTATGAGTAAAATGTTCCGTCAGTTATCTCCCTGTCTACCTATTTTTGCTTACTAACAGAATCTTTCATCAAGAATACGATCAAGTGTTCATGAATGATCTGAAAATGAAGTTTCCCCAAATTTCCTTCATCAACAGCACCTTGCAATCTCTCCGGCAAGTTCGTAGTTTCCCTGTGCCTCGAACTGTGCTCCGTTTCTGTTTGAACATCGCTCATTCGTGGGGCAGAAGGTCAAGAGAGCTGTATGTAGTGAACTGTCGCCCGAATCTTTTTGTCTCGTCTCCTGCACGTCGGCAAAGAAGTTATTTCCACACTGACTAAGATGTGAAGTTTCCCACTTTATATTTAGTCTTGGGACTTGTCATTCTGGGATCATTTTTAAACTGAAAACAGGAATAATTCGTCGCATTCTAGACATTCTAGTCTATAAAAAGATATTCTACGATTCTAGATAACCTAGTCCAACAGCGCTAATTCGTCGGATTCGAGATATCTAGATAGTCCATAAAAAGATGTTCTAGGATTATAGTCCAGCAGGATACTTCCTCAGATACTAGACATTAAAAAAATTAAAATCGTTAAAAATTAAAATGTAAAATATTTTTAAATTAAAAGGGTAAAATCTATTTCCCCTTCCAGTGCCTCGTGTGGCGGGGGCGTCCAGCAGCGGACGCGGACCTGCCCTCAGAACCCCTGCAGCTCGTGTACATGCCCCGGGGCGGCCACCGAACAACAGTAAGAAATACTTGATAATTTAAAATAGTAATCAGTAATAAGCTAGCTCGTCGATGGCCGACTAATATTGAGCAATGCACGTAAGGCAATTGAGGCAGTGAAGCCTAGTCCAGTAATTAGCCATTAATTAATGAATTCGTTCAGGCAGTGCAACCAGTCCCCCTGTTGTTCGTGGACCGCCTGGTCCCCGTGGAGCGAGTGCTCGGCCACTTGCGGTAGCGGAGGGTACAAGTCGCGGACCAGGCAGTGCTCCTGTCTGACGGTAACAGCTTTACTCAAGCTTCACATTTTCGTAAACTCCGATCAGCTCCGTAATACAGAAAAACAAAAAAGTATAATCTATATTAGATTCTGATATTGTCACAATTTTTAAAGTGGGCAGGCGTCTCTTCAGCATATCTATATTGCCTACAGTACCCAGACTACCGTAATCCCCTCCCTTGCAGGGTTGCCAGGGCGCTACTTCCGAGCAGCAGACGTGCGCCGCCACCGTAGCCTGTCCCTCCGTCACCCAACCACCCCCGCAGTGTCCCACCTGCACGCCCGTTATCGTGGTGAATGAACACAATGTTCTTAACATTTAGAACATTGTGCGAGAACCATCGAAACGGCTTTATTATTATCTGGAATGAACCAAACCGGGTTTAGACGGTTATCTATGCATTTTATATTAGCTTGCAACTATGACTAAAAGAATTTTAAAAATTTGCATAGTTCGATGCGAACTTTTGCAGAACCCCCAACCGTGTACAACGTGCTACAATCCCTGCCTGACCTGTGGCTACATCTCGTACAAGTAGGTCCCGCCGCGAATTCCCCGGATTACGGTAGTCTTTCAGGAAGCGAATGGCGGAAGTAGCCAACTTTCTGAGACAAAAGCGAGAGGTCAACGTGGCGCCTTTTGAAATGCCGCCATTGAATTGAGCTCTCCTACCGTACCTTACAGTAATCACACACACTATCGCTACGGGACTCGTGTTTAGAGCACGTCATTAGGGTCTGCCTGACATTTGTCCTTCAACGTGTGCATAATAACAAGGTATGCATCATCATTAGCAGTCTCTGAAACCTAACGGCTAACAAGACCCGAATGACGTGATCTAATCGTCTTGGATTCTCATTGCACTTTCCTACTCAATGGACAGGTTTCCGAAATGACTTTATCTCATGATTATAATATAGGTGACGAGATCTACACGATTCTATGCACGGTAGCCGTTCGTTTTCTTGATATGATTCAGAATTCTGAGATTACATGCACAGCCATATGCTTATTTACATTGCCATACGTCAACGATAAATTACTTATTCTACAGTGAATATACAATTACAATCTATCGAGATTAATTGACAGCTTCATAAAGAATGGTAACCTGAGATGATAACTGGGAAAAAAACGACAAGCTATGTTCTGCACTAAGTAAGTGAATAGTGCCCCGAGAACTTCTGCGTTCTGCTTGTAAAGTTTGATGAGACTCGAAGTTCCGTTATCGACCCTTCCTTGGTGCTATGCAGCCCGCCACACAGGAAGAAATGGGCCTGAATTCCGATTTCACCCTGATGCCCGCATTTTATCACATGGTTATGGCTCTCTCGCTATGCACATTAGTCTCTGTTAAAGGAGCCGTACCACGAGTTTCTGACCATATTGGCTCTTTGCGTCATTCAGTAGGTAGATCTAATCATCCTGATCGGGTATTCCGAGTTTTATGCGATTTCATTCACTCTCCGCGGAGTAGTGAAGGCGCAAAGAGCAACGCGCTGTTCACAAAATCGGATATATTAGCCGACTGAGCAGAGATACAGCTCTGATTTATTGACAAAATTATTTGTTTACATTGTTCTGATCATTTCAGTAAAAAGAACGATCGGAAAAGATGGGCGGAAAGGCCTAAATTAATATATCAGGGCAGCGCGGGAATTCAAATCCTACCGTACTCGTGGGTGGGCTCCTTTAACATGGCTACGGTACCGAAGAATGCAGTGCTCCTTAAATATATCGACAACTCACGCGGAAGCACGCGCGCCCTATGCTCCTCTGGATGTCCTTGTCGACGACGAGTATGAGCCAGGGCGGGAGGAAGGAGAAGAGCGTGCTCCAGATCTGGTACAGGTCGCGGAAGGTCTGCATGAGGGTGGCTGTGGACGGGGAGGGGAGGGGGCGGTCGAGGGCCGTCGAGAGGCTGAGCATGGCTGTGTAGTGGACGGAGATGAGCACGAAGCCGATGAGGTGACCCGTCATCTGGAGGCAGATCTTCACCTCGTTCTTGATCGAGCTCACGCTGCAAATATTATTACTTAATCGCTCGTAATCGCTCCCTGCAAGGCAACAACCAGCCAACACCTATCTATAGTAGAGAAAAAGGGAAGATATAATTGTTCCGATTGTCGACCGATTCCGGTGCCTTTTATAGTGATGACTTATAAACTGATAACTTATGACTGATAACTTATAAACTGTACCGTGCGAAATGGTACGAGGTACTGATCTCAAAAAGCTGTCCATGTTCCTGATATCTTTTATTGGAATGAAATGGTATCGCTTTAAAAGGCGAAAAATTCGCTAAACACAGTAGCGGCGGAATCGCGATTTATACGTTCCGATTTTCTAGACTATACTAGATATAAGTTCAGTGTGGAAATAAGCATAAATTACAAAGAGCCGACTGCCGTGCTCTAATCATGGTTATCATGTTCGATGCATCGCTTTACAATTCGGCTCGGCCTTTGACTACCGTTCCCATATGCGTCTGGGACTAGAGAATACGAGTTTTGTGCAGAGACTGGAGTATGGCCGAGCAGTATCTATCTATGTGTGTTTGCCGATCACAAAATGCAGCGAATACATAGTGACAGGTGACTTAGAGGGGAACGAGGCTCGACTTTACTTATTTCGCGCATGACGAGTAGATAGGTAGATATGTCTTTTGACGGTGATCTTTCACGATCAATTGATAATGGCTGGCTATCCTGTGATGAACGAAGCATAACCGTCAGGAAGAACCGGATCGCATGATATAATGACGAGTTGCCTTGTAAATCACTTGTAAATGTTCATACATAAGCAAAACGTTAGATTCGGGTCTGTTTGACTGCTATGTTGAGTTGATAGTGAACCGAACCACTAAAAGAACCCGAATGGAATGCTTCACTCATAAGAAGAGTAAGAGTAAAGGGGGGGAAACCACCATTTCAGAAAACCGGTCGTTTCGTCAACTATAACCAGCGTACAACTAGTGAAACGATCGATTTGCTGAAATGGTGGTTTCCCGTAAAGTGTGTCGTACCTGGCCTCCTTGGAGTACTTGCGCACATAGAGTGCGATGGACAGGTAGCACGCGGCGACGATGATCGCTGCGGAGAGAACGACGATGGCCGCCGTACGCGTGTTGCCCTCAATATGGTAATATTATGCTATTATAGATGTTGAGGTATAATATATATTATGACCAATCACAAGTATACTGGATTAAAAAGATCCGGCGGAAAATCATCCCGAATATAAGGCGAAAGAGTGTGCGAAAGTGAGAGAATTAGACTCCTTTTGGAACGGAAGAATTCTGACGGATCAGTTTATCCCACTATATTATTGACGAAAGTACTCCGTCAGTAAGCGCCATTCCTACTTCGTCTGCATTTTCATACCGCATCCCTATTTCTTTTTCGTCTTTCGCAAGGAATCACTGACAACAAGGAAGTGTTCTTGTGCCTCTGGCATGTGTTTCACTGGATGGATATATGAGTGCACAGAGTACCCGCTTTGTTCTGCATTTCGTTGGTAACCATGTGCCTATTTGAATCTACGGGGGGGGGGGCGTAAGCAATTTCAGATGCTTTTTCGAGGCTATGCTTCAATGTTCCTAGGCATATTCCGGTTTATTTATGTCTAGATGCGTGAAATATAAGAGTCCAAATGAGCACGCTAGATATATATCTCATTCCTCTCTCTTCAAAATAACTAATGCTACTTTTTTCCGCAACCATAGATGTATGTTTTCCGCAACCATAGATCGCTATATCTATATATAGTGGATTAAAAAGATCCGTCTAAAAATCATTCCGAATGCAAGGCAAGAGAGTGCGCAAAAGTGAGAAAGAATTAGACTCATTTTGGGACGGAAGAAACTGACGGGTCGGTGTATCCCACTATATCATACTTACCACCAGCGACAACTGCGTCATGTTGGTGTGAAGCGTGACGTTGTCGACGAAGTACCCCTCACACACGAAGACGGGCGAACAGATGGAAAAGGCGACGACTACTTGGCAGACGATGAGGATGGCCGGATGGAGGGCGGAGAGGTACTGTAAGTAGAGGAAACTGAAGACTGGTCAGTACAATGAAACATATTAGCCAAAATGACCAATCTGCACAATCAGAGCATGCGATTCGAGTCTTTTTGACATCTATTTATGCTTCGCCCCCCCCCCCATAACAAGCCAGTTCGTTAGCAAGTGACCATGAAGCACAGGCATCGAAAAGACGCGAATCACATGATACGAGGTTAGACTGTGGAGGGGGAAGGGCAATTACGCTGAAATGAAAAGATACATAGGAATATATTTATAATACGTGGGAGAGGTAGACAATGTTTTCCCTTTTCCAGGAGAGACGGCGAAACGTAAGACGTAAATATAGTGGATTAAAAAGATCCGTCGGAAAATCATTCCGAATATGAGGCGAGAGAGTGTGCAAAAGTGAGAGAATTAGACTCAGTGAGAGACTCATTTTGGAACGGAAGAAACTGACGGATCCGTTTATTCCACTATACTTACGATATTGAGGGTGGAGTAGTGAAAGCAGACTGCCAGAGTTCGCTGTAGAGAAAGGCACACAACGCCGACCAATCGGAGGTACAGAAACAGGTAAATGTACACATAAGTCATTTCCGGAATATAATAATCTCTGAAATATAATAATAATTTCAAAATATTTTGACGAAAAAAATAAAGTACCTGAGCGAGTACCAAAAGGTGTTCAGCGGTGGAACCCATCGAAATACGGACAGAAAGTAGATCAATTGCGAAATGTGGTCAAGAACACCCTGAACATGTGAAAGTAAGTAAGTAAAAAATTGGAATGGGGAACTATTCCGCATACTCGGCGAGATAGTGTGAAAATGGAGAAGAGATGTTTTGGAACGAAAAATAACTGTCCGGAAAAAAGAAACGTAAAAATGAGGCATTTGGCGCACCTGCGATATCTGCAAGGTGAAGAAAACATTACGAAACGGAGATTTCGTCTTTGAAGTCAAAGAACGCCAGCCAAATCATTGTGTAAAACAAACCAAACCCCTCCCTGCATTTTCGTCAGTGCAGAATGTTATTCACCTGCTTTTCATGGTTATGTTTCACGCTTTACTTATAATGAATATGTGGCTGCTAATCTTGTTCAGTTATACGCAGCTATACGTTTGATAAAGAAAAGTCCCATCAGTCGTCACATTTCTACTTCCGACAAGAGGGCGAAGCGGTATGAAGAGAGTGTGGGCGAAGTAGGAATGAGTGCACTGGCGGAAGGAACGCATTCGTCAGCAATAGTTCAATCCCATGACCTACCGTATCCTCTGCCTTAAGATGTAGATGTAGAGAGCGATGGAGGGCAGAGAGATAACCAGGCATACGGAAGTCTGCCACGTAACGGGCATATCTGTAGAAACTACGGTTTTGCGAATTCCACGATAGTTGTCCGCAAACTATGAATAAAAGCAAAAAATGCAAATTATGGCTCTTTTTCCGAGAATGTTCCACGTTGCACACTCTTGGCAGCGATAGCAGGAAAGCATAGAAAGCAACAATAATATTTGTGGAAAAGCTTCAAAAAGAGAGACCCGGCAGAACTGCAATAGCATGCGTTCTGTCGAGAATACTCGCGTATTCCTTCCTCGACTCAACCAAAACCCTGCCTTTTCCACCTGCCCAGATTGCATACTACACGAGAACTACCCTTTTCGCAGGCTGACTATTGGTTCGTCAAATTCACGATCATTACGTCAACAGTCAATGTTAATTCTCTCCAGGAATCTGGCATTCGGAAAGCTTGAAACCTGACTATAAAAAGAGGCAAAATAGAACCCTAAATTATCCGAACTTCATGCTAAGATGCGAAGAGGGAAAGACATGAGGAAACTTCAGACGGCTGTGCGTCAATATGCATCTTGTCTATAGTTTCGAACCCTCAATTACCCACCCCCCACCTTCAGCTTGCCTTTCCAACCCTCCACAAGATGTAGAAAAAAGGTGTTGTTACCGTCGCATAATATACTTGATATATGGTCTTTTCCCCCTATGTCTGTTCTCTTCGAATAACATCTAGTCCACGCGTCCTTTCCCCCTCTTTACTTTCCCTCCAAACTCGTTCTCCTATCATTCTACTGTAATATACGCTGCACCTCTCGCCCTGAGTATGGGTCATCGGCGCAAATCCTCTCCTAATCCCTCCGCTGGAGTGCCACTAGCTAATGCCTTTGCTCAGTCTCAATCAGGAGGAGATCGGGGAAGCGTGAAGAGGCACGGTGATGCGAAAGCTTTCACTGTGAATACTCTTATCCCGGCACACCCCTCGCCCCTCGGACCGCATACCGTTTTCTTCCTACTGCACGCCATACCGTACCTCATCCTCCACTCAGTTCGCGATAGCACCTTGTTCTCCTCTTCTCTGAACGAGTCTCTACCTCGTATCACTTCCATTGTTCGTCCCTCGAACTTGTCCTATTCCTCCCCTTATTCGTATGCCCGTCCCTCCATTCTCTTCCATGGCATGCACGCATCGGATAGCCATATTGGCAGTTTTTTGGCCACCATGAAAAGGTAATAATTATAAGCGATACTAATGAAACTGTACTTTGTTATCTATCAAGAATATCAGAATGAATTGCGTGGATCGGATTATTCCCTTACAGTATGACCAACCTGGACGTAGACGTCAACCTGTTCGAGACCCACTTCCGGCCAACTCGCTACCGTATGCCCTTCAATGTGACGCATCACTTCATATCGATCCAGGGTATTTATAGCTTATGCTCCTTTTCACATTTCCAGTCCACGAGGGAAAATTTCAATAAGAGGATCAATACTAACTATGTATTGATTATGTATCGACTATCAATCAGATCAAGGAATATCTAAAATTACTAAAACGGACAAGGATCGGATTGTTGTTGATGATTGATATTCTTGATAAATTACAGATGAGAACTACTTCGACGAGGAAGTCTTCGCTCCCATGTGGATGGTAACGAAAGGCGCGGACTACTTCCCCTTTGCCTGGGTTCCCGGCGAAAAGGCTCTAATACAGCTCGTTGAAGAACGGCCAAAAGAGGTTCTGAAGCTTAATTTTCAGGATGTAATTTAAAGCGCATTAGTATCTTTGAAGTTGCAGTTCGAGAGAGTGTGGAGACGGGAATGGGATCTCATCGTGGTTGACGACTTGTTCACTGTTACGGGGTACTCTCTGGCTACGAGGTATACGGTAGTTTTTTTTTATCGTATTCCCGAGATTTACTATGTTCAGCAAGGAACAATTGAAACTGCCTCATTTTACAGGAACCACGAGGTATACGGTAGACCGTACATCATCATGAGCACGACCATTCCTATCGTGTACTGGCAGTCCCTCATGTCTCTGGGTGAGAAAAAAAGATCCAAAGGTTTCTACCCTTAACTTTGTTGCACTGTATTCCTGGAGGTCTTCCCAATTTTTCCGGAACTGGTGGAATCATACAACAGTAAACGTCAGGAGACCCGATTTGACGACACTAATCTCCGGCATTCAGGCAACCCGGGCGTCGTCCAGCCGTCGTTCTATGCTCCTGCTGACTTCTCGCCGTCCCGCTTCTCGCACCGCCTCGAGGCAGCTTCTCATGCTCTTCTCAACGGATTCGGCGTGAAGCTCGTGAACGAGTACTTGCTCACGCGAGGTTAGCTTCTCCATGATTTTAGTTCCCCGTGTTTTCTAGTGCATTACTGAAATTGAATGAGACATGAGCAATAAAGCGTGAAAATGGACGACGGATAAAAGTAGAGTCCTAGTTTACCTTCAATGATTCTTCTCCCGCCATACAATATTAGCAAAAATATTTGTAATCTAAAAATCCGTCGCCCTATTGCCCTTTCGCCAGGCCCGTCCCTCCTCGGTGTCTCGGACTACTCCATGGCCCGTCTGGTCTCTCAAGCTTCCCTCTACTTTTTGGACGATATAAACCTCTTCGCCTACCCCTCGCCTGGTGAGTTTCGCCTGGAAATAACTCGAATATTATTCAAAATTTATCTTTGAAAAATAATGAAATCATAGAAATAGATGTGGGGAAAATATTCCGAGAAACTTGAACGTTTACCCACGGATGTTTTGGGCAATAAGAAAAATAAATGCATCACAAGTGTTTTGGGCAATAAGAAAAATAAATGCTCACAAGGAATAAATTATTTGCAGTTGGCCACGATACAGTACACGTGGGTTTGGACTGTCCTTCTAACGATGAAGAGGAGGTCCTTCCTTCCGTATACCAAAAGCTTGTCCGCGATCCTTCCTCAAAGGTAAATATATAACTTCTTATATGCTTCCGACTTTTACCGTTGAACTGACATTATGAAAGGTTCTTCTAGAAGAGTTCTTTCCATCTTTCACAGTAAAACATTATCGCTCCTTGTCACCAAAACATCGAAACATATTGATCAAAAAGACCCGAATCGAATGTTCTATAACAGTATTGAATCGCAGGGCGTGATCTACATCGCCTTCGGCAGCAATGTTCCGTGGAAGTTTGCGCCAGATCATGTCATGCGAGTCTTCGTCGATGCACTCAATCATTTTCGAGACTACAAGTTTGACTCTATTTATAAAAAAGAGCCTGTTATCAGTCACGTTCGCCTATTCCTGGTCACGAAAATGATACCTACGTTGTCTGCATTATCTTCATGCGGCTTCGCTCTCTCGTCGGAAATAGGAATGAGAGAACTTATGGCATATTTCCCCAACCATAACTATGATACACAATAAAATTCAGCGTAATATGGTCCTTTAACGGACGGGAAGGCCAGATCGATGGAATCGGTTCGCACGTTCACGTCACGAAATGGGCACCGCAGAAGGCGATTCTGAACGATGCACGGACGGTGGCCTACATTACGCATGGAGGACTCAAGAGGTTACGCTCATATGGTTGAGAAAAACGTTCCGTCACTTAAATATTAATTATTTAATTATTTAAATACAGGAGCGTGTGATCAAGCAATAATCATTCCTCATTCCTATTGCCTTTCCTATTTCCGACGTGTGGAGTGTGGAGAGAGTCAGGACAACGTAGGAATGAGTTTATTTGCTCACGGAACGTTTTCGTTATATCTAGTCGATAGACATTGATCGACTGTCTAGAGCCCTTTTAGAAAAGAACCAGTCCACTCAATCATGTGCTGGGAAACTTGCAAAACTGAAAAATCGCAGTTCACTTTGGAACGAGGAGGTATTTCTCCTTACCTACCGTCTCCATCGCGTTCGAGCCGCGGAGAACACTCTCCTATCCCATTACAATCTTGATAAATGGCCGATGTGCTAAATTTGATCGTCTAAGAGGCGAACCCAAGTAGAGCGTTCAGTTCGATATGTTTTGCTGGTTACGGTTCCCGATCAATTGATAAGGTCGAGAAAAATGCTCCGCCAGTTGCTCTCATTCTTATTTTCGGCGAGAAAGCGAAGTGGCGTGAGGATAGTGCAGAAATTTAATGAATGAGATTACTGACGATAATGATGAACCTATAGCGATGGTTGTGGAGGGTGAAGCATAACTATCAAAACACCTGATTTTTTTTAATTTGTATATTTTTCAGTGTCAAAGAAGCGATCTGCACGGAGACGCCAATATTAATCTTTCCGCTGTTTGCCGAGCAGCCTCACAATGCGCATTTGGCATGGAAACAGGGATTCGGAGAAGTACTGGACAAGGAAAGCTTGGACTCGAGCGACTTTGTGGAGAAACTATCGAGATTGATTCGGCTGAGGAGCTACAGGGAACGGGCTGGAACCTACAGAAGATACATGACCGATAGGCTCGCGTCATGTATGCTGCTGCTTTCCCTTTTATGACCATCGAAAAGCATATTTTTTTCTTAGATAAGAATTTTAAAATAATGATATTTCACTCTTTTACAGCATCGAAGCTGGTCGAATTTCACACAAGACGCGTGCTCACGAAGGGGAAGCAGATGGTCCGATTCAAGCGACGCGGACAGTTCATTGCTGTTCCCAGCCACCTGTTCCTACCGCAACTAGCCGGTCTTTTCGCCGTGCTATGCGTGTTGTCCACGTGATAGGTTGTTAGGTGGACGTTGTATGGGTGACGAAAACGCTCCATCTGTATGCGTTCTTCCTACTTCGTCAGCGCTCGCTTCATACCGAGTCGCTCAGTCTTCGAAAGTAGGAACGAGACGACCGACGGAACACTTTCCTCAACCATAGTTCACTAGTGTGCATAAACTTTTCTTGAATATCGCATCTGACATGTTCTTATGCAGACCTGATCATTCATGTTGTATGGTTTTTTTTTGTTTTCTGGTTTATCCCACGTTCGGACTGGCGTTGAATGCTGCTCCAATGGGCTGAATATAAATGAGCTGTCGTTTGTATATACCTCAATGCCGCATTATTGGCCGACCTTTCCAAGTGATTAGGTATCAGGTCAGTGGCAATACTGTTCCCACCGCACTTCTGGCAGTGTCGCAAAGGCGGCCTACTCTCTTGAAGGCGCGAACCGCGAGGGGAAGTGGCTAATGAGGGACACACACGAACGGTGCAAAGATGCGAAAGTGAAGGGAACGAGGGGGGAGGCGAGGTGAGAGGAGGAGGGGGGGGTAAGAGGAGGGGGGGTTGAACGACAGATAGATTGCTAGTACGATAGGGATAGGCGTTCATCACACTCGTGCTAGAATGGCCATCGCACTGTCGACTCCGAGGAAGGTTCATGCACAGGGAGAGAAGGTCTACCGTGTGCCTGATCGGACCTACGTCAGCATTCCGGAATGCGAGGTGAGCAGGGAATTGCATCTAGAGGATATTTACTTATTTAACTGGTACATTAGTTAATGAACCTTTCGATGTAAAGCATTCTCTATTGCTAGCACGATGTGTGTGCGGTAGATCGCTTTCACTTTCGTAGACTTTCCGGCTTCATAGGGAAACGCCAGTGCCTAGTTGAGCTATGTGTAACATTTGTGGTTGAAAAAGCTCTGTCTCATTGCTATTTCCAACGGGACAGTGCAGCGGTACGAAGAGAGCGGAGATGAAATAGGAACGAGTTTACTGACGGAATTTTTTCGTCAATCATGCACTGAGCAAAATTACCCCAGCTTTACGCCTTATGGGGTAAATTTTACACCGACTGGCTAGGGTGAATTTGAAATTACACCAGCCATCTGGGGTAATTTCAAATTTACCCCAGCCAGTCGGTGTAAAATTTACCCCATAAGGCGTAAAGCTGGGGTAATTTCGCTCAGTGTAGATAGTCATTTATGCGTTTACAGGGAAAACGGAGAGAACGAGAAAAATACTGACGGAACCTTTTAGGTCAATAATAAGTCTTTATTGTAATTATAAGAGTTTATTATAATAAAGAGTTATTATTCTAGGGATCTGAGATCGGACTGCTCACACCTTCTGTCGAGGAGACGAAGTACGGATCGGTCAAGTTCGTGGCTCTCATCCTGTCCTTCTGCCTATTCTGCTTCCTCTTCTCCGGATCACTCGTCTACCTCCACAATCGAGGTCAGGATCTGATCATTATTTTTTGTCGTCCATTAGTCCCCTGGAGGATTCTATAGAACTCACAGCATTCCTAGCGTTCGATTAGCGAATAGCGGTTTCCGCCCATAGGATCCGATCTTGTGGGCGAACCAGTGAGTGGAAAATTATGAATACATAAGCTCGTCACAATGCGTTCAAGACGCTCTGAAAATTTGATGCACTTTTGTTCAGCCATTGCTGAGTAAATTCAAAAACAGTGGTCAATTCGCTATTAGACACATTCTCCACCGGGCAGAATGCTGTGAACTACCTATTGTGGTTTTGTACGTATGTTAGAAAAAAAGATCTTCTTTAGCTCCGTGAGCCTCAACCAACCTGGTTGCACATCCGAATTGTCGCTTTTTTATAATAGTACAAAAAAGGAAAATTAATTCGTTTCAAGCCCTACAATCTTCCTCGCAGATATCCTGCTAAACCTCTCCGTCGCCCGACCGAGTCTCCACGACGTGCCCTCGTCCATCGTGCTCATAGAAAACGGAACTCTCGACGGGTCGGAAGTGGGATACGTCCACATCATATTTAATGTAGGTTTTATTTATTTAAAAAATAAATATAGATTAATTCAGGCCCAACTCAAGCTGCTCGGCCACAATGAGAGTATCACGGTCGACGAAGTCCGGGTGATCATTACAACAGCTCTTACTAGTTTGGAGGGGCGGTCGATAATGCGAATGATCGATCAAAAATGCAATATCTGCATCCTATCACTTTTCTATGCATGCATCTTTCATTGCTCAATGTTGATCATCCATTTGAATTCTACATAACTGTAACATGGAAAGTGCGGCACAGACGCACTTTCCACTGTTTATCTTATTCATCGCTTACAGGCCGAGGTCTACAACGGACCGGACCACGTGGGAGGGCTGGCCCTATCCAAGCCCTCCATCCACTACCACAAGGACCGCATCTTCATTTCGATCATGCCCAAGGCAACCCTTCTACAGGGAGAAGCAGGGTACGCTTCAGAAATAACGCTTTTACGAACTGTGCACGAATTACTCGGATATTTCATTTCTACATCGAATTGTTCTAAAACGCTCTAAAACGTGAAATTGCAGCTATTCCTCGTGCCTCTCCGGATCGTCCCCGATCAGCCTCCGTGTCTACTTCACAGTTTTCACGTCTAAGACGGGCTGGTTGGGAAAAGTTAAACGGTCGATTGAAGCAACGAAGGACTACGATATCTGCTGTACATGCATTGCCTGAAAAAAAAAAGCCCGGATTCAGCGATCTACTTATCTTTCCCCGATTTTTCTTATCTAATAAGGTTGTATACTCTTTTTACCTAAATGTAACTCATTTAATGTCATCTTATGTTTTGATAAAGATTGCCCTTTAGTGTAAAAATTTTGGCAAGGTATATGGAAAATTATAAGGAGTCTTGAAAGAGCTTCTGTAACGTAATCAATTATATGTCGATGTTGTTTTAGAGTAATTTGGGAAGATATATTCACAGAAGAACTCAAAAATCATGCCAATTTATAAATTCGATCGTTGAAATAACTCACTTGTGAAAAAGGATTACGGTATTTCAGTTTGCGATAGTAATTTTGATGTCGGTGTTACGGTAGCCGCTTTTCAGTGAATCACACTAGAGACTTACAGTAATCCTGCTCCACACGAGTTTATCGCAAGCTTTTCCCGATATTCCGTTTTATTCCGTGCGTTTATGGTAATATTCTTTGTTAAGGTGGCCGTTTTCTCGCATAATTGAATTATTTTTGTTACTTTTCCCTTTTATGCCTCTGTATATACCCTGGACGCCCTCAGAGTGCGAACATTGAAAGAAAGATAACCGTAAATTAGTCAGAAAGCCCTAGTACACCTTAAAATACATTTGCACGACGTTTTACCAGTCCGTGTTCCGAAATTCCGAATGTCTCTGCGTCTCTCTAATTTCCATGCTCTCTCGCCTACACTCTCTTAATTTGCATACGACTCTATTCTACGCAGCAGGACGTAGTGCATTTGTTAATGTATTCAGATGCGCAGTCGGCCTAGACGCAAGCGAGAGTAGTATAGATACGTCAGAATGGCCCTATCTCCGAATTCATCGGCTCTTCAGTCAGCTGACTTGAACACGCTACTCCGCATCAACAAGAGCATTCCCATTTATGTTACGTGTAAGTCATCTGCTTATTTAAACACTACTAAGTAGTTATAGCTATAGCTAGTGAGTTCCCGGGTACTCAACCATAATTCCCTTCAGATAAAGGCAACGATGCGATGGTATACCAGCATGCACTGTCCAGCTACTTTACGCACCATCCCCTCACCTGGAAAAGGTTTGTGCGATTTCCTTATTATGCTTATACATTGAATTTAATAACGCTTTTCATGCGCTTTACTTTACGTATTGCTATAAACTGTTTCCGTACGTTTCTACACTTGACAGTTGCATAAAACGAAGGAAGCATCCTCCATACATGGGCGCGGTTGTCCGATCGAACGTTAGGATGGGTGCCTACACCAGACAATAATAGTATAAGATGGTTATTACGGAGACAGCTTTTGATTTTCTTATATTTGTCATCCTGCAAAAAATATTCGGACAACACTAGCCCATGTATGTTATAGTGGAATAAACCGAACTCCGTCCGTTTCTTCCGTTCCAAAATGAGTATCTAATTCTCTCACCTTTGCACACTCTCTCGCCTTATATTCGGGAATGATTTTGCGACGGGATCTTGTTAATCCACTATATCCTCTTGCAGGAACGGCAAGTTCTTCTCCTCGCCGCTGTCCTTCCACCTGACCTTCGTTGCCTTCGATGAGACCCGGGTCTTCAATCTCGACTCGTCCCTCTCGCAGATTAAAGACTACGCTTTCGTCCACATGTTCTTCATCAATGTTTCCGTAAGCATATCGGCCTTTGCTATTTAACGAACAATCATCTTCCTTTCTTATTTTGTTTTTATTGTTTCACAGCTCCTGCAATCCATACGTAGTTTACCCATCAAGTTCCGTTAGGGCGCTAATTCCATGGGTTGAGGCTCCCATCCTAGAGATATGGAATTGATGAAGTATTTTCAGTCGGCAGACGAGTACCGTACCTCGGTGCGGCATACGGTATCCGAGTGGTTTGCAGCGCTCTCTGCGCGGCCTGAGCTCCAGTGGCTCATCGTGGTTGATTCTACTAGAGCCAAGGTAGGTGTTTATTTTTATCAAAGGTCCGAAATCGTGTCCTTTTGGTCAACATGCTTTATTGCTCTTGGTGACGAGACCCTTCGCGGTTATGGATGATTGTGAAGCACAGCCAACAGAACTACACTCTCGTGTAGAACTCTGGAAAGTAGGTGGTTAAGTTTATGCGGCACATGGGCCACATATAATAGTGTTTACGAAAGAATGGTAAACATACCATGTTTATGTAGCGCATGCCGTAGAAGAATGATTCACCTATGTTCAACTGAAACATAGCCCGAGTCTTTCTCGCTTTCTTCGAGTGTATTTAAAACTAGAGGAGACGCTTAGATGCCTCTAAAAGCTAAAAAGAAGGAAACGCTTGCTTTGGTATTTAGGAACGGAAAAGCCGAACCAATCTGATGGACAAGATCAAGCAGGACTTTAGCAAGCATCAGCACAAGTATCATTTTTTTTCTTGCTTTTTTACATTTTGATGCAAAGCAATATAATAGTGAGTAAACTCCATTTTCAGTGATATTACTAAATTTAGAAATATATATATATATATATATATATATATATATATATATATATATATATATATATATATATATATATATATATATATATATTTAAGGCTAATCGAGGTGTCGGAGTCGATCGAACACGGGTCCTTCACGGGCCTGAGTACGGCCGTGCAGGCTTCATTTCTGGCCCATCTCGACCTGCTGATGGACACCTCGGAACGGTGAGATTGCAACTCTGGATTTACCGTATTCTCCGCTGGAAACTTCCCCCTTGTGTCTCAATTAGTTGTGGTATGTCATTTGTATCTGTGCCATCCAAAAAAACATTATGCGACGTATTACTGATATTTATGGCTTATTTATTATGAATTATGATTATTTATTCCATGGCAGATGCCTCAAATCGATGCGGGAGCGGTACCCGGCCGACGACTGGAGTCTGGTGGAATACGTTAATAGCGAGGTAGCGGGGGGGGGGGGGGGGTGGTTGTTTCACGATTTGTTTGTGACGATATGCAGAATAGATCCACATCGGGAAACCACATTGCCGAGATAGAGTGCATTATTAGAGAGAAACCTAGGGAACATAGGTAACACGTAAATAGGTGATATTCTGCTTAATAAATAAATACAATAATAAGTCAATTGCAATTATTCAAGCTGGACTACGTCCGATTGTTCTGGAGTCTCGGAGCGCATGAGCACTGCCTCAAGCTAGTGGAAGACCTGGATTCCTTCGTCGTCCAGCTTCTCCTCTCCCTCGAACTCCTTGGTGGGTCGTGTTTTCGTTCATTCATTTATCGCTTTCATCTGGGTTATACTTCAGGGATAACATTAACACATAAGAGAGTAAATATTTGTTGAAAGGTTTTAAATCTTTTTCTAATATTAATAGTATTATTATGTCATAAAATGTGTAGACACGCTGCCACCCTGGGCTACGCGATTGGCTGAGAAGGAGCTGGAGGGCTGCCCGTCCCTTCTCGAGAGCATGTCCGCCCATCAGGCGGGTAGCGATCAGGAGAACGTGGCTGGTATTATATTATATTTTTCCTTATTTATTATTTTTCCTTATTCATTCTGTTCGTTTTTTTGTGCAGTTTTGTGCACAGTCGCATAGAAAATCGCATAGAAAATCAAAGCTTTGTATAGTTCAGAAATACTCTGGGTTGCATACGTCGATTACGGTAGGTTGCCGTACCTTGCAGGCATTCGCCATGTGATTCTGGCGCAGAAGCTCCTGCTCACCCTGCACATGTACCACGCGAAGCTGCACAATTCAAAGACTGTATCGAGTCCCGGAGCGAGGTACGGTAGGGGGGAGGACTGTAGGAGGCATATCGTTGCTTGAAGTGTACGGTAGATAGTGCGGGATTTGGAGGAAAACAGATATTGCAGAAAATAAATGTTGTAATGATAATGGTTCACCGCGAAAATGTATTTCGACATTTCCAATCCCGAATTTTCCTCGTATTTGACAACTGATCGCTTGAGGTGCGACTACTCGGCGGTCCTGATCAAGTACTCGAGTAACGTGCTGAAGGGAGTCATCGAACACATCGCGACACTCAGGGTATCTAAAATATAATACCGTAATTGCAAAATAAACATATTATCTTCCACATTACTATGACTGCCTCCAGATTATCCATATTTCAAATATTGTATTTCACCAATATCTAATAAGACTTCATTAGATATTGAATAAGACTCAGAATAAACAGTTCATCAGAACAAATAACAGAACGAAATATAGCTAAGCTACGGACCCGGCTACAGTATGCACACCAAGCTAGATGCCGGCCCGGCTACAGTATCCCGGGCTAACAAAATGTTTAATATGCCTCCCCCTTTTCCAGGCGACCATGTCCCCCTTCCGATTCTCCTGCTGGATCGTCCAGTTGGTGGGCGAAGCCTTCTACATCTCGTGTCTCCTGGCGGATGTATGCTTCACGTTTCACTTATCAATGGGAAATTACTGATCATGTCGTTAGTTGAACGCACGCTCGCGTAATATATGCATCTATATGTGCAGGCATGAAATGGACCATTTGCGCAGCTTTATGCGAAAAGCTGTCCTTTTTTGAAATAGATATCCGTGTGGTATTACCACGGCAAATCTTTAGAAATACCTGAATAAATAAAGCGAACTCTTCATAGATGGGGGGCACGGTTGCAGGTGCCGTGGTTGGGCAGCTTACCGCAAAATTTTTGTCAAGTATTGGGTAGGCAGGCTACTGCAGAAGAAAATCAGGACCATTTTTTTGTCGGTAGTTGTATGTATGTATGGGTGGGCCACTACAGTAATCTACCAGCCAAACTGCCTGCCTGTCTGCCTGCCCATTCGATGGAACTCGTTGAAGGTGGCAACGGTCGAAGTGGCGAAGGATGCGGTGTGCTTCATGCACTCTACCCGATTTGAGGCGGTTTGCCCTTTCTCTCTCCGACTTTGCTTTCACATGAAATTCCCCTGCGTATTGGCCCGCAATACTGTACGCACTACCTACTACATTTAACGAGTTTTCAAGTATAGCTTGCTCGTAGATATAAAGGCACGTCGAAAACGACGTGGCGTAGGCACTTTTTTTCGATTTTTTTCTTTAAAATGAAGGCACTTTTCAGTTGCCAAACGTGAAACATAAAAGTGAAATAAATTTTAGAAAAGATTAATACAGAATGGTGTTGCCTCGTAACACGTTATACGGTATACTGCACTTCGAATCGCAAAGTGGCGTCTATTCTCCGGCTTGCTCTTTTTTTGCTTTGAAAATTGCCACGTCAAACCGAAAACGCACGCGCTTTTGCCTTTCTTGAAGTTTTCGTGAATTTTGTTTTAAGAAATGTAGAGCAACTCATGGCATTCATTTTTAGCTTTTCAAGCGTGCGTTTCATGCAGAAATGAGCCCGCTAGTATTTATTTTGACTCACCCGGAATTCGGTCCACGTCGACAACCACGTCAGTGCTACGACCACGTTTTGTGAAGGAATAATCAACGCTTTTTTCAATTTTTTTTGCTGGAACGTGCGCTTAATGGATGGGAAAACACATCAGCGTCTGAAATTTGGCAAAAAAATGCATTTCGAATAAATTCATGTTTTGACCTGTAACGTATCTGTGCTGTATTCGAAGTGTGCAAATGCATATAATCTTGACATAATCATCATTTGGTAAAGCGATAGGATTTGTTAATTAGGTTTGGCAGAATAAGAGGAAACGTGTACGATGATTAATATAGTGGAGTAAACCGATCCGTCAGTTCCTTTCGTTCCAAAATGAGTCTAATTCTCTTACGTTTGCACACTCTCTCGCCTTATATTCGGAATGATTTTCCGACGGATCTTTTTAATCCACTATATCTCATTAAACCGCTTTTAGGCTGTAAAAAAGCCGCGCAGCGAAAAAAAAAAATTAAAAAATGAAGGAACTTTTTTCAATTTTTTTGCCGAACTTTCACTTTTTCACTTCGGAAGCCGTCGACGTGACTATTTTATCTATGAGCTTGCTGCAGCACCACAACTAACCAACCGCTTCATAACTGGTCAAAATTGCGCAATTTCGGGGAATGTATTCGAGATCGGCGGTATATTTCAGTTGATGCACCTGGCGACGCTGTCGGAAGCCGAGGCAGATGAGGAGACGACGAAGCGGAGTCGAGAGGACATTCTGGGATGGCTGGACGGGATACTGGCTAGGAGGGAGGACGGGACGAAGCTGAGCAAGAAGCACCGAGGTATTAGGCTAGACCAATGCGAATTGGAGGGTTTCAAATAATACTTTTTTGTCTAATATTATAATGTTGAATTGTGTCAAAAGCTGCATATTGTGTGTCTTGTAGAGATTATTCAGCGATTTGCTTTTGTGTATGGGCGGTAAACTATAATCTCTTCGAAATTTTTAGTCGCGGGGATAAGCTTGCATAGCGTACGGGCAGGGCAATTCGCAGTGAGCGGCGAACTGTGCTTTCACTTTTCATTGGAACAGTTTTATAATAAAAAAATGAATGAATGAAACCCCAGCAAACGTCTTACAGTAGTAATGTATTAACGCAGTGGACAAGCGGATAGGTCATCGTCACCAGCAATACCCCGCCTTTCCTGTCCTCCCTTCTCCCAACCCCCCCCCCCCTCTTGCAGACTCGGCCCTCGCCCTCATCTCCTCCTCCCTCCGCTCCCCGTCGTCCCTCGAATCGTCGCTCCTCCGTGCGCACGACGCGGCCTCGTCGTTCCTGACGCAGTCGGGTCGAATGAAGACCGCGGCCTTCATGGGCCGCAACTTTGCTGCCTTTCTGACGTGAGGGGTTTCTACGCTTATTTCCCCCCCCCCATTAAAATGGTTATCTTTATCGTCTATGGAAGATGCAAACAATGAATGGGTTGTAAAAGTCTTGGCAGCTTTTCGGACGTGAGCTCTACCGTTTACTTTAACACGTCCCCCATACGATAGAGTACTAGAGCACAAGCGAACGTGTCTAAATTAGGGATCATTAGGACTCCGATGAACTCTGGCTGAGACAATTAGCGTAATCCCTCTTAAATGGTTGCCCTTCCAGGCGCAACGGTAAGAAGGACATGGCCCTGCCGTACGTTCTACGGTTTGTCACGCAGTTGATGGCCGACTTTGGCAAGACGAGAGAAGGTGGGGCAGTGAGTTTGGGGTGTTTCGAATCGTCTATTTATGAAACTATATGCTAGAAATGTTCGGTAACGTTTGCAATGTCCGATATCAAAATATGAGTGGATAGTAGAGATGTGCAGACTGGTCAGTACAATGACTCTGCTTCATGCATCATTCTTAACCACGAGGCGTCTCGTCGCCAAAAGTAATTTTAAGAGTAAAATTTGGTAAAATTTGCCAAAAGTAGAATTTGGTCAAAAGGACCAGTCTGCACAACTTTAGATAAAATTGCATAGATAACTGCATAGATAAAATAGTACGTCGGAGACGACGTAATCAAGGCACTTTTTTCCTTGACAATTTTAAGAATCAAGGCACTCTTACCTCCTCAAACTCTGTGAATTTATCTTAAATTACGCTGTTTTTGGTGATTTTTGGTGCCAATCAAGGCACTTTTACCCGCTTATTTATGAAAGAAGAATCAATCAAGGCGCTTTGAAATTGAACGACGTGACTATTTTCTCTATGGATAGCTGGTTGTCGCAGGCGGCGACGAGTGTCTCGTGGTGGCCGCGGTCCGGGAGGCACTCGGCATGCTGCACGAGAAGCACGACTACGACCGGTCAGTCGAGAGTCGAGACTAGAGTCTAGTTGAGCAGGCTACACCATACATGGCCACGGACCCGACGGTCGGGTGGTAGGCCCCCAATTTTGCCAGAACGATAACTTGGTAGGCCCCACATTGTACAAAAACCTTTATTGGTAGGCTGGCTACGACGTAAATCTATGCTTTGGTAGGCCCCATTCGGAAGAAAATTGTCGATAACACTGCCCATGTATGGGCTACACGAGTTTGAGCGACATACTCGATAGGGTTAAAGTTTGGGACAAGGAGTAACTAATACAGTTAGGTTTTAAGAGCGCATTATAGCTAAGATATTTGGCAGCCTTGCAGTATCATCCGCTTTCTGGTCTTTCTGGTTGACCACGAGAAGGACGAGCAGAGGAGGCGGGCGGACGTGGAGAAATTGGTCGGAGAACTGGAGCGGGGCACGAGGGAGGCACTGCTGGGCATACGGTAGGGTGGGGATCAAAGATCAGGCTAGAGCCTAGTTCTGATTTTGTAGTCTGAAGGCTAGAGTATAGTGTGATCTTTGATCTCTCTTATGCGCGGCCTAGGGCTTAAACCACTGTATTTTGCCTTGTATTCTGGGGACTAGACTGTAGTTTAATCTTTGATCTCTGTCTGTTCAGGATCCTCGAGTGGAAGAAGTCGGAGGCGTGTCCGCTGCGCGTGCGGCTCAGCGACGCGCCTGAGCGGATGGTTCCTGGTGAGAGCAAATTTTTTTAATAAAAAAATTATTATTCATTTATTCCTCCATCTTGATTCACGAGAATACTGGGGTAACGCTTTTTTTTTGAATACTCAAGCTCTCTGGTTGATTTGGCGTCCTCTTTGTATAGCCTACCCAACTTTCCCCGTTCAAAAGTTTATCTCTTTTAATACTATTATATCCATATATTTAAAAATATGGATAGATAATATTATTGTGTAATGAATGAATGTTTTCCAGGCGAGACCTACCGCATGCGGGTGGCCGTCTCCTATCCCCTGCTGGGTACGGTAACCGTACCCGCGTGTACGGTAAGGGTGCGGCTGAAGCGGCTGTCCGCCCTGCGAAGGGACGACCTGAGCCGGAGGCCGGCCTTCGACATCGACAGTAGGGTACGGTAGCTTTTTTGAATATTAGCATTTTCTGTTCTTGGTTGTAGAAATGTATACGACATACCAGGTTGTAGCTGAATGTACTGTCATTGGAAATATCCTTTTTTTACAGTAGTGGTTACTCATCTAAATCGAATTCCTACGATTATAACTCTCCCCGCTTTCAAGTAATACGGATTGCAATGAATGAGCAGGAGAAAGAAGACAGTAACAGCATCGAAATACTCGAGACTGACTAACGCACGCTGAATACAGTATTGAGAACGATTGCCTTTTTTTATCATTTTGCATTATAAGATTATCATTTTGTTTTCTTGGTTGTAAGAGTGTATGCGTTGCAGCTGTCAGAGTCGCGATTACTGTGCGTTCACAAGGGTTCGCTGGAGGCGCTGGGCAGTCCGCGATCAGCGGAAGAACCCGGGCAGGGAGGGGAGATGGAGCTGACCCATGAGGGGACAACGTTGACGATTGGAGGAGCGGGAGAGACGGAGGTATAGGGTGGGCACGGTTGCAGGTGGCACCGTGGTTGGGTAGTTTACTGTAGAATGTTTGCAACTATTTATGGGGTATGCTGCGGCAGAAGGATATGTTTGACTAGATTTCTCGACCGTCATGTATGGGGGGGAATCACTGCAGTAATTTACCAGCCCAGCAAAGCCTGCCCATCTGTGGGACCCGAAGTAGTATGGGTGCCACAGATGGGCAGGCCCGCCCATATTTGTTCGAAATTTTACTTTGGTAGGCCTATATTTCCTAAAAAAAATTTCAATTGGTAGGCGTAATTTCGTACACTGGTAGGCCCGTTTCTCACAATATTGCTGGGAAGGTTGCCCGTGTATGAGGGAGTCTTGGACCATCCGTCTCTTCAGGTAGAAGTATCGATGAAAACGACCGAAGCCGGCATCTTCACGCTGGTGGCCGTGGAGGTTGGCTCGTTTTTCTGGATTATTCTTTTTTCCCGGGATTTCTTTATCTTTCATTTTTGTTTTATAAATTATAGTTTATAGAGTGGATGATTACAGGTCTCCCTGTCCAACGAAGCGCTAACCCTCGGCGTGCCGCTGCCCTCCCTCATCCTACCGTACTCCCGGCGGCGCAAGCCCTTTCTGGTTACGGTAGAGCAGACGAAGCACGCGGCCTCGCTCAGGAATAGTGGAGGTATTCTATTAATGCATAGTTTTTTTTCTTATTTTCACTCAAAAATTATAAGATAGTTATAAGATAAAAATTATAAGATATAAAATTATAAGATATATAATAGAGTTCTGCAATCGAGTCCTTCTGATGCTTATGTTTCATGCATCATTCGTAACCGCGACACGTCTCGTCACCAAAAAGAATGAAACATATTGGCTAAAAGGACTCGATTGCAGATCTCTACTATATAACATTGAACTTGTTGTGCCTACCGTACTCTATCGTATTCCCCCCCCCCCACCGTACCTCTTCTTACAGTAATCCTCTCGTCGGGAGTCTCCGAGTCCCTCGTAGTCGTCCTCTCCTCGGGTACGGTAGCCCTGCCCCGCTCTCAACTGCGTATTTCCGTTGTGGAAGCCAACGACAACGACGTTGAGTTTCGGGTAAGTTTCTAGTATGATAGATAAATGCAAGCCTTTGGGCAAGGGAATTGTTGTTCGTTTGTATAAATTAATGTTTCAATTTATTTTTATAGTCTTATCTTTATCTTGGCAGAGTTTAATAATTCTAGAGCGAGGACGGGCTCTGGGAGAATATAGTGGTGCTGAATGAAGGGCCGATGGAAAAGGAGCAGTCGCGGGAGCGGAGGGTAACTTTTTTTCTACATTCATACAGTTCCGGGCATATGCTTGAGGAAAATGCTCCGTCAGTCCGCCTCGTTCCTACTTTCGACGAGAGAGCGGAGCGGTATGAAGAGAGTGCAGACAAAGTAGGAATGACGTTTACTGACGGAACTTTTTCGTCTATAATAAGTGCATATCATAACAGCCAATAGTGTGCTGTGTCATAATCTAATTACTACTTGCTATCATGTTATAAGTCCTGTCTGAAGCACGCTTCGTGGGCCGCCGGGTACCGCGTAGTTATACTAGTTATGGCTTAATTTTAATTAATTATTAAAAAAATAAAATTATGTCTAGGTGCGGTTATGCCTGCCGGTGGAGGATGATGCGAGAGGTGCGGCGGACCGGGAGGACGAGGAGATCACGCGGAAGGTACGGTAAGGGGTTTTCCTTTTTTTTACTTTTCCAAATTTCGATTAAAAAGATCGGTAATGCGAAAAGATTGTTCGCTTTGAAAGCACTTTTGTTCATGACTTCCAATGGTCTCGAAAATGACCGCTAACATTGGGGTAAGCTACAGTACTCCCCCGTAGACTACAGTACTCCCCCGGGTTCAGATCCGCCTCGAGTGGGAGGGCGAGACGTCGGTACACATCGTGCGCTTCACGCCGCTGTTCCGGACGCGGCTGGTCAACTCGCATCTGGAGAATAGGTTTGCCGAGTTTTATCGTATCCGGAGCATCCTTTCTTGCTACGTATTCGACTTCACCCACAGGATAGAGGTTGATTATCGTCACACACAAAAAAACGTAGCCATTGAAGATCGAATGGAGTACCTTATACTCCATTCTTCTTGCCTTATACGCCTCCTTGCCTTCTTGCCTTATGAAGTGCCTTATACGCACTTCAGAATCCTGCTAGACCTCGAGATGTCCCGCAGTCCTTCCTCTTCCCAGCAATGGCACATTCTGCCGCGCGAGGCGACGCTCAAGCTGTCCGTCGACTGCGGCCTCGACATGCGGTTACTGTACTTTGACGAGCAGGTATGCGAGGCTGCTCGGGGGTTACTGTAGTAGCCAGAGAAATGCGTTTAAAATGGAGCTTCTCATCTGATGGCTTGAAAAGCCTATAGAAAGCGCGTTAGCAACCTGGCTTTCTTTTAATTTTATGGGGCAGGTAACTCCCCTGCGTTTTTGAACCCCCCTCTCTTGTATTCTACCGTACGCCTCCACTTACCGTACCCCCGTCTGTTCAGGCCCTGCTCCCGTCGGGCGTCACGTCGTTCACGTGGCTGGCGTCGCAGCCGGCGCCGCCCTCAACTCCGCCCAACGTCCACTTCTCGCTCAGGTGGATCTATCTCATCGTGCTGATCATTCTCTGAAACACACGTATTTACAACAATTATGCAAATTACCCAAGACCAAAGCGGCATAGCGCCTCTTCGATCTTCTCTCGCATCTCTCTCGCTCAGGTCCGATCGGGGTGCATTAGCTCAAAGCCTGCTATTCATTTATTTTCCTGGTTTTGGTTAATAATAACCATTTTTAAAGGATAACCTACGGCGTAGCACCGAGCGATGGCCGTGCGTTGAGCGTGGACGAGGACCGAACGTACGAGTATCGATTGGACGGCGACGTGGAGATGAAGCAGGTATCGTATTATTATTATTACTCGTATTACTTGTATTATGATTCGATGAAGCAGGTACCTATAATATCGTATAGATACATTGGTAGTAGCCACTCGTGAACAGTTGAACCGGAATAGCCTCATTTTTTTTGGTTTTTTTTTATTCAAAAGGTAGGCACTTGCCATAGACGTTGCTGCTATTTTATCTATGAGAATTGAGTAGCTAACTACAGATTTTTGTCAAACCTGTCTCAGAAAAGAAATATTAAAACTTTTCTGGTCGAACTAGCCCGCCAAACTACAGAAGTGCCAAAATAACCTGTCAATTAACAATAAAATAACATTAAAATATTAAAAAACATTAAATATTAAAATAACTAATTAAAATAACAATATTATTATTGCTTGACCGCACACTCCGGCGTAAATAAAATAAATAAATAGACTCATGCAACTCTCCCCGTTGAGGTCGAGTACGAAGTGTGTTCGCAAGTGCTCTCGCAACAGCCGGGCGCGCAGTTGTGCAGGTATAGTGGATAAAAAAGATCCCCGTCGGGAAAATCATTCCGAATATAAGGCGAGAGAGTGTGCGAAAGTGAGAGAATTAGACTCGTTTTGGAATTAAAGTAACGGGCGGACCGGTTTACTCCACTATATTGTATCTGTTCAGAACTACGATTTGAAAATGCTTTACGGATAATTAGACAGGCAAGTAATAATTCAGTGTGCCACTGGAAATACAAGGTTGAGCTAAAAATGAAGTGTGTGAGTAGTGTGCAGATCGTTCTTATTCAGTAGGGTTTGAAAACCAAACCTTTTAATTGCATTATGCGACCGTGAGAGTGATGAGGAGCATGGAGGAATGCAGAGAGTCAGGCGATAAGTACACTAATCGTGCTTGGTTTTCAAACCCTCGGTTTTTAAGAAGAAAAAAAAAGTATTCAGAGTCGGGTCCCCGTGCCATCTCATGGTGTCCGTTCGGTCCCTCTTCCGACCCGATACGGACTCGCTGTACATACAAGTGGTGGCCGACGAACGGCTGTGGGACGTCCAGGAGCGAATGAAGGGTACGGTAGGGGACATAGGTGGTGGGCGGGCACGGTTGAAGGTACCGTGGTTGGGTCATTTACTGCAATCTTTTTCCCGTATTGGTTAGCTCACTGCAAAACAAAAAAAATCTTAGAGAAACTGTGCGATGTCTATGTTTGGGTGAACCACTGCAGTAAGTTGCCGGCAGACCCTGGCCACGTATGGTAGGGGAGGAAATGGGAGGGGGGGGGGGGGAATACGGTAGGGAAGGGAACAGGAGTTGTGCTCATTTTGACCGCCTTTTTTCGTAATTCTAAACGGAATCTAAAAGTTAGCATACTGAAGGCCTGCTGTTGCATTCCAGTTTTTCCCAATATTCGTCCGCTGCTCGTATAGTACAGTTACGGTATGGTGCACGAACAGGTTACGGTGTATATTGTAGAGATGTGCAGACTGGTCAGTACGCGACGATTATGTTTCGTGTCTCCTCTCGCCGCCAAAAATAATGAAACATATATGAGCCGAAATGACTACTAGTCTGCACCTCTAACATATCCCTGGACCGATTATATCTTCGTTTTTTCTCTACTATATGTACAGTAGGCGTTTACTATTGTATACGATTCGCGACCATTTTTGTATTATATGGTACGAATAAATGCTAAATGCTAACATATTCTCGTCCCTTTTCAGCCTTCACCCTCAAGGAATCGGGTCTTGGCCAGGTGTCGATGGTGGTCGTTCCCCTCGTTCCCGGATTCCTGCCCTTTCCCTCCGTCCAGCTCTACAACTCGACGACTACGGTAGGTCTCCGAATAATAATAATAACAACTTTATTTGCGTAATACGAGGAAATGCGATAACATATATGGTAGATGCAAAAGAATGGACAGGAGGAGACGATGTCACAAGAAGCGAAAGAGAACGAAATTTTTAGGGGCTTATCCATTGGTTATAATATAGAGAACTGAATGCTCAAAACGATACGCTATGTTTGATTAGCTACAGTCAACCAATTAGACACTCGATAGAATCGGGTAGGATATATTCCGTGGTGGTTTCAGCACCGTTCGGAAGACCGATTCTGGCCGGATTCGTCTGAAATCATCATCGGCCCGCCCCTGTTCGTATTCGAGCGAACGGCTGGCAAACAGATTCGCGTGCTCGGAGCCTCGCAGGTTTGAAAGCATTGGGGAGGGAGGATTACGGTAGCTCGGGAAGTGAAGATGAATGGCTCTGCCTGTTGTTGCCTATAGTTTTCATATTTAGTTTTTTTTTTTATTTTTCATATTTAGAAACAGTTTATTATCTTTATTATTCAGAGCGAGGGCTCGCTCGGCAGTAGGGGAGGCGGTCGGAAGAAGCTGATCAAGACCAAGATTATGGAACTGTTCGATTCGGGTCGGGATGACTAATAATTGCAGGCCTGAACTAGGGTTGCAAATGTGAACTAATTTACGAAGATGGGTGTTCGCTTTCACTAATTATTTCATTTTGCCAACTGTATACGGAATATATGCGTGAGTGGTGGGTCATGCGTCGTATTTATTGCTAGTCTCGCATAGGTTAGAAAGTCAAGAATAGAGTATTGAACGGCAGATCGTGTAGAAATATATGTATGTACAGTTAGTGAATACGCCTATAATAGCCGTCACCTTCATATGATTGTTATTATTATTAGCTTCTTCTCTAGTTGATTACCGTTTCAGATAGTTCTGAGAACAACAATTCACGATTTGCTTTGGGTTCTTTGCAATTTAGTCATATTCCCTCCACTTTTCGTCTCTTTTACGGTGTTTCTTCGTCGTTTCGTGCCTTCTCCACTGTGGTAATCTAGAGCAAAGCATATTTGTACAACGGTGTCTGTATACGCTTCAATGGTCTGAGGCAGATTGATCCAAAGCATAAATAAATAATTGCAATTAATCGCTGTTTTTATTTGAATATCTAACCGGTTCACGGACCGTGTCATATCTCATTGGACCATCCATTGACGCTTTATTTGTGCACTGATTGTTGGCCCACGTATGAACGAACGTGAGAAGAGTAGAACACGACTAACGATTTTGACCACGACATTTTACCGTATCCGCGCGTTCCGAAATTGCGAATGTCTCTGCGTCTCTCCAATGTCCATGCTCTCTCGCCTCCACTCTATCCGAATTTGCATACGAATCTATTCTGCGCAGCATAACGTTATGTTTGCGTACTCTCCCCTTCTCCCATTCGCTTCATACTTCAACGGTCTTTCGCTAATTGTAATTGTAATAATGGCAATCGTTAGTCGCGCTCGTTAGTCGAGGGGAAACATCAGGGTTGGAAGGGTTAATTGGCAGACGCGCGCTCTGTAGACTGTGTAGGGTCCTGCAAAAGAGTACGGTAGAATGCATTAATTGTAGTAGTCAGTTTGCGATGCTGCATAGATGGGGGGGGGGGGGCACGGTTGC
>LS816048.1:9856-22744 GCA_900490955.1 Micoletzkya japonica
GCGGTTTCCACACATTGGATTTGATCCTGTAGGCGCCTAAGTGAACCAAAACTTATGATTTTAAAAACTTAAGTTCATTACTACGATTTTTAATAGCTCTGAAATTTTGGTGTAGATTGGTTCATCCAATCTTGAGAAAATTCACAATTAGTGGTCAATTCGCTATTAGACACATTCTTCACCGGGCGGAATGCTGTGGATTGCGAACTGTCCATGCAAATACGCGTGCTGATCTACCTCTCCGGCTTCAATTTTCCTACGATTCTATTAACTCCTGCCATGATAACACGTAAGGGGTCAATTGGATGGCGTAATCAACGGGAATACTTTCTTATTTCAATCAAAAGTATTAAATCGTTCCGTGTTTGTGGACAACTCCTGTGGAACCCGTAATACCTGATAGCGTTTCCAGCAAAAAAATGAGGAAGTATATTTTAGAGCATGCGATTCGAGTTTTTTTCTGATGAATACGTTTCACCTCTTCTAAATAAAAAAAATCTAAACAACCGATGGGTCTACTAGCTTTTTAGCCTGAAACGCGACCACTTCGTATGCTTTATCTGTATATTTCCCAAGTATTTTTATCTTTATTTTTATCATTATACATCTATGCATAAGTAAGCTCCACTCTAAATATTTACCTAGCAAGGCACTCGTCCACCCGGTCCCCATACGATGCCGCTGCCAGGTGGAACAGTCGCACCGCCTTGGCCTCGTCGAACTCTCCCCGAACTACCGTAACCAGAACAAAGAGCAGGACGAGCGGATACATCCACGGGGGCGGGGGTGGGGGTAATAGCCGGTGACTGGATAGGGAGGATGGGGGGAGGGGTGAAGAGGGGGAGGGTAGAGTACGCACAGAAAACTGGCCGAATTACCGAGAGAGAACGCGCACGAACGGAGAAGAGGCGACTTTTTAGAGCGAGGGGCGCGCAGAATATTTTGGTGTGAAGACCACCGGACATTGAAGGGTCGAGAAGGGCTGAGTCATTACTATTGGCCTAATTAGTTTGGAAGAACAGCTCGAGCTTGGAGAATGTTGTACCTACATTTAATAGGGATGTAGAATCAGACTCTTTTTCGTGGCATTCTACTTGAATGCAATACTTCTTTGCCTGCCGTCTCTCACCCTCCCCTACTATCTCGGCTCTCTGACTGTCTGCACCCTTCTCAAGCGCGTTCTTAATTTTTTTTAAATTGTAGTTTGCTAGTTATAATTAATTCTCTTCAATCCGAAATCGGCTGCTCCCTCGTTACTTCTTTCTTATCTCGTCAGTGTCTCATCGTGAGATCGGACGGGCAGCCTAGGCAGTATACGTAGTGAGAGAGGGATGGGAAGCAGAGAAAGGGGAGAGAGTGTGCGATTGGAGAGAGTGCAGACAGTCAGAGAGCCAAGAGAGCAGGGAGGGTGAGAGAGGGCAGGCAACGCCGAGAAAATTGATGGCCCTCGTGTAGATAAGAGAAGCACGTGGGACGAGATGGAGAGCGAAAGTTGTGTTTCGATCATCGGAGGAGATTATAGAATGGAGCATTCCATTCGGGGTCGTTTTAATGCCTATGTTTCGCATAGCAGAATAAACCGGTCCGTCAGTTTCTAGATTCCAAAATGCGTCTGATTCGCTCCCTTTTGCACACTCTCTCGCCAGATAGTCAGAATGCTAAACTGACGGATACTTTTGTTTCACTATACAACATTCATAACCACGATGCGTCTCGTTGCTCGAAACAGCGAAACATATTGGTCAAAAAGACCCCAATGGAATGCTCTAGTGGAATAAGAGAATTGCACGCTGCACACAGTGTTCTGAAAGCAGTCAAAATGTTAAGCGAACGAGATGCCGAAAAGTAATCCTGATTTCGGTAGGAACTCTCGCACGGAAAACACCGTATCCTAAGCATTTTGACTCGTTCGCTTAACATTTAGAACACTGTGTGCATGTTTCGGTGAACTGAATGAGCCAGTAGACAGCATTTTGAAAGAGGGACACAGGGTGATCTAGATAATTACCTACAAAGTATACTGAGTATCGGTATACGCATGCTTACGAAAAGTTAACGCATGATGCGTTGTAAACCCTTCATCTCTTTTTTCGAAGATTCAAGTTGCGCTGTACTGCAGCAGTCGATCAGTTCAGTTAGCTTTCAGGATGCAAGGATTCGCAGTATGACCTAACAATACGGACAGCGTACATCTCGTTGTCACTATATCCACGTGAATTCAGCCCTACTGTCCGATCGTTCTCTACAGTCTGCATAGATATTTTGTCCGGCTCAATCTATACTCTTCCGGGTAGTCTTCCTGTATTATCCGGCCATTTTTGGCAGATAGACCAATCCCTGTTCATAGTTAATCCAAAGATTTTTTTATTTTACGAGGAAGTACAGCATTCTGGCCAAATGTAAAACCTTGAAAGCGAAAACTTTTTTTTGAATTTCCTGATACGGTACGATCGATATACGGTATATCAGATGCAGGTAACAAAAGCAATCTTGGTACTGTATTTTCTAAGAAAAGGAAAAGGCTACAAAAGTTTCCGTGATAGTTTCTGCCAAAGAGTGGAGTGGGTCTTTGATATAACATCAGACAGTTCCACTTATCTATCCCACTTCCCTTCCTATCCCAACCGTCTCCCCCTCTCTCTCAAACCGCTTATACCTTACTGTTGAACTGAAAATGTTCCGCTTGTGACGGAGACGGCAAATTGTTTATGTATGGAGAGATGGCTAGTCAGGTGACAAACGAGGTTTCCATTTCAGAGCCTATTCTGATTGCGAGAAATTACGTTCCGCCTGTCCGAATTTCTCCAATTGCGGCTGTCTTTGCGTCTCTCCAATCTCCATGCTCTCTCGCCCCTCCACTCTCTTCATTTGCGTACAAATCTATCCTGTGGAGCGGAACGTTGTGCTGAGAGAAGCTTCCGTAACCGTCTCAGAATAATTCCGGGCCCGATCATACATCTAGGAATGTATTCTATAAAAGGCTGAGAAAGTTTTCTTACAAGTTAGTGCAGCTTCGGAGCAGTTCTCGTCTGAAGTATATTTGATCGTGAGAAGATAAATCTGCATGTCCAAGTTTGCCGAGATTGTGTCTTATCCTGGGCAGAACCGAGCTGTTACAGACAACTTTCAGCGAGGATTTCTGTTGATTCTGGTCAGCGTAAAGGGTGAGAAATGGAGAGTGGGTGGGTATTGACGATAACAAGAAAGAGGACACGCACGTACGCAGAGTGCTTGGCTTACCGGAGTGAGGACTGCATCATAGAAATATAGAGCCGTCGAATCGAGTCTTCTTGCATCTGGTTCAGTATAGCCAGAACATTGACGGCCTTATGCAATTACATGAAATATGACTAGGAAAAACCGGCTCCACCGCAGCATGGAATAAAGCGGTCCGTCCACTTGCTTTGGTTCCACAATGCGTCAAATACCCTCTCTTTTACGGTATTCGGAATGAGTACTTCTAACTTTTTATTCCCCCGTACATATAGAGACTATGGAAAACAATGATTTGTGATGTGTAAACCATTACTCAGTGAAGCTCATTCCGAAGATGCAATGCGAGAGTTGCCAAGGCAAGAAACCTGCACGCACTAGACACCAAAGTAACTTCCGTACTGCTTTAGCCGGTCTACAATGTACCTATTACCCCTCTATCCCCACTATTACATGCCCCCACGTGGTCGGAGTAAAAACTCGTTGTCCCCCTAATGAGTGTGCGTCTATTGTTAGCCTCGGGGTTGCCTCTCCTCCCCCTGCAGTAGTGGTTTGATCTCGATTTCTCTCTTCCCCCCCCCCTCACACATTGCTTCCTCGTTCACTCCACCCTCTCATCGCAGTCACGACTATAGTGTCTGGAAAGAAACGCACACACAGACATTGGAATAGCGACAGACAGACGGACAGACAAAAAAGTCACGTTGTGGGGGAACAGAGGGTGTAAGCATTCGCGGGAAGGGGCGGATGGCAAAATACGCGTCACCAGTTGAAACCTCGTGACTGGGTGCACTAAGGGCGAATAGCAAGGGGGATAACAAGATGAGAGGGACGCAGTGTTATGGTTGAGGGAAGTGTTCCCTCAGTTGTCTTATTCCTGACGACGAGAGAACGAAGCGGTATGAAAAGAGTGCAGGCAAAGTAGGAATGCACGACTTTTTAAAAGTTCGCGTTCCGAAATTGCGAATATTTATCTATGCGTCTCTCCAATTGCTAGGCTCTCTCGCCTCTACTCTCTTAATTTGCATACGAGTCTATTCAACGCAACATAACGTTGTGGGAGTGCCGTTTACTGCGGGATATTCGAAGGGGGCCGCTATTTCAATCAGATTGAAATCTCTCAATGTATACTACTTGTGCGATTGTGTGATCTGTAGTGGTGGAAATTGAAGAGTGTAGTTTCCTAAATGGGTGACCATGCCGATCAGACAGGGCTCAACCACCGTATTCATCGCACCATTCGTGACAGTATTTAAAAGTTTTTGAGGAAGTTTTTTTTTATGTTTGTTCGATTTAGCAACTTTAAACGGATTACGTAGAACATATACGAAAATCGTTTATGGCCCGAGCTGTATATTTGATCAATGCTTCTCCTCTGAACAGTTTCATCTGCTTAGCCGGTCGTCATTCGTTGGTTCAGCTCACCACTGGACACTCTAGCCTGTATCAGGTGATCGCACGACATTCTCCTCCTCATACCATCCGGCTCCCACCACGAAAACCCTGATTACGGTAGGTACATTTCGGTACGGTTGGCCGCTGTCTGGCAGCATGCTAATTCTAGTTCCCCCTGACAGAGGAGTAGTCACGTTGTTCTTGTCTCTGTCTGTCTGGCACCTCTCGTCCCCCCACACTCTCTCGCCTCTTCTTCTCTCTTTTTCGTTTTCGCTCGTTTGATCTCATACTCACGATCACCACGTGAGGGAGGGGGGAAGTCCCGCCTATTCGGAGAGGGCAGGGAATGAGTAGAAAGGGCACGACCGTCTCGAATCACCAACACTCACACTATCAACCACGCGGTAACCCGTCATACCACTCTCTCCCACTTTCCCCTCTTCCCATCAGACCAGTACGTTCTTGAATTTCACTTTCCCTTCACGGTGGTGCTAACGCCGAAGCAATCATCTAACGACCTACAGTAAGCAAAAGTACGGTAGGCACAAAAATAATTTCAAACCACCGCCCAAAATGCTGACCCGCGAATGGTGCGAGCCAGCCGGGGAGATTGCGCGCGGAGGGTGCTGGCACGGTGCCAAATTCTCGCCTCTACTTCCCGCACGCGGGCACCCTCAGGCAATGTTATTCCGGTTCCGTTCCGCGTTCTAGCTCCGTATTCTGATGTCTCGTGATATTTTGGTCGCGCAGATGAGCTTGTTAGCGTTGGACTGCTTCAAGATTCGCTATAATTACAAAGGAGTGGTTCACCTAACGTTTTTATTCGAAAGCTTTGCTAAATTTCACTTATTTCCTCATACTCTATATGCGTCCCTTGATTAGCCTTCCGGCCTTTAGCCCGCCCTTTGGATGTTCCGGCTCTGTCTCTCTCCGATTTGCTGATTGTGCTTAGTGTGTTCGCCTTGCTAATCCCTTCCATGGCCCTCCGGCTCTAGGAAGACTCCCTCAGGGTCTCTTCCCCCCCCTCTACCGATTACATCTCTCTGACCGATGTCTTCTCTGGGCTCTCTCCACGTTGCCTTGTCTCTTGCCACTCCCTATGACCACTCTTATTACTCTCCTATATCCAGTTTGTCGCTGTGCTACTATTCTCACGGCTGCACAATTCCGCGAACTTTAAAGTGACTTGGTGCAAAGCAGTCCACCGTCTTGCATAGTCTACGAAGGTCATTCTATTACTAAGCAAGAGATTCCTTCTAAAGTTCATTTTCTATTATGAAACACAAACCACGCGGTAGGCATTCCCTGCAAAGATTTGCCTTGCATTTCGCAAGTGCCTCCGCCATACGAAGCTTCTCTTATTATGCAGCATATTGTAGATTTCTAGATTTATCTAGTAGAGTAACCCTCGAAGTGCTCAGAAACTCCCTTTCCCTTCTCAGCCCTTTTTATCGACCCATTGTAATGGGCAGAGGCTCGAATTTCGGGCAGCTGAGAAGGGGACGAGGAGGACTCTAAGGCCGTTCTAGATAGTCGGACTTCGAGGGCCCTGTTTTTTTTTCCGTCATTTCCGACGTTTTACACGTTTTCCGGATTCTCGCGGATATTAGGCTGCATGTTTTATTTGCCGGGCATTATGAGTACGCTCAACTAGCTTTCATCTTGTTCGGATCAAGAGTTTAAAGTGGGGTGTATGGTCACTGTGTCCTTCACAATTCCCTCGTATTTCGCGCGTAGATGACGGCTCTTTGTGCCTCTTCGTTGGTGTCAATCTCCGTTTCGCATCTTCTCCCAGCCATAGCTGGTTCGTTGAAAGGTCGCGATGCCGTTTGGTTGTTGAACGTGCGGATTGCGCGTGTTGTTATGGCATGCAATTAGCAGTGAACTGGCTATCGATGGGAGATGGTTGTGGACTTTGAGAGTGGCCGTTGGTGTGGGATAGGTAAAGGGGGGTAAAGGGGAGGGAGAAGGAAACCAGGGGAGTGATAGGAGGAACACAGAGAAGGGGGGGGGGGGGAAATCGTGCACAAACAATCCCTTTGCTCCATTCTCCCACCCCTCGCAAACCGTCCGTTTGAAAACCGGGCGGAGAGAACTTTTAGTTACTATGATGACCGACGTTTTCCCGTTATTACCCTTAGCCTCGATGAATGCAGTGAACGAATAGGTAACTACTTATTGGGGTGTACGATAGGCAGGATACGGTAGTTCTGTGGTATTGCTCAGATTTGCTTGTTCCACCTGTGTATCGGATTGTCGCCGCAGCTTCATCTCTCTTTTGTTGTGACCATCGCTGTTGTTTTCCAAGGATGACGTCACCGGTAGTCGATACCCTCACAGAGGGGTCAGATGACCGACCGTCTATAGTATTCAAGGGGTGGAGGGTTCGCGGGTAGTTTGATTCGGTACTTCATAGATATTGACCAAGCTATTCTCAGCACGTAGCATATATGTGCGGGTTGTAAGAGCGGACGTTAGGATGGATGTCTGCGCCAGAGAATCATAGTTGTGTAAAGCAGGGGGGGAGGAAAGTATTAGATAATCAGTACCCCGTGTAAGGCATCAAGGTGACCGATTGTGGTCCAGTGGGAATCGTCCCTTCTTCCCCCCTCGTAACATCGTCGCTTGGATACGGCTGAAAAGAGAGAATCCATCCCGTTCCGGGTTGACCACTCGTATCGTAAACGTTGTATTTTTTCTCTTCTTATGGACTGTAGATCGTCGGTAGGAAGGGCGACTTTTTGTTCATCATTCAGCTCCGCCGTTCCGTCCAAATATCGTCGAATCAGTTGTCCCACTCTACTAGTGATTTCTGGCCAACGCTGCAGCAGTCGGGTAGTGTGACGGAAATGGCACGCAATGTCCCGATGAGAAGAGATCTCATCCGTATTTACGACCGTATAGTATCCATCTCGCCTCTCAGAGGCAGAAACTAGAGAGTGGTGGTGTGAGATGGGCGCTTTACGTGATAGAGGTGAATGGTAAACATGGTCAGGCGCAGTTCAGGGTGAAGGGGGAGACTATGTTTATGGCTAGAGAGGAGAGGAGTCGTGAAACATTCTAACGATGATACTGAGCTATCCTATCGAAAGTTGACTATAGTTTTGCTGGAGCACTAAAGTGTAGATGGAAAAGAAGACGTAGGGTTGATAACTGGTAGCTGGTAGCGTAGGAGGGGAAGGAGCAACCTGGTTGCTTGCTTCTTTGCTCTTTTTGCTCCTCCTCCCTGGTTATCTCTGTTCCTCTTCAGTGCCTTCCACTCCCTCTCGCTCACTGATAGTGTACTCTTCCCCTCCTTCACTCCCTTCTTAGCGGACTTTGTCCTCGCTCTCTGCAGGAGGGAGAGTGTGAAGAGAGAGGGGAGAGGGGGAGAGAGTCTTAGGAGGTAAGAGGGGAAGGGGGAGAAAAGGAGGCGAGGCAGTGTGCCCTATGTCCTCCGTTGACCCTGTCCCCCTCCCCCCCTCTTCGTTCTCTTTCTTGTTCATTCCCGCACCTTCCAGTCGGTTCTCTCAAAGTTGTTAATCTTGTTGCTGTTCATCTGTCAATTGCACGCTATCAAAACGCCGAAGATTCATTAGCTTTCCTCAGTGATTCTGTTAGGAATGAACGGTAGTAGGAGATTAGTTTAAAATATACTAAGTACGTTTTGAGGAAATGTGTACGTCTACGACTAATGTAGTGATTCTCATGCCATCCGATATCACAAGGCCCTCTTCTCCCTTTCGTTTCTCTTGATTTCTTCTCTCCGTGATCTCCGCCATTTCCACTCGCTTGCCAGGGATGTCCGTGACAAAGTGGAGGGAAGCAAGGGACCACGACTGCCCTGAGGGTGGGTGGGGGGGAGAGAAGTAGAGCATACGATTCGCGTCTTTTTGACCAATATGCTTCACCGCTTCTGGTGACGAGACGCGTTGCGCGGTTATGAATGCTGTGTGAAACATATACATCAACAAGACCCGAATGGCATGCTCTTGAGAGAAGTAAGAGGAAGGGAGAGAGAGAGAGAGGTAAAGGCTAGAGGCGGGCAGATAACGAGAGAGGGGTTGTTTGGATGCAAGAGAGGGAGAGGAATACGCTCCAGTATGCATGCACGTCTGCTGCTCATCGTATCCGTCTCCGTAAGTCTCCGGGTCTCCGTATTACAAGTTCCGCGAAAGTTGCCCAAAATTACGCAAACGATTGCGAACTGTCTATGCAAATGCGCGCGCTCATCTACCTCTCCGGCTCCAATTTTCTTGCGATTCTATAATAATAATAATAATAATAATATTTATGCCATTTCACAGAGAAATTGATTTTATTACTTTCCGCCATAGTAACACGTAAGGAGTCGTCAGTTGGACAGCGTAATCAGCGGGAATAGTAGTTTGTTATTTCAATCAAAAGTATGAAATCGTTCCGTTTCTGAGGACATCTCCCGTGGAACCCGTAATAATAGGTTCGTTTCTGGAGATTGGTCGTGTGCTTTAATGGGCTGAAACGGATTGGCGTAGTAGTGACTGAAGGTGGGGCTAACCTGTGCGATGTTATAGTCGGAGCGATGACCACGGTTCAGTGAACAGAGCGTGTGTGTTCGCTGCTTTTCCGTTTTCAGTCGGCGGTTCACTTTCGTATCTCCTTATGTTAGTATAATATCAAGGCGGCTTTGACCAGATTATGCGCTGCTATCGCGTTCTCTGGTCAGTCCGCCTTGATCGGAAGAGGCCTATGGTCAACTTACATTTTTGCTTATATATGGTCGGTGAAACGTAATTGATCCGGGAGCGTAGTAGCCCTGTTGACTATGTCTGTTTTTCCTTGTGGAAGGGGTCCATTGAGTCAGATGACTGCCTCGTTCCTCGCTCGCTATTCGCTGTTGTTGGCCTACCTTTTCACGGTTCCCCCCCATTCGGACTAGTTGAGAGGTATTCCCCCCCTGTTTCCGTGACACTCTTTCCCTCATCCCATAAGTCGCGGGGGGATGCAGAGATCATCGGCATCTCCCTCCTGTGTGCCTGTGGCCTATTTTGGGGTATTTACTCCTTCTCTGAAAGGATGTGAGAGTGTATGGGGGGATTGCAGACCACGTTAATGTAGTATATGGGTGTATGCATACGCTCAGTCTTTTTCGGTTCTCGGCTTCTCGAAGCGGGTTCGACCGTAGGCCTTTGTGCAAAAAGCAGATGACCAATCATCAATACTGCTGTTGACGACAAAAGTTGTGGTGCAAAGGTGCATCGACCTGGTGTAGAGTCGAGATGTTGACTTCCAGGGGTTCACCATCTACAATAACACCCAGACTTGAAGGGTTTTGTGCAATTCCGGATATCATCTGGACAGCCGAGAAATACTTCATTGTTGCAGTACCAATGAGAGCATTCCGTTCGGGTCTTCTTTGCGTTATTTTTCACACATCATTCATATCCCGCGACGCGTCTTGTCACCAAAAGCAGCGAAACATATTGGTCAAAAAGAGCCGAATGGAATGATCTATTGCCCCCCGTGGTCAATACGCTTCCTTCCATTTTCCCCCATTCGTTGGCTTTGCTTTTCGTGTGAGTGAGGGAGGGAAGGTGTGCATTGTATGTTGTTCACTTTGTACCCTTCACTCGTCTTCTTCTTCTTCTTCTTCTTCTCTTCTTTCCGTCCCCTCTGACTCTCTTCTCTCTTGCTGTTCCATCATCAATGATGTTATGGCACGATAGCGCGGCCGTTTACGGAGAACTGTCCTTGTTTATGAGCTGAAACTGCCAGGCGCATACTTTGCCCTAATCGTTTCGAATCGTTTCTGGAGTCGCATTTCGAACTGAGCAAAGAGCTGCGCTGTACAGCTAGAGTAGATTGACTTTACGATCAGTCGTAATGCAAACGGGAAGTGGATCGAGAGAGAAGAGAGGTAGGGAGAGGGTTAGAGACGCAGAGAGATCGAGAATTAGTATGATTGGTTCCTCATGATATTTTCCGGCCCGCTGCTGCTTTATATACAAGATCAGTCGTTCGGGTTCATTTCGTTGTTATGATTCATGGGTAACCGATAATGAAGGTACTGCTTCTTATGTGGGTGAAGCGTGAAGCATAACCATTAAATATACTAAAATAATTATATAGTATTTATCCATGGGGACACGGGGTGGGGAGAGGAGAGATGTCGTTGAAAGCATAAAACAAAAGCTGTTTAGTATAGTGGAAGTGTGCAACAGCGTGATGTCATCGTTGATAGTTGGTGAGAGCGTGTTCCTGGAGGGGGGTGAGTAGAGAGTGTATGAGTCACCCTGATTAGACTCCGCCCACTTCTAAGGACGATCAAAGAGGCAAGGGATGGATGTAGGGGGGCGAGCGGTAGGGAGGGTACAAAGGTTGCGAAAGCGGGGATCTATTTATGAGGAGTGTGAGCTTGTCTCCTCTCCCCTCCCCTCTCCCGCTATGGTTGAAAAAGAGCATGGAGTGTCCAGCTGCGGCCCCCCCCTCCCCCCTTTCATAGGGGAATTGCAACAGGGCGACCGATCTCTTGCTTTATCCTGAGCTTCATCTCTCATCTCGCTAGTTACTGGGGAATTGCGGGTTTTATTGACGAAATAGACCCGGTCTACTGTGCTTAGCACGTTGTCGCGGCAGCTGGCAGGTTGTCATCCTGTAATTTAGCCCCCCGGTCTACTGTATTTAGCGCGGAATTTGCGTTATTGATCGACGACCTTCAGTTTTTGCAATAATAATAATATTTTTGCAATAATAATAAAATAACAATAATAATATATGTGAATGCCTCTTATGTGATATCTAAAGCGTATGCCTGTCGGTTGGAATATACCGCATTTTGCACAGTCTTTTGCATACTAAGCCTCGGTTGTCCGTTCTTCCTTCTCGCTATATATCTCTGCTTCTCTGCGTCTCTCTCACTCGCCTTCCGTCTCTCGTCTTTGGCGCATCATGTGAGTGAATCCCCGTGCAGCATTATTTCCCCCGAATTCGCTGGTAGTTCTCTTCTTCTCTCATAGTGGACGACCTAAGCCTAATACTATATAGCGATAACCTGGTGACTTTCCGCCTCTTGGTCTCCTATCTCTTATCTGCTGTTATCATCATCTGTCCCCTTATCAAATTATAATCCGTTCTACGGTTCTGGTTTTACGTCCGTATGCCTCGTGCGTGTGTGTGTGCATACCGTAATCCGCGTTCTTTCCCCCGGCTTCGGTTCCGGCCCTACCGTAACCCCACCCTTTGCAGTTCCATCGTCGGCAGCGCTGCACGGGTACACAGGGCACAGAGCGCGCGCGGCTACGACGACAGCGATTACCGACGACAGCCGGGCCGGGTTTGAGAGAGCGACGCGGAGAAAGGCTAATCCCCGGATACGGTTACGGTCACGGACACAAGATGGACTACGCGTATCGCGTGTACAAGAACGTCAAATACTACTATGAGCAGATTAATCCCGCAACTTTGTCAGGTATGGGGATACTGTAGGGTGTGGCGGAGGGGGATACTGTAGTCCTGTAGTTTGTAGTTTGTGCTCTAACCAGATGGGCAATCAGCTGATAGTACGGGATCGACTGATCGAATGTTCCTATCCGTGTTAGCTAGAGAAACTGGCTAGGAAGGGGGGGGGGTGGGCGTATGGCGTGATGGCGTGTTTTGGGAGGGAACACGCCTTGGGATGGAATCCATCTGGATGGATGCCCAGATGGAAGGCCAGATGGATTTGGTTGAGGGGCGATAGACGTGATCGTCGTGGAGCAGCCGAACGGCGACTTTCTCTCCACGCCGTTCCACGTTCGCTTCGGCAAGTATGGCGTCTTCAACTACCGAGACAAGGTGAGATTAAAGATTTTTAAAATCTTAAAATATTAAATTATTTTTTTCCTATTTTCTAAAATAAAAAGCAGAATAAAGTAAAATTTATGGTAAATAATGGCTGCCTTTGAGTATGTGGACATCTCGGTGAACGGGAAAGAGGTGAAGGACCTGAAGATGAAGCTGGGCGAGAACGGCATTGCCTTCTTCGCTGAGGTGGGCGCCTTGGACTAGTTTTACTTTTTTTTTAGACTAACCGCGGTTCCTTCTTTTTGGTAGTTTTCTTGGTAATGAAAACTACCAAAAAGAGCCTTAAAGGGACATGGAAGCCAAAAAAGATTGGCTTTCATATGAAAGTTTATCGCCTAAATAATATAGAAATCAAAACCAGAGTGCACAAAAATGTCTACTTCGCGAGATATCCTAAAAATCGCTTCCCAGCCAAGGCGCAGTCTTACTGTGTTTAGCGCATAGTAACGAGGCAAATGGCATCGAGCTATTCCCGGAACA
>LS816048.1:23432-47837 GCA_900490955.1 Micoletzkya japonica
AAGGGACATGGAAGCCAAAAAAGATTGGCTTTCATATGAAAGTTTATCGCCTAAATAATATAGAAATCAAAACCAGAGTGCACAAAAATGTCTACTTCGCGAGATATCCTAAAAATCGCTTCCCAGCCAAGGCGCAGTCTTACTGTGTTTAGCGCATAGTAACGAGGCAAATGGCATCGAGCTATTCCCGGAACAAATATATATTTCTCGCTCCAGAAATTTTTTAAAAATATTTTTGAAAGGCTATTATGTTTATTATCGTCTAAGAAATGTATTTTACAAGTATAACCATTTTCGGTTTCAAAAAATTTCTCGCTTCCATGTCCCTTTAATTATACGGTAAATAGAGGGCTTGTCGAAGCTCGGTAGGTTCCTCAATTAGAACAGTAGCAGCAAAGATTAGCTGGAGCTAAGTTAGAACAAACAAAAAAAGAGATGGGAGGTGCTTCTCAATTTGATCATTTTGCAGGAGACGGACGAGTCGGTTCCCGACTACCTCGTCACCAGCCCAGTTCTCACGCCCGGACGGCCCACTACGGATACGGTAAGTGGGGGGGAGGGGATTACAGTATGCGGATTGATTGACTAGAACTGTGCACGTATAAATGGCTATATTCGAGTACGGTGACTCGTCTGTATGAAGGACTCCGGCTGAACTGTCTTCTAGTCAATTTTCATACTTTTCCGGAGTCCTTTAATATTAATCCATGTTAATCTTGTGACCCTACGTACGCGTCAATGCTTACACTCGCGGTACCGTACTAGAGGTGTGCAGACTGGTCAGTACAGTGATTATGTTTCACGTATCATTCTTAACCGCGACGCGTATCGTCGCCAAAAAGCAATGAAGCATACTGGACAAAATGAACAGTCCCCCAAAATGACCAAAACTCTATACCGTACCCCCTCAGGTGTTGGCAAGTGCCTCGCGAACCCTCGAGAGGCACATCGAGGAGCGAAAGCTGCACGAACACAGCAGGAAGACGAGTGAGTCCCCACAGTTTTGCTCATCTCGTCCTTTCTTCACTATTATTTTACAATTAATAGAGGAAGAACTCCAGACCTCAGTTACACCGTACGCGTAATGTACCGGTTTGGAATTATACTGGACAGCATTGCAGTGAATAATCCTTTTGCTAGTATGCTCATTTCACTATGCCATTTTCACCATACATGGGCACAGACCCGACGGTCGGGTGGTAGGGCCCTCTTTGTGTTAGAAACTTCACTTGGTAGGCCTCATTTTATTAGAATCGCTATTGGTAGGCTAACCAAAATGTCATGGTGTACATTGGTAGGCCCCAAGCTGAAAGAGCTGCCGGGAACCCTGCCCATGTATGATTTTCACCACCACTGATATGATAGTGGTTGAGTCGAAAGAAGCAATCATCCCATTCCCCTATGCAGGCCAAATCTCCTCCACCTCGACCGCCTCCTCTCCCAATGCTCGTTCGCATTCGCCCTCTCCCGGACTCACGGACCTCCTCGCGACCAGCCCCAACAGTACGGCTTCTTTTCAAATTCAAATTCAAATTGTGATGTGCAGGTTCGATGCGGCGGTCGAAGAGCATGGTGCGCGGCCGCGACGCGGAGCGCCATCGGGACGAGTTCAAGGCGGTCGATCCGGAGTGAGTGGGGGGGCATTTTTATTTTTTATTAATAAAATAAAATTTTCCTTTTATAGTATGCAATACTAACATTTTTATGAAAAAAATATTTAAAGCTCAAAATAGAGATGCGAATTCTTTTGTTCAATAGGTTTCATGTCTTTTGCTTGAGGAGAATGTACAAAAGATAAGCATGAAAAGAATTCTAATTCGCACTTTCGATGCTCATACTCATCACCGATCAGAGCATAGCTAGCCATAGGTTCATTAGCAATTGATCGTGAAGCATAACCATCAAAAGTGCTCAATTCGAGGGCTCTAAATCATATTAATTGTTTTTTACCCTGGAGCCCCGATCATAGATAAAATAGTCACGTCGCAGGTCTTCAAAGTGCCTTGATTCTTTCGTAAACTGTCTGATAAAAGTGCCTTGATTCACATTAGAAACTGCTAAATTCAGCCACGACCGTTCATTTGAAGGAATCGCAGACATTGAAAATGCATTAGGCACGGCACACTCAGTTCGCGATAGCTAACATTTTAATTGTCAAAAAAATTAAAGATTTTTGTATTTTCTTCGGTTTGAGAGTGTTCCACCGTCTCCAAATATTGCTAGTTTCTAAATAAAAATAAATAAATTGGAATATATATTGAGATAATCACTATTTAAGTGCATTTTTAGCGGTGTACGGTAGAGATACCGTAGTTTCAGAGTGTGCCATTTTTAGATGTAGGTCATGAACGTACGTGTCAGCATAATTTGATACAAAATGATATCATTTGAAGCAAAAGTGTCTTTGATTCTCGAAATTTTCACGGGAGAAAGTGCCTTGGTTAGGTCGTTTCCGACGTACTATTATTTTATCTATGGCCCCGTTTTTCTTCATCACTGAATGAGGGGCAGCATTGCAGTTCCCTCGAACACCAGCGCAAGATGACCCTTCCGTATTCGAATTCAGTCTACTCAACGCGAGAGTACAGGTTAGTCGCCAGAAGGGGGGGGGGGGGTCTATCGTGTAATCCTCCTACTCAATCTCATTCTGCCTCTCATCGGTCAGTGTGCTATGAAACCTAGCCCCAGGAAAGGGACCACCCGGCTTGCCAGCCGCGTGATAGCTATGCTTTTTTGAGTGAATAAAGATTAAGATTATATGAGGTATATTTTACAATAATAGTTTATCACCGCAAATGTGTAACAGCAAAAACTGTTGCAGATCTCTCCCCGACCTTTCTTCCCTACTGGATACTTCATTCGAGAAAACCGATAGGAACATGTCGCTGGTGGTGGGAGGAACCACCGGGACTGCCGCAGGACAGAAGACGCCCACTAGGAGGTACGGGGGGTGAGGGGATGGGGGGAGGGATGGCGTCGGATGGGGGAGCCCGCGAATCGATACCGATAGCCGATTTTCACCGGTTGCGTTTCACTACCAACATTGTCAGAATCATCACATCTCCTAATATGTATGACGTGAAACATAACCCTGGAAAAAAGTGCCTAATTGGATTAAATGTTATCTATTCGCGAGCTCTAGTTAGGAGGTAATGGGGAGAGACACTACGAGGGACTGTCTCTCTTTGTAGAGTGCCGCGCCTTCGCTCGTCCAAGTCTCAAGCGCTGGACAGGAAGCAGCAGCAGCAGAAGGACGGTATGTGGGACTTTCCTTTTTTTGTTTTTTTTTAGCACGCAATTTATAGTTAGAGTTGCAATATTTCACATCTTATGCCTCAACCACACAACCTATTGAGCAAAACAGTTCACCTGCACTTCTCTAGTTTTCAAGTTACCGAACGATAAGGCAAATCGAGAATTATAATTTTTGTTTAGCTGACGACAAGAAGAAGCGTGAGAGTTCGTCGTCGTCGTCGTCGGATGGAGAGACTCCCGTGAAAGTGAGTTATTATTAGGGGGGGGGGGGGCGAAAACTGTACGTCCTAGATCAGTAGTGCAGATCCTACCAAAACACAGTAGATAGGAAGCAAATAGCATTGTTTGGCAACTTGCCAGGTGTTACTACTAACTGATCAACAGCAGATAAGAAGCAGATGATAGATCCTTCTCGCTATTAATACAATGGCCAGAGATGGCAACGCCTTCATTCCTTCATTCAGTTGGGATTTGTTGAACGAATCAGCGTAATTCGTTCACTGCAGACCACCTCCCCCTCGAAGATGCCTTCTGAACGGAAGGGCATCGAGGTCTCGGCTCCGATAACGATCAAGATCTGTCGGGTACGTCTAGCTTTCTGAGAGGTGGTTGCCCAAGGACCTGCTATTAATTGATCTATTAATTGAGAATTCTGAATAATATTTAAGTATTAGAATAATAAGGAATAATAATCTTTTTACTGAGAATGAAATAATAATAATAATAATAATTAAATAAGTGCTTTGCCTTGGAGGACGACTCGTCGGAGCGCAGTGGGTCGCTATCCTCGACCTCCTCGTCCCTCTCCTCGCCCTCGCAGTCACTCATCGACACGACGGAGGCAGCGCGGCTGGCGGACGGCGCGCTCTCTGATACGGAGGTCGACCGGCATAATAAGGAAATCGGCGGTCAGGTTGGATCGGGGGTTTGGATGCACTTCATTCATGATGCTTGATAATTTACACGGTCTTTCGATTCATATCATGAATGAGGCTCCTCTTTATTTAACAGCTTCCCCTATACTGGTAGGCCAATTAGGGGGGTGGGTGGGTGAAATTTGGTCTTGACTCATTTTGAAGAAAGCATATTGGATAATTTGCCTTCAGCACGGCAGTGACGTGGCTGTGTGGCAGTGGGGAGAGTTCCCGAAGACGAGGGACGAGCAGAAGAAGGAGGAGCCGCCCAAGCCCGTCAATAAGGTAGTCGTACGGTAGTCGGGGGGGGGTGGTACGGTAGTAGCGATTAGTTACTCGCTATGGTCTACTCTAGCGAGTGGGTTTGGCCTGAGACCTCCTGAGTGGGGGTGTTGGAAAACCGGATTTTAATTTCCGAGATTTATAATTTTAAAGATTAGGCTTCACAAAACAGTGAACAATGAGAAGTATAATGGACCACTCCATCCATGAATGGAATTATTTTAAAAAATGCTTTTTTGCCACTTTCACATTTATGAATTGCAGGCCTCCTCTTACTACTTTCCTTGGCTCTGGGGCAGTGGGGGGAAGACGGAGAAGGGAAAGAGTGGAGAGACGACGCCGGTTGAGGAGAATGTAAGCAGATGAAAGGGGGAGGGTTACGGTAGGAGGAGGGAGTATCGCGAACTGAAGCGGGAAGCAATATTTGATGGACTGTGTCAGTTCGGTAGGTAGGAGAACGGCTGCTAAAACGCAGTATAGATAATCGGACAGATCCTTCCCAACAAAGATAATGTCTACCGTAATCCCCGGTGCTGGTTCAGAAGGGCATCTATCTGGACGAATTGCTGACAGCGGGTGCGAGCAACGATGCGGACAAGCTCAAGCGGTACATCGGCAAGCCGAGCAGGTATTCTTCTAGATGATCTGCCATAATCTCCGGATCACCCGGATCGGCTTTTTTGCTAGCTTTCACCACACGCCTCGTAGAAGGGTTTTTCAACCCTAGCATTTCACTATTGCTTTATTTATTTATGTGTGTATCATTTTAAGCATTGATTTTTCAATAACTAGACGAGCTGAATGTGTTGTTGCAGTGCTTCGGTAGACGTGGACAGCGGGAACGGCAGCGGCCTGACTACCTCGCCCTCGTCGCCCTCCGCACACTCGAACATCTCCGCCGACGGGCCGCTCGACGATAAGGTCAGCGGAGAGATCAAAGATCAAAGATCAACCCACGTAAACCCGACGGTAGCCTTCAAACTGATAAACGGTATCAGCCTTCCGTTCATCAGTTTGGCAGGACTGTCATAGATATTTTATGCAGTTTCAGAGAAACAGTCATGGCTCACGATAAATCTGATAGGTAGGCTAATAATAATAGGTGTACCGTCTGTATGTCAGTTTGCCGCCAAGAGATGGAGCAGAAGGCGCGCTAGAGTGTAGTCTAGCAAGATCAAAGATCAGCTCTGGTATGAGGTGGACGCATTGCAGACGCCCACGCAGGAGACGGTAACGACAGCGGTGGGGAAGACGGAGGATGCGGAGAGGAAGAGTCGGGCGAATTCGGAGATATTGTGAGTAGGACAGTTGATACTGTCGACGGTTGCGGTTCCCCCGCATACCTGTGCCGCCCTATTCGATTCGATTCTAATGCGCTCCAAAGAGTTTTCTTCGGATATGTAAATCGTGCTGCCCACAACGTTCACCTACCACATGATAGCAAACAATGGGGTTCCGTTGATCATGAACCGTAACCAAAAGGACACCTGACGAGAATTGAGGTCAAGCCCCTTAGCCCTAGATATTAAAGGGCACCCCCCCTGACCATCTCATTCATTTTTCTAGGTACATCCAATTAACGCGCGGTTGGTTGATTGTGAGAGACAAGAGAGAGGACTGAAGAGACGCAGACAACGAGAGAAATCTTTGCGCCGCAGCTTTTTCTCAGCAACGGAGCAGTTTCATGTTTTGTGCATTTTGGTCGAAACTCAGGATACTGAGAGCTATCCAGCGATGTTAGAAAAGCATATGGTTAAGAAGTGTGCTCAGAGGGGCCCTTTAAAGTATGGCAGCTGAACGTTCTTTGTGTTCAGTCCGATGAGCGAGGATGAGGATGTGACGCAGGAGGACGACGGTTCGCAATGCGATGGAGGCGTACGGTAGGTCGCCGGGTCGGGTGGTCGTTCTTTGGAGTCTGTGATCTATGATAGTCAAAGATTGCCTATATATCTGGTTAGAGGCACTGAAGCTAGGCTAACAAGTATCTCCAATGCAATGTTTTTTCATGTTTTGTACATTTTGGTCGAAACTCAGGATAAACTAGTGAATGCATGAATGCGAATGGCTCATTCAGGTACATGCGTTCGCTTCGTATGTCCTCGTCCCGGCTGAAAGGTCTTGGCCTGCAGTGGGGCGCGAACGACTGCCGCTTCTCCATTACGACCAAGTATCAGGTGAAAGAAAAATGCAAATCTAAAGTGATTATGCAAATTAGATGGCATAGGCAGTAATCATCATGCTTCCTACATAGATGTGCACCTGTGAAAGGTAGTTATAGAATAGTCATACGAACGTGAAATCTAACCTTGTAAAGCGATCGTCAATCCTACCTCGGAATACATTTACGTGCACGTTGCAGGGAACTACGTGGTGCGCGTGCAATATCTACCTGTACAAGCACACGGAAAAGCTGGTCGTGTCGGATATCGACGGTATGCTTTCACCGTATTTACATGTTTTGATTATATTCTAGCAAAAATACCCAAATTGAGGGAATAGAGATTGCTAATGGGGCGTAGTGTAGTAGTTGCCGATCATCATCATAATATTATAATATGGGAACGTGAGGAAAGCGGCGTTATGAGAGGCTTACTGTAGGTACGATCACCAAGTCGGATGTCCTCGGTCACGTCATTCCGGCTATCGGCGGGCAGTGGGCGCACGTGGGCGTCGCCGAGTTGTACACGCGGATCAAGCAGAACGGGTACGGTAGTCCTCAAGTCCTTCCGTCTTCTTGCTAATATCCTTACACCTCCTCGAATTGGGTCGTTTCATAGCTATCTTTCATCGTTATCAGTATAGCCAGATGACCCGTCCATCTCATCTTTTACCAAATAAGGGCACTCTTGATTAGCGCAGGAGCGTGGCTATTTGAACTAGGAGTCATCATCCCCCGTCCCCTCTTCAGCTACAAGCTCATCTACCTCTCGTCGCGAGCCATCGGTCAGTCGTCGATGACGAAGAACTACCTGAAGACGGTGCAGCAGGACAGTCGGGTGCTGCCCGATGGGCCCGTACTGTTGGCACCCGACTCCGTACTGGTCGCCTTCCGAAGGTAGCTGAGATCTCGAGCTTATCTCGCTTAAATCGTGCTTGATTACATACAGTTTGAGGGAAAGATACAGTAGGTTGGTATATATAGATGTGCTGATTATTGACGATTATATTCCTGATATTGCCTACTGTAGTACTTACCGTATGCCAGTGATACGACCGTCCCAGCGTTCAGAGAGGTGATCCTTCGTCGGCCGGAGGAGTTCAAGATTGCCGCCCTGACCGACGTCATGAAGCTGTTTCCCGGCAAGAAGTCGCCCTTCTTCGCCGGTTTCGGCAACCGGGAAACGGTAGGGCCGGCATTTAGTATGGCGATGTAATTGCTGGTTCTGTGCTGCTTCGTTTTTTTACCGTATCTTTTGACGCAATTCGTCTGTTCAGGACGTGAAATCGTACAAGGCGGTGGGCATCGATTCGTCGCGCATCCTCATCATCGATCCCTCGGGCACGGTCAAGAGGTCTGCTTTCCCCTCCATTTTCTTTCTGCTAATATAAGCTTCATTTTGTGAAAAAATATTCCATCTAAATTAGCTTTATTAGAGGAACCTTATGAGGCGAATAGTTGCAAAAATAAATATAATAATAAATAAAAAAGATTGATTTAAGCGCCGATAAGTACGGGTACAAAAGCAGCTACAAGAACATGGCGCAGGACTCGGTCGACTGCATCTTTCCGCCCATCATTCACGAGTGAGTGTGTAGATGCACGGTTCGGGAACAATTTTTTCAAAAATGTTTTGTATAATAATAATAATAATAATAATATTTATCCGTAGTGGGTGTAGGTTATGGCTATCTTTTACCTGATTTAGCATAACCAGGGCATTGCTCGAGATTTTTGCCATACGTGAAATGTAATCGTCAAAAAGACCGAGGGCTCTAGATGAAAAATGCCAGGCTTTTGAACGCCTCGCTCATTATTACCGTATTGCAGGCGGGCGCGTCGAGACCTCGCGTTCACGCGACCGCAGACGGCGAGGTAAGAAGGGAGGGGGAGGGATTACGGTAGCTTTGAGGGAAGGGAAAACAAATAAAATAATAGTATGCTTTGTGGGACATTGACTATATTATTGACAATTTGGTTGCTGAAGAGTAGAAAAAAACGGGTAACTTCTGGACTATGTTTCGCCGTGTATGGAAGAATGAGGGGTGCATAAAGCGAGTGTTTCTTACTCATCTCCTTGAAAAAAGAACATAACCATGAAAAAAATGGCCAAAAGCAGAACCGAATTACATACCAACTACAAAAGTTTGATCCGCCCGTCTTACAGTACCCACACCTTCTGGAACGGCGGGACGGGCAACGTGTCAGACGACGATCTGGCACAGTACGAGTCTCGGCGCAAGTCGAAGAAGAAGTGAGAGCCGGGAATCGGCGGCCGGATAGCAGTCCCCCCGGTTCCCCATTTGCCGGCCTCCGGCTCTCTTGTTGTTGTTTGTGTTAACGTCGCCTTCCCGACAACTGGTCAGGTCTCCCAACCCCTAAACTGGTACCAATCTAATACACTCTTTCTCCGCCTGTATGTAGTACTAACCCGCTCAACAGTTGTCCTCTTGTTGTTATTGGGTCCGCGTTTCGCCCCCCCCCCAATAATCGTGCATGTTCCTATTTCGCAGACCCTGACTACGGTAGTTTCTCGTATCTTGAGGTTGCATCTCACTCATCAGTCAATATACATCGTCGTTCACTCTTTGCAGTTCTCCTTTCTGTCGTCTTTCACTCCATTGTTCCCTTTCTCCTGAAACATTCTGAATTAGTCCGATCGTGTAGTATTCGCCTCCTTATATGCATGTGACCTTCCCCCCCCCCCCCCGCCTGCTTTCTTGTGTTCTCTGCTTCGTTCGTATTCTCCTCCTTGACATACATTTTTCGTGCATTTTCCCTACTGGATTTTGCTAATAATTGCTAATAAGTAAGCCTCTTATTTTGCGTTGTTATTCGTATTACGATAACCTGTAAACGTGCTCATAGCCTTCGCCACTCTGTACCTCTTTCCCAATGAACCCCATTTCATTTACGTGCTAAACACTACTGTCTGCTCTTCCTGTTTCCCCCCCCCATCGAATATCGTGCTCTCTACAGTATACCGACCATTCATTCCCTCCTCCTTCCATTTTGCATTCGTACGTACGACTCCTACCGTACCTATAGCCTAGTATTATCGTAGTAGATATAACGACGCCCTGACATAGATTACTGTAGAGTATTTAGATAGTAAAGTGTGCCAACGTTTCCGTTCAATTAGAGCATCTGTATAATTGGTTTATTAGCTAAATTGGATAACTGCTCCTGTGACACTTATTATGTCTCGACCGGCTGATCTGTGTAGAACCGCTCATTTATTAGCTTCCATCAACTAGAACCCCTGTTGTAATCGCCCGCTCTCGCAATGATTTACACGCTTTCTACTTACTGACTTTGCCGGAATTTCGCTACGCCCCTTGGACCTGTCCATCTTATGCTTTTCACCTATTGCTCCGGTTATCGAGATTTCGTGTGAAGAGCATTCGCTTACGACGGTGAGCCCCCCCCCAGATGGATCGAATTCAAATGGATGCTATCCGTCCAGATGGATTCTGTTCATCCGGAGACTTCAAGCCCCTTTGCTCCCGTTCGCTTTATCCCCCCGTTTTCGCACTGCTTCCACTCCCCCCCCCCTCTTAAGGGCTGTGTACAGGTCTAGACTTGAGCACTTTCAGTATTAGTTGTACTGCTGACACGTGTGAAGGGATTACGGTATCGATTGATAGTTGTGGCATTGTATTCAATAAATCATAAGTGTAACTCGATACCGTATCATCTCTCCTAATCCTCTTCCTTGTCTGCCGGCTTCTCCACATGTGTTACTCGTCACAATTCGTTATTCGAACGTTGCTTCGAACGTTTTACCGCCCTCGTAATAAATTATGCATGCATTTCAAGTTTAGTACACAGTAGGTATAATGCAAAACGTGCTTTTCTTTCCTAATGCGGAAGACCTGAACACCACAAATCAGCAAATTAAGAATGGGAGAAGACCGGCTCAGGCTTATTGAATGCATTTATCGAAGATTATTGTACATCTCGAAGTCATAAATATAATATTCTCAGAAATTAGACAAATACCGGTGTATTGCACGTAGCGTATGTGAATGTGTTGGAAGAATTAATCAGGGTAATTGAGATGCTACTCTATGGTACAAGCAATCTACCAACATAAACTCGACGCGAAAGGTCTGAACGATCTTGAAAGCTAGTGGGTCTCGAAGGGATACGGTAGTCTATAGGGCGGCGGAGTCGCTGGCCTGGCCTACACGAAGCGTGTCGAAGTCGGCGAGTTCGCGGTGGGGGTCCAGGAGTACGGTAGACAGGATCTCCTCGAGGAGGTGGGAGAAGCCGGCGTCTGAGGGACCCTTGCTCGGACCCATCCTGGAATTGATGGGTTAGCTTTTATGGATTCCTAGATTCATGGGTCAAAGACATCTAGAGATCTGCATCGTGCGTTAATCATCTCAACGAGTATAAATAGCTACCTTGTAACCAGACGAAAGTTGATAAGTGAAAAAAACCGTTTTTATCAAACGTGGTTTCCCTCAAAATCTAGTACTCTGGAACTGTATAACGCAGTGACGTACAGTTTGGGATTGACGAGATTCTTCTCGGCCTTGACGGGGGTTCGCTTGGTCCAGCGGATGAGACGTTGCTGAAAAAATATCAAGAACTCTTGTTTTCGAAAACGGAAAATGCATGATGGGTAATAGAATGGATTTGTTTCTGTTCCAGCGTCTTCACTCTTTGTGTGCAAATTAGTCGCTACAATGCTGGTTACTTTTGATTAGGGTTGGTATATAAACCGGATCTTTTTTTGGCTGTTTTTCAGGGTTATATTTCACGATGACGTAGTTGTTGTACCTCTCATTTTTGCATACATGATGGCACCTAACCTAGACAAATGATCCGGTTTGCCAACCGTACTTGGATACCTTAAGTTCGGCCGGAGACAGATCGGAGAAGAAGAGAAGCTCGTCGAGTTCGTCGATCGAGCGAACGAGTTCAGAGAGGCGAATGTGGCCGTTGGGAGAGGATCTGATGGTGAGGGAGTGCATTACAGAATAAACCGATTCCAAAATTAAAATTTATTTATTTAATTATTTATGTAGTTATTTATTTATTTATTTATGTAGTTATCAACGCTGCATCACGTAAGAGGGTTTCAAAATGCGTCTAACTCTCTCAGCTTTCGTTTTTTTTCCTTCTTCGAATGCGTAGCGTAACAGCAGGTGTGTGGTGGAATAAACCGATCCGTCAGTTTCTTTCGTTCCAAAATGAGTCCAATTCTCTCATTTCTTGCGCACTTCTTCGCCTTCTATTCGGAATGATTTTCCGTCGTATCTTTTTAATCCATTATAGTGTCGGTCCTCATATTCAAATTGCGGAACGCAAATATTTGAATGCGAGTTTCGACAATAGATAGATAATATATTTTTTATATTTTAATACCTTAGCCACTTTTATATTATATATTAACTTTTATATTAATAGATAGATAATATATTTTTTTATATTATAATACCTTAGCCACTGCAGGGCATGGCTCAGCAGAGGGTAGAAGGCGTAGCCAATGTCCTCCAGTCGCTTCTTCTCCTCAATAAAAAACATTTCATCTGAACCAGTGAATTTTTTTCTCATTATTTTATTTCTCTGTTCTCATTTTATGTTTATTTATTTTTATTTTTCATTTTATTTCTCTGTTCTCGCGGCCGACGGCCGGCTCTCCCTTCTTTCTCGTCTTTCATTCCCGTCCCCGCCGTATTCCATCAAGAACCCAGATGAAGAATTCCTCCTTTCACCTTGGCAAGTGAGGGCGGTAGGTATGTTGGCCATCAACTCTTTCTCTTCTTCGCTCCCCTTTCTGTCGCGGTTTCCCTACCCCGTAGTGAAGATTTTCAAGTGAAGCTTTTCGTCCCCACTCCCAACCCCATGATATCCTTTTTTCAACCCCTCCTGCCGCACACCGCAAGGTGTAATGATAAAGATTAAGATAAAATGCCCATTCACGGTTCTATATTCAGAATGGATACACAAGTATGTTTATGAAATCGAATTGCAACCGATATCGATATATCGATTATGTGAAGTAGAAAAAGCGCTCCCCCTGGCTACTCTCTGTCAGCTGGTTCCGTGTAACGAGGAGAGTGCCGAATATATGCACGAAACATGGAAAACACCCGATTCGAAGGCTCAAATGTGAAGCATCGAAATAATATGGCCGTATTGTGACTCATCCCCGCTCCACTCCTTTCTCCCCCCCTCGTCTCAGCCTATCAACTCGGTCTACTTTCACTCTCCACATCCGTCTTATCCCATCGACTCTCCCAGCTTCATCTTCCCTTTCAGCCGCCTTTCTCTCCATCTCTCTCTTTCACTCTTTCACTCTTTCATCTCTCTCTTTCGTTTGGTCCCTTCACACGGGGTTTGATGCTAAGCATACCTAATAGATATTACCTATCTATAGTAAGAAGCGGAAGAAAGGAGTAAACTGCATTCACTGTAACGCGAGTGAAGAGAGCGCACAAGTGAGACAGAGCAAGATGGCACAATGCGAAGATCGACTATCGATAGATCCAGAATGCACGTAGTTATCTAATTGTAAGAGAGCACACGCCATCTAAATACAGGCTCACATCTTGCGTATCTGTAATAATGGAGAGTAAGTTTTCCAAAAAAAAAGATGTTTCAGATCAACACGTCACTCGGCGATCAACATGTGGTTGCTTCCCTGGTGTCTAGCCGCACCGTACCCCATCGATTATTGACGAAAAAGTTCCATCGGTAAATGTCATTCCCACTTCGCCTGGGCTCTCTTCATGCCACTGCGCTCTCTCGTCGGGAGGTTGGAATGCGATGACCACATTTTCTTCAGTCCTACCGTACCCCCCGCCTACCGTACCTTCCTGACGTCCGAGGGCAGATCGATAAGCTGATCGATATCGCGGAAGGCCGTTCGCAGCAGGACCAGCTCGGAGCGCGCACGCGACGCACGCGCGTCGAGGTTGAGCATCGCACGCGTCACGAGGTCCTGCACATCAAAACGATTTTGAATATTTCGTTACTTCATACAATGTACAAGATTGTGGTATGCTGGAAAGTATGCAAAAGTTTCTATTTGATGTTGGTATCGGTATCGTGCACCAAAATGTGTCTATTCGTTCATGTGGCGGTGTCACAAGCACAATCCAAACAGTGTTGTTGTTCTCCCCCCCCCCTTAACTTCTCATTTTCCTGTATTTCCAGTTCAGATCATGCGCTCATTCGCTTTCACGGCCAGAAAGAGGCGAAGGGGAAAGGGACGGACGGACGGGGGGCTCGACTGTAGGAACAGGGATAAGAGAAGGGGGATGAGGCGATTGACACATCAGTCTACCAAAAGGTAGACTGATGTGAGGGAACTTTCTCCTATTGTGTATAAGTTTCTCTATACGAAAGAACGTCCACCATTCGTAGGAAATGTTGATAGCACAGCTTTTTGCACAGTCTTCCACGCTAAACGACGGCTTCCTTTCATTTTCCCTTCACGGTGCAGGTAAAAAAAAAGACGAGAGGAAGTCGTCGTTTGCTGCTTCCTTTCTAGACTCTTCTGCATGCGAGTTCTTTTGATGCTTATCCTTCACATCACATCATACGCTAACCGCGACGCATCTCGTCACCAAAAAGCAGTGAAGGATATTGACTAAACATCGCTAGATATTTCTTTCCCAGCCCTATCAGCCAATCAGTCACCTTGCTTCCCTGCTGCTCGGCCCAGTCTTCGACGCGCTTCCTGACCGTCGACGGACGGTCAGCCGTCGAGAACATCTCCGACAGCGACTTGAAGTGCTTTCGGTCCTGAACGGAACGTTCGGGATTACGGTAGTTGCACTGGTAAAGGTTTGTTCACACGTTCTTAACTTGCTTTCGCATAATGGTTGTTCTAAGGGCGACAGTGAAGCGCTAAAGAGAAGGTATGAAAATTAGAATCTTTGAATCAATCTAGGTGTTCTAATTTCTTTTTTTTGTTCCCATACGAAGAACTGATGCACAGTCTCTAATAGGGAGACGCACTATTGGTAGAAAGTGTGCGAGGCTATAACATTGCCCTGCCGCATTCGCTCATAAGCAGCTAGATTATGAATGATGGATAGCAGCTAGATTATCTGTCCATACGTCCCCTACCCCAAGGCGATCCTCTTCTAGCTGAACAACTTCGCGTGAGGTATGTCCCAAACGGATTAGCCTGCTCTACCGTATACCTTGGAGAATACAGTAATCGAGGGGCTGGAGGAGGGCGGCGGCGGCGGTGAGGTGGTGGTGGTGGAGGATTCGTCGAAGATGGGGTCATCCACCAGGTTCAGTCCGTAGTCATCTAAAATTTGTTTATTTATTTGTCGATAGGTGAATCGGAGTACTACTCAATAACTAGCTCGAAACGAAAAAAATAGCTATCTAATAATGCCAGTCGCGATTTTCGATATGTGATTGCCGGTAAATAAATAGGTATCAGATGCTTCATATTCCATATCTACCCATCTGGTTCACAAAGATTTGACATGGAGATTTGTTGATGCTGACAATGAGTAAATGGTGATTGCCATTCAATCATCTGTATAATGGCTCTTCAATCGTCGATGTAATAAACCTGGAGACGGCGTACCAAAGATGGAGTTTCCCTGCAGATCGGCAGAAGCTAGCACAACGGGAATGAGGAGAAAGCGGCTGAGAAGGCTCATTCGGAAGCGGGAGGGGAGGAGTGTTGCTGTGAGGTGGTTGGTGCTGAAGGGATATGGTTGAGGAAAGTGCTCCGTCTGTTGTCTCGTTGCCATTTCCAATGAGAGAACGGAGCTGTACGACAGGAGTCTAGGCGACGTAGAAACGAGCGTACCGACGGAACTTTTTCGCCAATAATACGCGTACATTGAGCGCGTGGTTATGATGCATAGCTGGAGGAAATGGTAGAGGAACGAACGAGATCAAGCAGAATTTATTGAACAGTTGGAGTGATAGATAGAGGAGCCGGAAAGGATAAAGAGGAACGGGGGGGGAGTTTGAGATTGGAATAAGGGAGGGAGTTAAGAGGGAAAGTAAGGGATAGCGATAAGATTAAAAGCTAAGATTCAGGGGGGGAATGATGGGATGCGAGAGTGGAACGAATAGAGAAAGGGAGAAAGGGAATGGGGGAAAGAGTGGTCGGCGAAGGAGCAGCTAAAGGGAAGAGGAGAGGGAAGAGGAGGGAATAAGCAGGGGAGGTTAGAGGGGAAGAGTAAACAAGAAGAAGGCAGTAAGGTGGTGATGATCAACAATTGCATGCAAGGCATGAACAGAATGTGCGGAATACATACTGATTATTTGCGAGTATTCCGCAAATTGTCGTTCGTTCTCTGTGAAAGCTTTCTGCTGCGAGCTTTGCTTTATGGCATGACTGTAGGGGGCGAACTCAACCGTTCGCAAATAATCTATTTGTAGCCCAATGTTATAGATTTGAGAGTTTCTAAAGCGCCCACCGAGAAATACGCGATCTAACGCAACAAAACCAAGCGGATAAGTGAACCGACCGAGAGCAATGGGAAGGGGATTGTTGAGAGTAAGAAATGAAATGGACGGACAGGTTGAGGGGAAGAGATAAAGGAGGAACAAGGAGAGGATGGGATGCGGTGGGAGCAAGGGAATAAGGGGGGATGGGGGGAGGGGCGAGATGAGGGATGAGGGACGCGGAAGGGGACGGGTTCTACTATAGAAGGATGGGGCAGACGAGATGGCACCTGGGAGGGGAAGGTTATGGGAGGGTTGGGAACTCTCTGAAGACAGAAATACAAGAGGTTGACTCGAGAAAACACCGTTTCACCATATCGGGATTTTAATCAATCAGCATAGATACAGTAAGTGCCGGTAAGACGACCGATTTCATGAAATAGTTCTTTCATGTTTCGTTGTATCCTACCATACTGAAGGAACGCATGGAAGCCTAAATGTGCGTCTTCCTCTCTGTTCCCCTCGCGTGCGGTTCGCTCCCTCATTCGTCTCTCAACCAAGAGCCATCCCACGCCAATTTCAACCAAGGATCAGAAAGAAGAATCCTCCCCTCTGAAGACTTGGCGTACGAGGGGAGTACGCGCCAATCGAGGATCAAGACGCGACTCAAGATTCATCGTCAACTCGGGCTGAGTGAGTTTTCGAAGAAGATTTGAAGTCTCTGACCGCTCCTATCTATATCCAAGCCCCCTCCTTTGGACCCAAATCCACTGATAGTCCAGATAAACGGTGTAAAACTGAAACTGCAAATAGTACCCGCAAGGTTCTGATTCTGATCGACTGAACTGCGATTGGGCTGTGCCCGGACTGGGAAGGAAACTGAATGCTAACCGAGGGAAGCGAGAGTAACGGCTTTCGCTGTCTCTCGCGTCTCGTTCATAAGGTGTACCGTTTACGCTCTCGCTTTTTTTCGTGACACTTTCCCCTCAGGCTATTCCCGGAGAAAGATATAGGGAAAAGTGGGTGAACATTCGGGGCCCTACATTGGAGAGCGGAACGATTGCGGTTTAGGAGGGAAGGGAAAGTGGATCACTCGAAGCAGGAAGCTTTTGAAGATTTTATTGTGCACAGGCTATAGCGGATACGACAATATCTATATATTCTGGTGCATTCTTCAAAACGATCAAAGAATGTGCACAGTAGATAGTTTGTGTTTTGCAAAAAAAAGGGGACTGATAAGAAGGCAGGCATAATCCTCCTCTCTGAAGACTTGGCGTACGAGGGGAGCATGCGCCAATCGAGGATCAACAGACGGCTCAAGATTCATCGTCGCCTCGGATTGAGCGGGTTTATTTGAAGAAGATTTGAAGTTCCTAACCTCTCCTATCTATATCAAAAGGCCTTCCTTTGGATCTCCATCCACTGATCGTCCTGATAAAGGTGCAAAACTGGAAACTGGGGGAACGATTGCGGAGAAAGGGGATCACACAGAGCAGGAAACTATGTATTTTTAAAATTTAAAAGAATAAAAGAACATATGAAGATTCTACTTTGCAGAGGCCATGACAGATAGAAATCTGTTTATTGTGTTTTTGTCAAGATTATTATGATGAGAAAAAAAATAATTTTTCATCATATTTTGTGTTATAAAAAAAAGTAAAGCTCTTCACATCAGAGATAGAAATTTATCCGATTACTAAATATTTGCCACTGTCGGTGAAACACTGGCGATATAGATGAATAGAGGATACGAATCGTGTACTTTTGATGCTTATGTTTCACACATCATTCAAAACCGCCACGCTTCTGGCCACCAAAAACAACGAAACATATCGTCGAAGAGTACACGATTCGTATCCTCTATAGATGAATGTATCATCATTGGGTCCAGGGTCTAAAGTTTCTCGGACAGTTTTGTCGCTCGAATAATATGACTGAGATAGGGCGTCAAATAGCGATCTTATCGCGAGAATGCGACTATAAAATGAGCGGGTACAGATATACGCTTGTAATACTATTTGTTTGCGGGCCGAAGAGTGTAGCAGAGCTCTTTTCTCCTCTTTTATCTTGACCTTAAATACCAATCAAGAAATATTTTTGCGTACTTTCTACTCCAGACATGATACTTATTGTGGTACAAGTCAACATGATTCGTTTGCAGAGCTCCAGTTAATCGTTTACTGTAAACTTCGGCATGCTTCCCTCCTCCCCTCCCCTCTACCGTACCCTCCTCCCCCTCCTCTTCCTCCCGTCCCTCTCGACCTCCTCCGATCCCTCGCTCTTCGATCCGCTCTTCTCCCGTTACACCATGTTCCCTCTGACTTCGGCCGCCTACTCAGACGATCCGCTCGGCTGCCTCGATACGGTATCCAACACGACGCAGGTTGGTGAGCATATTATTGACGAAAAAGTTCCGTCAGTAAACGTCATTCCTACCTTGCCTGCACACTCTTCATACCGTTTCGGTCTCTCGTCAGAAGTAGGAATGAGACGGCTGACGGAACGTTTTCGTCAGCCATATCTATCACAACCTTTTGTGTGATCCGAATGCTTCCGCGATTCCGAAAAATGAGTAGATATTTCCTATTTGCAAGAGCAGAACGATGTGTACTGGTGATCTGCAATCCTTTCAGACAATACCTATGTTTCATAGCTTTTAGCGACAATGATGCATGAAACAGAAGCATCAAATGAAGACGATTGCAGATCCTTAAAGGGACATGGAAGCGACAAACTTTTTGAAACCGAATATGGCAATACTTGTAAAATATGTTTCTTAGACGATAATAAAGATAATAGCGTTTGAAAAATATTTTTAAAAAATTTGTGGAGCGAGAAATATTTATTTGTTCCGGGAATACCTCGATGCCATTTGCCTCGTTACTATGCGCTAAACGCAGTAAGACTGCGCCTTGGCTGGGAAACGATTTTTAGGATATCTCGCGAAGTTAGACATTTTTGTGCACTCTTGTTTTGGTTTTTATATTATTTAGGCGATAAGCTTTCATATGAAAGGCAATCTTTTTTGACTTCCATGTCCCTTTAATCTGTACCTAGAATAAAGCGTCATTGACGCTGCATTCAGTTTGTCTGAACCTCTCGCTTTCGTATCATAATACATATTTGTGCCTAACAATTGCAGCGTTTTGCATTTCCCCGTTGACTTTGAAAAGTTTAGTTAGCTTTATTCTTCAGCTCATATCGTTCGTCAAAGCGAAATGCGACATGTGGAGCGACATGTGTGCGGGGTACATTGCCTATATTCCAGAATTCGATGCGGCCGTGCTCGCTTTTAGGTTAGATCTTACTTTACTTACCAACATGTGAACATGCGATTCGTGTCTGTTTGACAGGTATTTAGTTCAACATTGCACCGCTTCAACATTATAGGCCATTCAGTCATTCATTATAAGCTGATCATGAAACATAAAAAGAACCGAATCACATGCTCTACTTAGGTACCTTTTCCTGTTTTGTTTCGTGCCTCTCCTCTGAAAACGCATAATTTGTTGAAATTAAATATTCAGAGGTACGCAGGGAACGGTGCAACTTACTACGGAGATTATGGACATGATCAATGAACGACCGGTGGGTAAATAAATAAGCGAGAATTGACGTTTTTTTACATTTATATAGCGTTTAGTAAACTTCTGAAGGCGCTCTTTCACGCTTAATAAAATTCTGAGGACGCTCTTATAAGGAAACTAGCTAAAATATAGATATCTAGATCAAGGTGAAATGACCTAGTTGATGAATTGTGGGCTCCCAAGGATAGAAATTCATTACGGTAGTTTTAGGTTCCGCTCGATGCCGGAGGCAAGGTCGGACCGTATTTCAAGCAAGGTTTCGATGCGTTGTGGGAGGGTGGAATGGAGGAGGCTTTCATGCTACTGGTGGCTACACAATCCTTCAGCCAGCTATGGGTATGGTTGAGGAAACATGTTCCGGCGGTAGTCTCGTTCCTGTAGAAATGTGTTTTCCATGAGAGAGCGAAGCGGTATGAAGAGAGTGCAGACGAAGAAGGGATGGAACTTTTTACCTTCAGATAACGGGTCACTCGCTGGGCGGTAGCATGGCGTCGATTGCCGCGGCTACCGTTGTCCACGACCTTGGCATTCCCGGAGCGAAGATCCGTCTGGTGGGTCCCACCACAATTGTTAAGAGTACGGTAGCTTGCAGATGACCTACGGCGAACCGCGCACTGGCAACCCGACCTTTGTGGATACGGTAGATGGGGAGGTGAGAGAATGTACTGTAGGACTGCGTTCTGCTCTTGTTATTAGCAAAAAAACATACTTATCCTTTTCTCATGTTGATTTTCAAGCTCTACTCTCCTAAAGCTATCGATATTTGAGGTGACGTTAACTTTTCCCCATCCGCTGTGTACCTCCTGTTGCTCCACTCTCTTAAAGGCCCCCAACGACCACTTTTTTACCCTATGCTTTTTGACATCATTGGATAGCTCTTAGTTTGCTGAGTTCCGAGTAAAAAGTTGAAATTATGAAACTTCGCCGTTGCTGAGAAAAAGCTGCGCAAAGATTCCTCTCGCTTTCTCCGTCTCTTCATTCCCCTCTTGTCTCTCACCATCATCAATTAACCGCACGTTAATTGGATGTACCTACCAAGAAATGAATGAGATGCATCTATGGTCGGAGGAAGCCTTTAAACGATGTCTCCTAAACTTATCGAAAACTTTAACGTAAGCTCTCGGGAATGTGCAATAATATCGATTAGAAGCTAGAAATGCCCTTAAATGTATCTATAGATAGCTTCGATGTTCCGCGTTGTCCACGATAGGGACATCGTCGTGCACACTCCACCCAATGCACTCGGCTACAAGCAACATCGACAGGAGGTTCGTTCGTTGCCAACATTTATTCTCATTTATAGTGCATTAAATAGATCCGTCGGAAAATCATTCCAAATATATGTGGTGAGAGAGTGTGCAACAGTGAGAGAATTGGACTCATTTTGGGAACGAGAGAAACTGACGGATTATTCCAGTACACTATATCTCTAACATCTCTATCGACTAGAGCACTACAATCTATTCTTTTTTCATTGTTTCGTGCACCATTCATAACCGCGACGCTTCTGGTGACCAAAAAATTAAACATATTGTATAGAAAAGGAAGCGATTTTAGATCTCTCTCAAAGGGCTGAATAAGTGAACTTGAAGATCTTCTACGACAACGACATGACGGACATCTACGACTACGTGTCGTGTGAGGGCGACGAGGACCCGTCGTGCTCGGATGGATACTGGGACCTCTCCGCCGACGACCACATGTAGTCAGTATTCTACTATAGATATGAAATATCTAGGCGTAAATGAAATAAAAGTAAAATAAATATTCCTGAGAATCTAGTAGTTCCGGAAACCGGATCATTTTCCTTTGGAAAACCATGCAATCTGTGATGGCGATTGGGACCTCCGATCACATGTAGTCAGTATGCTACTAGATATCCTTAATCTACGTTTTCAGCATTATTGTGAGAATTTGGGCTTGTCGCTCACTGGTAAATTGTTGCAAGCAAGAGCATGCTATAACTGCGTAGGGAGGCAAACGCTGTTCTTGGTATTAGGCTAATTTTGCAATCTATTACAAAAGGCTGACGCAATTACGATGATGACCGTAGTCAGCTCAAGAATTTGCCTGCGTGGGGTAGCAACACTGTAGGAGACAGCGATCAAAGCGGTCGAGATGTAATGACCACATAAATATGTGGCTGTGATAAGCAGGACACTCTTTTCGGATAGACTTTGAGAAGACAAGAACTTTGTCCTGGACATCATCGAGATTCCATTCTTGCATCCTATGATCGCCCTGAAATTCGTACCTACACTGTCGAACAATCCGTGTCCCACCCCGTCCACTATATTCTGAAAAAATGCAAATTGTTCGGAGAGCGAGCGTGCGACCGACGTTTGAATACGATACGGCTAAGATCTATCGCGAACTGGCAGCAGCTGAGAATGAAGACGAAAAGACTGCCCCTTTTCATACAAAAATAACTCTCGACTAAACTAAAAGTGGTGTGGTAGACAGTAGCTTTTGTATAATTAGGTAAACCTCGCTCGCTCTCCGAACATTCAGAGCACCGTGCCATCACGGATAAATATTATTATTATTATATTATTATTATTATTATCAAAATATTCTGGTTAGCAAAGGCAAAACAGATTTGAGAGTACGAAGCATCTACCTAATGTCAAACGAAATAGTTTGGTAGATGATTAATATTAAAATAAAGGAGGAGAGACGTTGCAGCTTGTTTCATTTCATGCTAGACAAGTAGATGATTTATTTATTTATTTAGTTATTACCAACTGGAGATTGCCGACTACGGCAAGCAGGGATGTGTGGGAAGCACTGGTCCTGAACCGAAGATGCGAGACAGGTGACAAAACCTTTAAGTAAACTGTACATTGTGTTTATTTAATGTAGTCGTTGCATAAAACCTCTTGAAAACCGTTACGAAGGTCAAGTTGCAGATCACGTGAAATTCGACAATTCGAGGAAGCGGTTCGATTGATCAATGTGCGATCCAAGCTTGGACTACTGAATACCACAGATTTGTAGACGAACACAACTTGTCGAACGTCTGTTCTTATAGATAGCTTATGTACAGTTCATTGTAAAGATAAATATCCTGCGGGTAATTGTGAACTATTTAATAAATTTATTCACAATTTTTTCTCTGCGTTTCTCGCTACTACGATAAATATTTCGTAAAGTGATATTATTGGCAAATTTTGCCTTAAAATAAAGGCAAATAAGCAAGGCCAAGTAAGATTACGGTACTAAAAGGAGCCGGGCCGGTGAAAAGCAGAATGCCATCATCCGGGTCCGGAATTTAGAAGCCGCGGCAAAGCTCACCATTCAAATTTTAATTCAAACGCGTATCTTGTGTCTCCCATGATTCTTTCGTGCTTATCTCTTGAGAGTGCTCTCTATGCGAACAATGGTGTTTATTCTATTGCTGAGGCGTTTAACCATCCGCTGTCGACGTTATTTGCGAGACATGCTCTTGATTGAAAGAAACAAACGCTTCTCTGAAACCTTTGAAGGCGATTAATTTATTTATCGTGAAAGGACTTTGACAAATTGCTTTATTTTCTAATTATCTTTTCAGTTGCCATTGCATGAGGTTGGACGATAATGGAATGGACGAGAATTCGGGATGGCCCGTACAGCGGTCGGCGATTGACTCCTGACGCCTACTTTGAGAACTTCATCTCTCCTGGAGTAGCGAAAGCCCCGGTTAGTACTGACTTAGTAGGGTTTGAAAACGAAACCTTTTATTCGCATTATGAGACCGAGAGAGTGATCAGGTGCATTGAAGAATGAAGAGAGTCGGACGATAAATACGCTAATCGCGCTTGGTTTTCAAACTCTACCGTTTAGTACAGTGGAATAAAGGGATACTGAAGGACGCAATGTCTTATTCAATAATATTTTTTGACTGCCTAGTGCCGCGTATGCTGTCACCCCTACGTAGAAAAAAAACGTGGCGTATTCGTAACGTTTCCTATACCTAGTAATCGTCTAACGATCTAAGTCGGGAATGGTTTTGCATTTCGATTATTCTATTCAGGATGCATCGTGGGTGACCGCTCGCTTCTCGTGCGTCGATGATGACGTGCTCTTTCTGGGCGGGGACTGCGGGCACATCGCGCTTATGGACGTCAACCGGTGCGAGGAGCAGGATGCCGCTCTCAATTACGGTATTATAGTTGGGCTTCTTATTGTGGTTTATCTTCATCATTACGGCTTCATCAACATTTTCCGAAGGAACGAGAACCGTTCATGTTCCAGTAGTTCCATGCTTTTCTTCAGGTACACACTTTTGGTGGCTGAGTTTGTGTTAGGCTTCCGTGAAATTTCGTGAGGTGGAAAAGAGAGAAAAAAAGATGTGATTTCAATATGTGTTGAAGTGTTCGTCGGTCATCCGGGTGCAGTAATGGACGTATTGGGAGTGCCGGGACGATCGAATGAACTGCTGTCGATGTCGGGCGATAATATTATGTGAGTCTGCGAAATGGGAATGTCTGCGAAATGTCGAGGAAATATGAAATGAAAGATTGCGAAGCTTTCTAGTTGCGAAATGTCGCGCTGATCTCGGGTACGCCGAGATTAGCTGCTAAATCTCACGGGTATTTTCGAACTAGTTTTGCTCGTATTCACCACTGGCGCTCGTTTGCTTTTGTTTTTTCAGTATCATACGCTTTATCAGGACAAGTACGTGAGGGTCTTGGGTCACGGGTCACTGTAGCGCCAACTTCGTAAGCCTTTCCCACTCCGCCTTGTCTTCGGCCTTCGTCAGGAATCGGGGTCCCGCAACCTCCACAAACTGGTCCCTCCATCTTGCAACCGGACGGCCTTGCTTTCGCTTGGGCCCTCGCGGGTGCCA
>LS816048.1:49088-67323 GCA_900490955.1 Micoletzkya japonica
ATGGCTAATGAGAACAGCATCATCTGCAAAGAGCAGGTGACTCAGGTATCGACCATTGACGTTGATGCCCTTTCTCGACCAATGGAGAGTCTTGAAGGCCTCATCCAGAGCGGCCGAGAAGAGACGCGGAGATAAACAATCTCCTTGCCTTACTCCTCTTCCTATCTGGACAGGGACTTCCCTGCCGTTGACTACAACGGCAGGGAAGTCCCGTCCAGATCCTGACGGGTCCGTCCAGACCCGTCAGTAACAAAAGCAGTGATAACATCTGCTTTTGTTACTGATTTAAATATAGCAGAGTATCTATCATCTTGGTATTTGGACCTGTGCCTTCGTATGGCTCTGTGCAGTGTTTATCGTGCAGATGTTATCACTATACTAGAGGAAGATAAGTAGAGAGTAGCGCGGGAAAACTATGTGTTACATTTTTGATAAGCGTGACGGAATCATACGTGGGCGACTTCCCGGCAATATTGTGAGAAACGGGCCTACCAGTGTACGAAATCAAGCGTACCAATTGAAATTTTGTAGGAAACATAGGCCTACCAAAGTAAAATTCTGAACAAATATGGGCCTACCACCCATACTTCGGGTCGGCGCCCACGTATGGACGGAATGTCATGATACGCGGTTACCAATGCTTTGTTCTGGACTGATTTGCACATAGATTGGTAGAAGCAGTAAAAGGGCAAAGGGAGACATATCAAGATGGAAAAAAAACAACAACAGGAAAGGCTGATATGTAAGTGGTATTTCCTTTTAGGGAATGTGCAAAATTGAGAGAATGAGATGCACTTTAGAGTCGTAGTAGGTAGGGGACAGGCCGGTTTATTCCATACGTGGGCACCGACCCGAAGTACGGGTGGTATGCCCAAATTTCTATCGGGATTTTACTTTGGCAGGCTTATATTTCCTACAAAACTTAAATTAGTAGGCTTGAGTTCGTATACAGGTAGGCTCGTTTCTCAAGATATTGCGGGGTAGGCTGCCCATGTGTGGTTTATTCCACCATCATGTTGAGTGCGACTATTGATTGAATGCATGCACATTCTTTCCACATCGCATTCTCGTCGCTCTTCTCCGCTCTCTCGGTGTGTACCTGATCGCCTTATTGTTAGCTCATTCGATGAGCGCACTCTGCTATCATGCTTACATGGGCGCGGTTGTCCGACGCGGACGTTAGAATGGGTACGTGCTAGGCTTTGAAAACCAAGCCTTCCAATTGCATTATGAGACCGAGAGAGTGATGAGGAGCGTGGAAGACTGAAGAGAGTCAGACGATAAATACGCAAATCGCGCTTCGTTTTCAAACCCTAATACATGCACCCACCAGCGAATTGATGTGCAAAACCCTTGTGAGGATGGCTGTTTTTTGATTGCATCTACTTACATCCGACACGCTGCAAGAGATACGTATTTGGACAATGCCAGTCCATGTATGAAATTAGGAATCGCAGTTCGGGACGGACCGATTTATTCCACTCAAAAGTATTTATGCTTTTGTAGACTGTGGACGCTGGGCGATGGAACGCACCGGCCGGAATTCTTCGTGGGCCACGACAAGAGCGTGCGCTGTGCCTCCTTCGTGCCCGACAATCCACGTAATATCCAACCTTTTTTGCTCTCTTTATTTTATGGCCCTTCTTCTATTATTGACGAAAAAGTCAGTCGACGCATTCCTACGTTGTCTGCAGTCTCTTCACGCCGCTTCGCTCTCTCGTCGGAAGTAGGAATGAGGCGACGGACGGAACATTTTCCTCAACCATGGAATATGTTTCACGTTTCTATGAGTACTGGGATACGCGCCTACAGAGCGTGAAGACAGAGGCAACCCGTGATTTGTAGACGTGTTCGCGACGGGAGGCCGCGACGGATCGGTGATCATGTGGGACAGGCGGTTGGCCATGGTGCGGCAGACGACCACGAGAACGACGACGGAGGGACTGGAGTTTAGACGGCCGGCCAAGGAGTACCGCAACTGCCACGTCGTACGGGGTAAGCGTTCGGCAGTGTCGTTTTGAGTGGAGTGGGCCATTTAAATACCCCCCCCCCCAGCAATGAAGAATGAGGCGGAATCTGAATGAATCTGAGGAAGAATGAGGAATCTCGGGCTGGGGGTACCCTCCCGAATGGGCGGGGGTTGGGGGGGGGGCAAATGGCCCACTCTAGTTTTGATGGCTATGCTTCATGACCAACATGTAGTGAGTGACTCGATTACTTATTGTGTATTCAGCCATGGACCCTGCCTACTCTGGTAAATGCTCACATAGCTATTACATAAATGCCTACATGACTTTAGCCAGTCAGAACACGTAGCTTTTTCAACGGTGGAAAAGCTATGTAGCATCGCTAACAAGGATGAAAGAGCTATGCAGTGACGCTGTAGGATCATCTTTAGACGCTATTATAGCTATGTAGAAGCGTATTCATGAAATTAACTTACCTAATGGCTGTTATAGTTGTATAGCACCACTATATTACCTATTTATCGCTATGATAACGCTGAAATAGCTTTATGGACGTTGACCTGAGTAGACTCGGCAAAAGTTCTGGCGCAACTTCGAGCCCGACCAAAGTATGTAATGCATTCCGAAAATATTCGGGTCTACCACCCGAACTCGTTCCCCATGGCATCTCTTCTCGCTCTCCAGCAGCCCCGTCCACCCCCTCCCATCGTCGTTCCCTTCCCCCACCCCCGCACATCACCGCGCTCGTTCATCGCGACGAACACACGATCCTGACGGCGTCGACGTTGTCGAAGAGGTGGGCTGCCGGTCCTCTTTTTTTATTTGTTTTTTTTTAAATGAACTTTTTACAGAAAGCTTCGTAATAGCAACCGTGCGTTGACAGAGAGCGCTGTGACAGTTGCCTGACATTAAGACACAATAAATATTTTCCTTCACGGAAGCAACCGTGTTCCTCTAGCAAAATATAAAATTTTCCGCAAGGTTTCTTGGGCCTTAATCTGATTTATAATTAATTAGCTAATATTGAGGGCTTTGCAGTGGTATTCGGATGTGGGATGCCTTTTAAGAGCTTCTGGGACTTTAATGTGAATTATTTGCCGCAATATTTATGATGTTGCAGTGGTATTCGGATGTGGGACACGCGTCGCATGCCATTGCGAGAGGAGAGTCGGCCCATGGCTGTGTTTGAGCTGCCCACGGATAATGCAGGTGGGGAGCCGGGGGCCCGGGGGGGAGGGGGGAGGGTGGGTTAAAGCGTGTGATTCGTGCCTAGACCTCCTGAATCGCAACCATTTAATCGAATTAGGCTATTTTTTTCGGTGATTAGGCTTCAATCAAGTCATTGGTTATGACAAGATTCTGTTCCTTCCTGTCATTCATGAAACATAACCGCGCAAATTTGGCAGTCGGGCTGGATTCAGGAGCTGCTCTATTCGTGTCTTTTTGACGGTTATGCGTCACATTTCACAACATGACAGGCAATCTAGTTGATCGCCAAGCATAGCCATCCCAAAGGCGCGAATCCCATGCTCTAAACGGGGAGCTTTATGCATAAATGGTGCTCGAGCAGAGCTCGCGAATCGATACCATTTAATTGAATTAGGCTCTGTTTTATGCTTCACGCTATGCGTGCCAAGCCGTGAAATTCTGCTAGTGTTGACAGCAAAGGCGTTGCGCACACCGTACTCGTAGCCCATCTCGCCTACCGTATCCCTTCTGATGTGCAGGCATCTCCTCGCTGGCGCTCGACCGCAACGCGTCCGCGCTGTTCGCTGCGTCGATGGACAACTGCGTGTACGAGTACAACGTGCAGTCCGCCTGCACTAAACCGGGTGAGAGGATAACTAACTAGTAATTATTATTCATTGCTCGAAAAAAATGGTAACAGCCAGTTACACCCGGTTAGTCCCGATGGGAGAAGATTTGTTTGCCATTACATTTCTAATTGCTACCAAATGCTCACATTAGAGATAAATAATATTCATGGGTGGATCAAAAGTTTTAGCAAAAAAAAACGTGAAAATTTGGAAGTAACGTATAATTTTAAGTGCGAAGCTACGTCGGCGCGCAGATCAAGGGAGATTTCTACATGAAGGTTGGGCTTTTGATGCTTCCCTACTTTTTGACCCTATAGGGAAGATTTATCGTAAGTGATAGTTAACCACGCTTGTGAAGATGACGCTTTCGCGTGGAGGTCTTAAGCGACGAATCATCTGTCCAGTCAGTTTCGGAAGTAATAAATATTATGATGCGCAGGTGGCGTGCTCCCCGACCTCGGACCATGTGATGTGCGGCAGCGAACGCAGCGCGGTCATCTGGGATGTGGAGGTATACGGTAGCGGGTTACGGTAGAACAGACAAACCGACAGGAAAAAGCCACCTTATGCCTAAGCATGATAATCTAAACATGACGGAGCGTTGCTCAAGTATCACTAGTAACAAGTTTAACGGAGGTATTATATAAATAAATAACATGTGGAATAAAGTAATAAATAAATGCCTTGTGCCCAGCGATACCACCGTCCCGCCTCTCGGTATGCGACCAACTTCAATCGTCCGTCTTCTACCGGAATCAAGCCACGATTCAGTCTCGGCGGTCACGACAAGCGAGTGGCTACGGTAGGATGGAGCAAGGACGGAACGTGAGTCGTAGTTTATTTATCCTTTTTTAGAATATTTGTTGGTGTGACGACCCTAATCCACATATTATATTATCGTTGTAAGTAAACCTGTTTTTTTCGTGTCTTATAGCGTACTGTAATATCGTTAAAACTTTATCTCCTTGTGCCCCAAAACACGGATAAATGATAAATGTTTATTGTATACCAAAATGGCAAAACATTTAAGGTACATGGTCACGATGGACGAGAGCGACTTTCGCGTTTGGAGGCAGACCAGGGTGGAGGAAGAGGAGATACGAATGAGGAGAGTGGAGGAGGTATGTATATAAGGGGGGGAGTGTATGGAAGCTTACTTTGAAACTACTTGTTATGTGGAATTAAGCTGACACTGAAGGAATATTTGCTGACTTTTCTTTGGGATCTAAAGCTGTTTTTTTGTTATATTGTAAACTGTATATTGAGCAGACCGAGCTCGCCGGAGATGGCTCATTCGAACGAATACGAAGGATCGAGGAGACGAACGACGATCTGGCCACGGCGACACTCAATGCGTAAGGATGGATATTACTCCTGAAAAATGGTTTAACAACGGCATTTGTATCTTAGAGTTCGTTAGATTATGGTGATTTTGGGTTGCTCAAGAACATGGTCATTTGAAACGTAAACTAAATACGTTGCAGCTTCAACATCACTCCTGGTCCTCGGCTGTTCCTCTCGCCCACCAAGGGACAGGCACCGATCAAGAGGAAGGTACGCGAAGCTGAGTTGACTTCCTACTTGTCCATTAGGAAAACAATAAATAATTTTGGAACTTCTTCTTAGTGAGATGTTGTAAGAATGCGTGCAGCAATGTTTTCGCTATAATAATTCACAATTATCGGTTATGTTTTGCAGGAGCCCTTGAAGAGCCCGTTCAAGCCGAGTACATCTCGATCCGTCCACACGATGGGTGCGGATCGGGGAAAGGAGAACATTCCACCCGGAGCCAAGGTCTTGAGGTATGATAATTTATTTATTGTAATAATAATAATATGATGATATATTTATTGTAATAATAATCTATATTTTGTACAAGAAATATATAAAGTTTAATCGTAAGTAGCGAATAGTGATAATTGTTTGAAGGCTGGAAGATCCGAATTCGCCCAAGCGAGAAACTGAAGGGAAGGAAGAGAAGAGAAACGAAGGCGAGAAATTTCTGACCGGAGCGGCCGCTAGCTTTCGATACAAGTTAGTTTTTTTTACTAATTTGTCAGGCCACTTGCTTAGAAATTCTTCTCTTTATTATTTTTTAAAAATTATTTTGACCTTTATCAATTCAAATTACGCTCAATTTACGCGTATCTTGCTAGTGCTCTATGAAAATCTCATAATGTGGTGCATTTAGTTGACCGTTTAGTCCATTTAGTTTAGTGGAGTAGTAGTCCGATTTCCTATCACACATATGCCTTGCTAATTGAAATGAAATTAACCCTATCAGATACCCCACAATGCACCTTCCCAATCTCGTTCTCGAGCGGCACTTGAAGAGTCTGCGCAAGGACGTGTCGACGCCTATACGGGCGACCATCGAAACGACTACGGTAGGCATCTCTTCTGCTCATGGTTGGGCTAGTAGATTTTTGACGTAAATGGGTAATTTTTTTCAAGATATCTAAACTAAAAAAAATAAAAATAAAATTAAAAAGATATCAAAACACTACAATTCGTTTTCTACATTGCATCAAAGACCCATAATATTCTCTGCAGACGAGTGGCCGCAAGCTGCGCATGGACGAGTGGTGTCACCGGGGAGAGGGGGATCGGCTGAGGCGGTTACGGTAAGCTCTCTCGGTTACGGTAGACTGTTTCATGCATCTTCTCGGACCATACATGAGCGCGGTGTGTAAGATTACTTGCACTACAAAATATGTGTTACCAGTGGTGTGATGTGATGAAAAAGATGTTAAAGTGGCCCTGAAGAGGCTCTAGGGCCTATTGAGTGAATTGAGATTAGACTCTATCGTTAGATACTCATGAAATCTACGCTGCTGTATTTGCGTAAATAGTGGCGTGTTTCATATTACATCATGATTCTGTATGCGCGTTGTCGTCGATTTATGGAGGAGCTTTATCGAGTATTTGCGCCAAGCCGCGCTCATACCAAGACCTTCGGAATACTCGAATCTTCGTACACAGCACGTCGCGGGGTACGGTAGTCTCCAGAGCAAAGGCAACGATGCATGCAGCATACAGTACACCGATGAGCGATGAGACGACCTTGAAGTTGTTGAAACTGAAAAGGGAGAAGCATGTGGTATTTGTCGATGAGATGGATTACATTAGCAGATTGAAGAAACTATGAATTGATGCGGGCAATTCGGTGCAGGATAGTTTTGCCTAATCGGGAGCGATTTGCACTTCTACTCGCGAAAGAGCGAGACGCCTAGATAAAGGGAATGGAAATGAAGCATTCTTTCCCGATGTTGCCAAGACAAGTGCAGGACTCGACCTGGCCTGTACTTAGTTGACGTACCTAATCGGAGCAAAGGTCAGCCTGTTCTCTGGCTTGCTCGTATCGTAGACCGCGTAGGTACGAGCGAACCGAGGCGTCCATTGGTAGGTCACCTCAAATCGGGTAGGCTTAACGATGGCGCAAAACCAGCAACGTCGTCGGGGTTTATATTTGAGCTCGGACCATTTCATCTCATCGGTCAGTTCATCGACCTTTGTCTTCATAGAATGTATATTTCGATATAGTGAGATGGACGTTTCCCGTATATCCGTGAAGTTTACCTGTTCCTCGCGGAAGAGTCGCAGTACGATCTGATTGTACAGTTCGACGAACGCGCGACGGACGCGATCTCGACGAAAGAGCAGCACGAAGGGCAGCTCGCTGTTGACGCCCGCCTTCTGAGGGGTGCTCCGACCGAGCGGGGAGTCGTCGATGGGTATGCTAGAAAGGGGCACAGAATGACAAAACCATATGCTTATTATTCATTAAGCGTGAAGCGTAACCATCAAAAGTACGCGAACCGAAAGCTCTCTCTCTAGTGACTAGATGCGTGTGGAATAGCTAGCAAATTGTAAGCGCGGCCTTTAGCCTGTGCTGGCATTTTGCCAGGAGATGTTAAGCGCAATGCTTGTCTTTGTGGATTAACAGGCAAAAAACGGGTGAGTGTGGAACCTGTCGAAGGTGCACGGGTTCTTGAGGAGATTGGACAGCACGAGATCGAGGGTGAAGATGCGCGTGACCAGCGTCTGGTCACTGCACACTTGCTCCAGTCGCGAAAGCGTAACGTCGGAGACGATAACCGGAGGAGAGGACGACGAGAGCAGGAAGTTCTGAAGGACAGGAGAGGTCTAAGGATTTGGACGATGCTGCACGTCTAAAGAAGAGTCATCAAAGACTGTTGGCTCATTTGCCTAGCGATAGTGGAAAGCCACTACTGCAGGAGTGCCTAGTCCATCACACTTGCCCACGAGCAGTACGTGCTGCAAAGTTCGCGCTCTCACCAGTACGGGTGTATTGGAGGCGTCGGCGTCGGCCTCGGATGGCTGGAGGATGAAGCGGCGCGTGCCAGACCGCAGGCCATTGACTACTTCGGTGTACGTGCTGCAGAGTACTTTAGAGTAGCGGAAGAGATTCGCACTTCGCTGTTCTCGGCAGTCTCCTCACTGCACATGTATGCTTTGACTATTCAAAATCAATGCCAAATCCTTTCCCACGAATTCGCTATGTGTGTGCACATAGCGGACTTTGTGGGATCAGTGCTCTAGATCGTGCGTGCGTTCGAAGAAGGTGCGAATTTGGCACACGGCTCCTCCGACCTTTGCCTGTACGTGGCAACGACGGAGTTTCCGTTGTAGCCCGCGGAGTAGAGCGCGGTCAGGAAGATGATGCCCACTGCTACCGTACCTTGGGGCATCCTCGTAAGCTCTGAATGGGCTGAGTAGTAGAATCATCTGTTAATGAGTTTACCCGATGGTGGGGGTAATTTCTAATCTGAGGTAGTTTCTCTTGCTGTATAACTCTGCTCCGCCCGATTTGCACGAGCGATGTGTCCTATCTCTCTTACGGACATCCTTAAGTCCGATGGAAACTATGAATGAACTATCTGCTCACGCTGCTTCCGAGCAGCCAGCCTGCGGAGTCGTTCGATAAGGCGAAAGGCGAGGAGCAGGCCGACGGTGAGGGCTACGCTGAAGTAGCTGAAGACGACGAAGCTGCGGAGGGACGTCTCGCGGACGGCCGTCCGACGCGCCTCGTAGAAACCGTTCTGAGAGGGGAGCCAGGTTGGCGGGGGACGACGAACGAGTTGACAGCTTATTTACAATTAGTGTTATTGACGTATATGCGTAATATTGAATCAACTTCACACGCAGCTCAAGCATGTCGATGAGGATCACAGAATTCCCTCAATTCTGATAGACTCAGTGCGCAATTCTTTCTAGACAAAGAGTTGGCAATCTCGGCAATCTCGGTAGCGTACGGATCCGAAGAAGAAGGCGACGGAGTGGGTGAGGGTGGCCGAGGGCAGGTTGGGCGCGTAGTTGGCCGTCCCGTCGACCTCGGTGAGCATCTCGCCAGCGACTATCATCCTGACGAAGAACGAGTTAAGACGTGTTCATACGTGGCCAGCCTTCCTTGAGAAACAGGCCTACCAATGCCTAGACAACGGTGATGTCCGAGATCCCCACGAATTTTGAGGGGTGTCGCACCCCGTAACTAAAAATCTGTCGCATCCCCCCCCTTCCGGGTCCCCATATTTGCAGACACATACTACTTCGTATGTTAAGATGTGAACAAAACCGCACCCCTACGGGTATCAACCTGCTACGTGACTACAATATTGCACTCAATCCACCAATAACTTTAGCATCATAGTCCTTCAGTGCATCTCGAAGTTGTCTTCTGGCATATGTAGCTCGATTTTTGACGGTCGATTTCTACATAACTGAGGAAATATAAGCAAAAGCGCACCCATGCGGCGACTATACTATCCATTGTGCTCATATACCTTCACCAGAGACAAATTCTACCTCCGTCTTTCTGCTACAAAAAGTGAAAACGTGACATTAATTTTTCTCAACTTTCGCTGGCTCGCGACAACGTTCAGACCACAAATCAAGCAAGGCGCACCCCCAGCGTTGTAGAGGGCGGGGAGTACATCAAAACAAAAAAAAGAATAGGAGAATTGGTTCAGTTACTGCAGAGACTCACAAACGTCCCACAAATTTTAAGTTTGTGAGGCCTTTGTGGGACCTGCCGCAAATCAACACACTAAACATTTATGACTCGGGGAAACATGTTTTCTGGGGTAGAAAAAAAACACGCTGAGCGACGCTAGGGGTGCGATTTTGCTTGAATTTTCCATAATTATAATGCACCGTAACCCGCCTACCGTTATCGCGACTTTCAACATACGCCTCTCTAAACTCAACATAAAACTCTTCAAATATCGTTGAAATATTCTTCCTAGAGTAGAAAAATGCGCTGAAGAACATCTAGATAGTCAGTTTTCCATGAAATATGCATCTTGTTGTAGTACCGTAACCTGCCTATTAACTTCTCGACGTACCGTTCTTGGCCATATTTGCAAAATTCGCACCCCTAATTTTTTTGGTCGCACCCCCTCTCACAATTGTGAAGGGTCGGACGTCACTGCTAGACAAGTCTTGGACCAGCTAGGCAAACAATCTAGAGGCTTATTTATCTGAGGGAATCGGGAACGTAATAATCGGAACGTGGCCGTCAAAAAAGGCAAGCGTTGCGTACCATTGAAGCTCGAAATAGTCGGCGACCCTGTACTCGTAGTCGAGGTTGAGCTTGCGGCCGAGGATCTTCCACGGCTCGTTGTAGATGCCCGTCCGTTGGCCGTTCCTGTTTCATTTCATTTCATTTGCGTAATAGGTGAATATTATTATGCACACTACAGATATTGTCATTCTGCAGCTTTAAAGGAGATCCATTCGGACCGTAATCTATTCAAATTCCTCCTGACGGCATCCTGACGGATTCGATTTGTTACTCTTCAATACCCTCCGCTCTCTCGCTATGCAAATTAGTCAGAGATAGCCTGGCTACGGTACATGAGTGGTCCTCCTTTAGCCGATACTCATAAAAGCCCGCTTTGATTCCCATACGTGGGGTCGACGTAGTTGAAGGGATAGTACTCGTAGGTGAACCCGAGAACGAGGCTCGTGTTGGGCGCGACGTTAGGCATCGTCTGTCTGCAAGCCAGCTAATATTATTGGCGAAAATGTTCCGCCAGTAAACGCGCCATTCCTGCTTCGTCTGCACTCTCTGTAATGGGGTGGACGTAGGAATGCGACAACCTGACGTTCCACTACCATATATCATCAATTTGAAGAAGAAGGAAAAAACTCTGAAAAGTTGACGCAAAAGCTGACATATCCTTGTGTTCTACTATAAGCTTTCTTTTCAGCAAAGGGTATGCGCAAGTAGATCATTCCGAATATCAAGCGATAGAGTGTGCAAAAACGAGCGAATTAGACGCATTGTGTGATCAAAGTAACGGACGGACTATATTCCAAAAAATATGATGAAGATAGGTATGTAGCGCAAGTGGCGTGACCGCTTCGTTACCCGTGTTGCATAATAAAAGCTAGTCTGATGCCGGAAATGAAAAGCCGTGGAAAGTGTTGTTTACTCTTTAATCGTCTGGCTAAAGACCCTCTACCTCCTCCTCCTCCTCCACCTCCTCTTTTCCTCTCCTTTCCCCCCTCGCTATGCATAGGCAAAGCTTGCCTGAAATTGTAGACTCGAGATCGAGAGGCGCTCTCGTGCTCGCTTTATTGCGCCCACGCGACGTGAGCGTAGGCTGGGTGCATCTTGAAATTCGATAAATTAACTATGCGAAACATCATAGAATACTGTAGTTTACTGAAAAAGTGCGTTATTTATGACCCATGGAAGGACACAACACAGCTAGGGCTGTGTAAGAATAGGGATGTGTAGGCGAGGCAATACAATGATTATATTTCATATATCATTCGTACCTGGACGACGCGTCTCGTCCCCAAAAAATAATGAAACATTAGCGTAAGCGACTCGTCCGCACAACGCTAGCACAAGCCTAGGGGATCTAAGGTTTGAAAGCCAAGAAACTAATCGCATTATCAAACCGAGTGAATTTGTTATAAGAATGATGAATGAAGAGACGCAGACGCTAATAGTATTATTAAGGAAATCTTATTATTAAGGGGATCTTTCACTCAGTGCTCTCACTTGCAGTCCCCCGATATCCGAGATCTCGGCTCCGGCCTCAGCCTGCTCCCAGATGCCCTCTCCCCGCAAGCTGGTGGTCCATGGAGCTGTCGCGGCATCGACAACGACCAACGTATCCGCCCCTCGGCCGATTGGTGAGCAGAATACCAGATTTTTCGAGGAATCACAGACGTTATAGCTAACAATGTATAATAAAAATAGCTAACAATGTATAATAATTGCCCAAAGTTGAAGAGTTTTTTTTGGATTTTCTTCGGCTTGAGTGTTCCGTATGCTTGACAGTCGTGCTGGGAAGGGCTAATAAAGTACGAATACAAACAAACGACGCCTTCATTCAGCTCCCGCCACTCGTCGATCGTCTGCCCGTAATCTTCTGCACTATTTGAAGGTTAACAAGTAGCCTGCATCTAGCTTCATTCTCTGGCTTGCTTTATTGCAATTGTCACTGTGACTACTGTCAGTAACGTACACATATCACTCCATTTTTTTGCTGCGTAAGACGTTTCGAAGGGTTGTCTTTATTTTGATGGTGTAGATGATTGAGCGGTCATCTCTATAGCCTACATACTGCGGTTAATCTAGCGCCCACTTGTTCAATTCCACATATCCCTGCTGAACGTGATACATGCTTCCCCAATTACCCAACGAGTAAAACCATGACCACTTTCTCTGTTGAATACGTTTGTCTTTGTTATGCTCATTTTTTTTGCGATTTTACTAATACTGTAATCAACGCTTGTCTGTAACATTTCACTTCAAGTGTATAACAAACCGAATAAACGAAAAAAAGCATCTGGCTAGCACACGTTCATTTCGTCAACAACAGGATCAACAACGTAAATTAGTGAAACAGGATGTGAATTGGCAGGCGAATGTTTAAGAGAAAAACTCCTCGTATACTCCAAAACCACAACAATAACAGTAACAGGACTACCGTATCCACTACTCATTCTTAACAATCGCTTCGGGAGCCACTTGAAAGCCAGCTTTAACGGAATTGACCGATCCCTTTGCCTTCATTTTCGGTCCCCAGTTCTTACCCTGAACGCATTACAATTTTAAATTATAAACTGAAAATCAAATCATTTCCCTACTCTCCAGATCTGTTTCCTGAATTGTATTGTTTACCTTGTTGCACTGGAATCGTACATACTGCTCGTTCTTCTGTAATTGTTGTGCCTGGGGATGCGCTGTGAAGCTGACGTCAATACTGCAATACATCTTTATAATCAATAAATAATAAGTAATAAATATTAAGATCGCTTCTTTTGACATAACTTTGAGTTGGTTGTTAAATTCCTTGATTACAGTATTTGAAATGTTCTGTTGTTTGTGTCACATCTCTCATTTTACGAAAACGTCATATCTAGCTGATATCTATATCTACTATTTTACCGTAACACCCTACTACAGTACCTTCGCTTCGTCTGCAAGATAATCTTTCCCGGTGTTCCATCTTCCAATTTGGTTGACGGATCATGTTTGTTATCTTCGGCCTGCATTAAATTACGTAAGTCTTCACATGTATAACAAGGATTAAATCTATGAAAAGAGGTTGGCTTAACCTTGGGCTGATAATAAAACAACTCGTGTCGCGGACTCGTTATTTTCTCTAACGTCGGCCGCGTTTGACAATAAATAAAAAAGGACAAAAAAAAGCGATTTATCTCACAAGTTTGCGGCACATTTCCCACAGGAAGAAGGGCGGCGCCGTGGTCTTGACCGCTCGGGGATTGCAGTGAGAGCCGGACACCTGCGAATACTGCATACCTAGCACAATGGCTCCGCCAGTCTCAATTAATATTCCCCAATTGTGACTGTCTCGGCGCCTTTCTAATATCATATCATATCATATCATTTATCCGTGTGTCTAATTTCAATGCTCTCTTGCGCTCTCGCCTCTTACGCTCTCTTTTGTCAGCGCGAAAAAAAGTGAAGTCGGCAGAATCCGGGAAGTGCACAACCCACCTCGTAGCCGGCATTCAGGATGGCCGACCGGATGGACAGCATCTTGGGCACGACGCACTTGACGACGAAGGACAGCTGGTCGTGCAGGTAGTAGAGGGGAGTGGGCAGTTCCTGATTGTGAGGAGGAGGCGGCGGAGGAGGAGACATGCATGGGCAACACCTTCCCCCCCGCAATATTTTTTGAGAAAAACGAGCCTACCAGTGTACGATATCAAGCCTACCAATTGAAAGTTTGTAGGAAATATAGGCCTACCAAAGTGAAATTCCGAACAAATATGGGCCTACCACACATACTTCGGGTCGGTGCCCACGTATGGGAGGAGGAGAGACCTTGACATTAGTGGATTAAGGCCACGGGGCAACGAGCAAATATGCGCAGTCTACCCGCCTGCTTCTCTGCCATCGCTCTCGCTATTTCTATCGCCTGATCGGTGCAATATACCTGTCCTTTTCCACGCCTTTCCGCCAACACTATCTGGCATATCCGGGCTAGTCTGGTCCCCTCTCCACCTTTTCCCAGATTGTATTTCATATTTATTTGTCATTATGATTATGTTAAATAATCGAAAGCAGCCATGCTAATAACACAATTTTTCCAACAAAAAAGTAAAAAAGATGGCAACCAACAAGCTAAATCAGCCCACCTCCTGCACGCAGCTGAGCACTCCGAGCAGTCGTCGGTAGGTCGTCGGCCGTTCGGCCTCGGGCGTACTCTCCAACCTACAGTACCCCTATTCGACTGAACACAACATTCGCTACTAACTCCGTAACATAAATGAAGCGTGATCGTTTCACCTAAGCATGAAATCTAATCATTGCAAGAACTCTCATGCACATCTCTACCGACCACTCTTGGGCGTATATTTTTTTCTTGCATTCTGCCATGTCTATGTGAGCACACTACCGTACCTCTTGATGAGTCGCCCGACAAAGTCCTTCGAGTGAATGGGCGCGGCGTAGATCGGTCCACCCTCGTGTATCGCGTGGTTGCAGTGGACACATCTGGAAGAAGGAGGAGAAATGAGAAGAAGCATATGTATTCAATCAATACATAAATAAGCATATTCCACCCACCCACATAAACATAGATCACACGACTCGGCGGTGAGCGAGTACGGTAATCATGACTAGAGCATACGACTGCGGGCTCTTTTGATGGCTATGCTTCTTCACCTACCGTAGCACAAAGCAAGCTATAGTAGGTTCATTATCGATTGATCGCGAGGCATGAGCATCAAAAGTATCCGGTTACCGCATGCGCTCGTAACGAGTGTGTCCCAATGATACGACTGACTGACTGACCGTCCCTCAGCTCCGACCAGCGCGGACTTGACGGTGGGCGCGACGTAGCGGACGCTCGCCGCGTCCACGGCCTTCCTCAGAATGGGCACGGTCTCGAACGACTGGCACCCCGTGCACACCAGGAGACGGCTGCACTTGCTGAAGAGCGCGAAATTTAAATTAATTTAATAAATTAACTAAATTAAATAACACAAAACTACGAGTTTATAAACGACATTCTTGAAGAGTAACTGTGAAGAAGACTCGGGAGCACAGCCTTAGCAGTTATCTGTTGGAATGAGGAGACGCTTACGGTAGTTCATAGGAAGAAAAAAAATAAAAATAAAAGTGAACCAACGTCGCCGAGTCTTTCGCCTGCTTGGCTCCCGTATGAACCCGGACGAAAACGCGCACATAGAAGTCGACCTGATCAGGATAATGAAGCATACATATTATGTGATTCGAGCATAAATATTATGTTATATAACTAGCAAAACTACGCGGTACTCGGCGATCCAGGAAGCGTGCCGGATCGCCGAGTACCGCGTAGTTTTGCTAGTTATATAACATATAAGCAGGGCGACCGCGTCCTGCTTATATGGTCCAGGAGCTTCGCTCCTGGACCATATAAGCACATAACACAGGGCTCCCACGGCACGCTTCACGGCTTGCCTAAGCTTTTGTGTTAGGAGGGGGGTGGGCGCCTTCGGCGCCCACTGCTCTCATTATACATCAACTACATTAAGTTATCTTTTTCACGTCTTAGACAATGTTTCCGGAGGCTCAATGTACATGTTTGAAAGGATCAGGGAAAGTAGGACCAACCGCGCGCCGTAAGAAATCAGAGTTGAATGAATGCAATACTCTGAATCAAGCAAGGAGGTAAAGCACAGCGATGAAGAGTCATGAGCGAAAACCGAGAGAAGCGTTGCACATGCAGGCATAGGGCAGTGGCAGGAGGGTGGGCCCATTGTCCATTCTACCCAAGTTCGGATCCTTGCAATCCTTTTGCAGATTTTGCTAAAGTGTCCTCGAAAAATTTCAGTTTTTCTCTGATGACTTTTTGACCAAAAATGATCCCCGTGTTCTGAAACGTATTTTGACAAAAGTAGGAGATTTTTTGAAAATTTTCAAAAACGCAAAAAATGGTCCCGAGATACGAAGAAATGAATAGGAGTCTTGTAAGAAAAGACACGACCCATATGCTCTAGTCAATGTCATCAATTATTTCAAAGCGGTATGCGGAATGAATTTACATAGTAATTACGGGAAAATGCATAAATATGTGAGCCCTTGACCTACCGAAATGGCGACGAGTGGTTCGATATAGCGCGAGTAGCGGTTGGCATGCGAGTCAATCGATCGGAGCAGAATGCGCAGACCCTGAAAAAGGGATGCGGTAGGTTTGAGCATGGACATTATCGTAATCAACCAACCATTTCTCCATGTAAAATACACAATTAGCATAGTCTGAAAGGCAACTCATAAGGGTCAAGGCCTACATTGATGTTACAATGTTGATGCTAGAATAACAGAGAAAACAACATAACTTGTCAAAGTATACTCAAAGGGTAAAGAAGAGGCCAAAAGCTGTACGAACCATTTCGTGGCAACTCTTCAGCCGCACGGGAATCGAGTCATACTTGTTGAAGCATGCCTCGGGCGTATTGCCGCACAGCACCGCCATGTCCGTGCACGTGACCATCAGGAGACCTGCAGCCGGGATACGGTAGGGCCGGGATATAGGTATTTGTCGCAAATCTTTCGCATTTGACTTTTGTTAGCATTTGTTGTGGTGACAGCAATCCTCAGATTTTCCGTTAAATGTATGCGCAAAACATGCTGTAAAACGAACTCATCCCTAGCCTACTGTATTATTTCTAAAGGTTTAAAATCGGCTCCTTTTAGACGTTATGCTTTACACCTTTCAGACGGTTTTTGGTGGCCAGACGCGTCGCGCGAGAGACATAAGATCAAAAGAAAGCGATTACAAAACCACTAATTATTTGCCAGACTACCGTAGTACCTCTATCGGCGACGCACTGGACGGCCGAGTCGAGAAAGGGCGAGGCGGACCCGTAGGGGTCGAGGTCGACCGCGTGGAAGCGCCTGTCGATGCCGCGGTGAGCCATCATCGTCTCTCTGCGCGAGGGTTCGCCTTTTGACTATGAGTCTTTTTCCCGGCCCGGACCCGAACTACATACGCATATTGGTGGCAGGTCCATACGCTTTTACTATATTGGTAGGCGCATATTTGTTCCAAAATTTACGATTGTTTGTTCTCTCTGTCCCCGTCGCGAGTGGTCGGGTCTCCCAGTCGTCTCTCAATCAAGAGCCCCCCCCCCCCGCATGTTCAATCACGGACAGAAGAATTGATCCTTCTCCATAACGAATTGGCGCTCGGGAGAAGCATGCGCCAAACGAGGATCAAGAGGACTACTCAAGATCTCTCGGCACCTCGGACTGAGTGAGTTGTTTTGAAGAAGATTCGAAGTCTCTGACCTCTCCCATCTATATCAAGCAACCACTCCTTTGGAACCTCAGCCAATGTTAGTCCTGATAAAGGTGATAAACCAGAAAAAAAAACCAGGCATGATAATTTGCGCTTTTGTACACTGTTAGTCACGCTTCTCAAAATATTATCGAGAAAGCTGTTGCTTAATTCAGCTCACATCGCATCTCCGTAGTGGGCGGTGATCAGATCCTGCACTCCGTTCAGCTCGATATTCCTTCGAATGGCCTCGACCGCATTCTCGGAAAAGTCGTTGGCAACAATGGATGAGACGCTCGGAACCTGATGACAGGCTGCATTCGATCAATCTAATAATGGCTATACAAGACGCCACTGCATGTCTCAAACGTTGCGTATTCCAGGATATCAGTAAAATCGTGTGTGATTTTCTTAATATGTGAATCATGAGGTATTTCCCTAATTATATAGAACATATTTCAGGAAGCTAGAACACTGAAAAATTATACCTCCTTAGCAAATCGGAGAGCTCTGAGACCACTGGCGGACAGGGCGTCCAGAATTCGAATGGAGCCGTCCTGTGAAAGGAAATTTTTTAGATGATGAACTATGATGTGTCCGCATGTAAATGCATTATCTTAAACGGGAAAACCTCCCTGAAGCATATTGGAGCCCTCTAACCCTTCAGCTTACAAAA
>LS816048.1:67423-83455 GCA_900490955.1 Micoletzkya japonica
TTAAGAGCGGTTGATTGATTGCGAGAGACAAGAGAGGAATGAAGAGACGCAGACAGCGAGAGAAATCTTTGCACAGCTTTTTCTCAGCAACGGCGAAGTTTCAAATAAAAAGGAGAGAGGATGAGATTCAGGACATCGAGGGCTATCGAATGATGTCAAAAAATGCATATGGTAGATATTGCCCGGAGGGGCCCTTTAAATAAACGCGCAAAACAGTTTACCTCATCTTCGATCTGGAACTTCTTCTTCTTTGCTACGGGCTCTTCCTCCTTGTCGGCATTCCCCGCTGCCTTCTCCTCCCTTTCCTCCAGCCGATCCTCAACGAACTGCCGTAGTACGGTCACTCTGAAAGGCGAACGGTAATGGAATACAAAAAGGAAACATTCATTTTCAATACGCGTGACGTCATTCTTGCATGTTTTTTTTCGCATTGCATTAACGGGGTCGTAAGGGCGACGTACGTGAGATCGCGATTGAACTCCTGAATGGGATTGTAGAAGCACGCGGCGTCGCCCTTGAAGGCAATCTCCGCCAGTCCTTCCCGGATCTTCGTAAGCTGTTCTTCTTCTGGACGACCTTTAGTTCCATCGTCCTCCGGATCCTCAGACATTGCGGAAAACTGAACACAAGCAATATTTCACTTTAGGATTCGAGTGTTCGAGTGTACTGTAAATACTACAGGCGAGAAACCAGCGCTCATATGAGCTCATGAAGTGTCATATATCATGACATCATGAAGTCAAAGTTGTGCTTTATTTTAATTTCGAAAGATCATACCGAGCGACGAACTGTGAAGCGGAGCCGTGTAGATAACGCTAACAGTAAGCGAAGGCTCGTTGTGAACAAACTGAACAGGCGAATAGAAAATTGAGCGGAACAGTATCTTCAGGAAAAAAGTAGTTGAAAATTGTTGTGCAACTAACAACTTCAAACTACAAAAATTATTTAAACCTGTCCGCTAAACGGATAACCCTGAAAACCTTCAGAGTACTGTACGTTATAATCAAACTTTGACTAAAAATGTAGTTTGTAGCCTTGTCAGGACACGTTGCTTCGGAGTCGCTGGAAACGGTAGCCAGTGTGGGGAAGCTTTGATTTTCAATTATTTTTGGTTTGGTTCGCTGTTTCAAGGTGATCAAATGGTCAGTTCCTAGGCCATGGGCGACTTCGACGCGGCTTCGCTCGGGGTCAGTGCGTTGATCAGCGTAGGCGGCGCTTTCCTGTGCCACCACCTCATCCTCGACTACATCCCCGTCTTCATCCAGAGAAACATGTTCGGACGCGACCAGTGCAAGGTACGGAAAAAACGGCTCTTTTTTATTTTGAGAACTGCCCAAAAAGCTTTTTTTGGGCAGTTCTCAAAATCTGGGGGGAATACCGTAATCCTCCGGGCACGAGCCGAAATTTTTGTCTGGTATTCGTTAGCTTTTTTTCTTATTCTGGGACTTACACTTTATTTTATTGATTGATACCTACCGTAATCGCTCAACTTTCAGAAGAACTCGGGCCCGATTCCGGAGCCTATGGGCATTATCTGTGCGAGTGTCTGGATGAGCTGCATGTTCATCTTCCTGCCACTGCCCTTTCTCAAATGGGCCATGTTCGAGTGAGCTTTAGAGCATACGATTCGCGTCTTTTTGATGAATACGTTTCACCCAAATCTATATGAGCGGTGGGTCTGCCATTTTATATGCAGCCTGAAACATAATCACTTCGACAACGCGAATCGTATGCTCTAGTGAGCTTCTACGTATTGAATTATGCATGAGAGTCCTTTACAGCGTTCTGACAGCAGTCAAAATGTTAAGCGAACGAGATGCCGAAAAATAACCCTGAATTCGGTAGGAACTCTCGCACGGAGAACACCGTATCCTAAGCATTTTGGCTCGTTCGCTTAACATTTAGAACACTGTGCCTTATTTACAGTCATTTTTAGAATAATATATAAGCGTTTCTTGTATATCTACATGCTGAATGCTTGAAATACATGTTCGTTTCCATCTAAACTCTTTGAGGCAAGAATTCCCGCATCCCAAGTTCTACGGATTCCTGTCCGCATTGCTGTCGATCTCTTCGGCGATTCTGCTTGGCTTCATCGATGACTGTTTGGACCTCAGGTACGCGACCCTTTAAATTAACGCGCACAAGACATTTCAGGAATTATTAGATATTTTACTGTTTGATGCGATTCATTTGGGTTGGAAAGGTTTTTCGGGGTTGTGTTTTACAGCTCATTGAAGAATGAGAGTTACAATAACCCGTTTATCCAGAAACCATGAAAAAGGCTATTCAACCGTACCGATGATGGACAGACCCAACAACACTGTTCAGATGGCGACACAAACTCTTCTTTCCCACACTCTCCACCCTGCCCGTATTGATGATCTACTACTTGGCAGGTTAAATCTTTTTTTAAAAGTTTCCCCCCTAACAAATCTCTAACACTTGCTCGAAAGCAGTGAAAGTAGAATTAGGTGCTCGTCTCTGACAACGAAGGTGTACGGTATTACTGCAGGTCACTCGACTACCGTAATCCTTCCGCCCTTCATTCGCTCGGTACTCTCTCCCTATGTCCACTTCACGCTTCCCCTCACGGTCGACATACACTTCCTGTACTACATCTACATGGGAATGCTCATTGTCTTCTGCACGAATGCCATCAACATCTACGCGGGCATCAACGGATTGGAGGTGAGAATGGTCAGGAGGTCATACGTGTGCAGAGTTGCCATCAATTATTTCAGTTTATGGCCTGCCAGTGTAGCAAACGTAGGTATGTCTGGAATTGCCTGAAATTTAGTAATTTGAGTCTGATGCAAATTTATGGATTATTCGAGCTTTTTATTTCCTTATTATTCGAATCACTGAATGCTGTTGCTCATTGCGAACACTCTCGCGGTAACCATACGCATCTCAGGTTGGACAGTCGATCGTAGTTTCTGCGAGCGTTCTCATCTTCAACGGAATTCAGGTAGGCTGACATCGAGTGGAAGCAGCTTGTTGATAGAATATACGATTCGGATTGTTTTGATGCTCATGCTTCGCCCACGAAGCCATAGATTCTTTATCAATCAAAAGTATAGTGGAATAAACCGATCCGTCCGTTGCTCCGATTCCAAAATGCGTCTGATTATCTCATTTTTGCACACTCTCTCGCTTGATAGTCGGAATGATAAACTGACGGATATTTTTATTCCACTATACCCGAATCGAATGCTCACCTTGATAGCCTTCTTTCAGACATTTCGTGTATGATACTCTACCCTCTATGTAATGTCATATGTGAGCATTTTGTAATGCCATATGTGTATGGTATTGCACCATTCGAGCCCGAAGATGCGATAATTGTAGTTGTACCGTATGGAGACGGAGGACTGGAACCACTCGCTGTCCATCTACATTCTCCTTCCGTTCCTCGCGACCAGCATCGTACTGTACACCTTCAACAGGTACCATAAATGGGGCGCGAACCCGACGGCCCCCGTAGCTTTGCCGTCAGTCCTATTTACGAGCAGAATGTGAGGCGCTAAGAAGGTAGTAAGGATACTGTAGTAATGAAGTGACGGACCTTTTTGTCTATAATACTGACGGAGCTATTTCGTCTCTAATAACATCGAAAAGTAAGATAACTTCTCATTTCAGCTTACACGATAAAGAATGAGATGAACACCGTATGTATTTAAATACACTTCGTCAATGACATGTCTAGATGCCCGTCTCGCGTCTTCGTGGGCGACACGTACTGTTACTGGGCGGGCATGACGCTTGCCGTGGCGGCGATTCTCGGCCACTTCTCCAAGACCATGCTGCTCTTTCTCGTGCCACAGGTATTTTTATTATTAGAGGATACGAATCGGGTACTTTTGATGGTTATGTTTCACGCTCAATTCATAGTGAACATCTGTCTCATTATGTTCGGATGGTCGAAACATAACCATGAAAAGTACACGATTCGTATCCTCTATTTATTATGCAAGACTCACTTTAGCCTAATAGGAAAACTGTGAATTGTACAGCCTACCAGACAGTTTCTGATACATAAATTAGAAGCCTACTACCCGACCGTCGGATGGGAGACGCCTCTTTTTGTCAAATTCTGAATGTGTACGTTGGTAGGACGCAAACCGAAATAATTGTCTGTAACTGTGCCAGCTATGATGGGAAGTATCCATTGATCCTATCCCAATGCACCCTACAGGCCCCCACGCCTTGAGATTGGAACAAGTTGATTAATTGATTGATCCATTGATCTCTTTCTTGGCAGGTCTTCAACTTCCTCTACTCGATCCCGCAACTCTTCCACCTCGTTCCCTGTCCCCGTCATCGTCTTCCGAAGTACGACGCAGACCGCGACGTCGTGGGCATGAGCTATGCAGAGTTCAAGGTCAGTCCAACGCCATAGATCAAATAGTGACGTCGTTGATTTTTTTTGTGCCTTGATCTGGTACATAGAAACTGACAAAAGTGCGTTGATTCACACTAATGAGCTGGAAATTCTTTAAAATTTGTCATAAAACGGTAAATTAGGCCGCCAAAGTGCCTTGATTTTCTAAATTTTTTGCTTAAAAAAGTGCCTTGGTTACGTGTTTACCATTTGATCTATGGTCCAACACTGACGATTATTAGAGTGTTCCGCTCGAGAAGCATCCCAATTCATCAAATCGGCCTTTTCAACAGCTCTGCATACAATACACACCTCATCAAAGCGCTTAGTTTCCCATTCGGGTACTTTTGGTGGGTATGCCACACGTGCCACTAGTTAGCAAGCCATAGGCCGAGTATAGAATGATCCTGAAAAGTGAAGGCTAAAAAAAATGCATGTTGTGCCAATATTGTTTGTTCTTTGCAGTCGGGCAGTCTGAATGCGGGCGGAACCCTCTCGACGCGCCTCTTCTCCCTTCTGGGCCTGCTCTACGTGGAGGAATTTGAGAAGGACGGCGAGAGGTCAGTTGTCACGGTCAACTTTGTCAGATTTAAAGCGGTTTATTTACTTAATAGACGATGCTAATAGCACAATCTTGACGACTCCACGTGACTATACACTGCACACAACTTTTTGGCCGTTCATTTCATGCATGCAATGGGCAATAGGAAGATGAAAACTGGAAATAGCATACTACTGCTACATTGATCCTCTTGCATTCTTAGATGGACCCGCGTCAACAACCACACAGTCATCAATCTCGTTCTCAAGTTCACGGGACCGATACACGAGGCTACACTGTGCAACTATCTGTTGGCACTGCAGGTACGAGCGAAACATTCTGCGAGATTTCTGGGGAATATTTACCCCTACGATATGTACTTAGTACATAATTCACCAGCTGACTGGGCAAATGTTGACTTCGTGCTGAATGTTTGGTGAATTGTCAGGGGAGCATGTGTCTTAGCTTATCCAGACGATCCTAAAGTTGCTGTCTAGGAAGTTTATCAGAAGGTGAGTTATATTATAGAGTCAGACAGTGATCCCCTCACCACAGACTTACATAAAAAGTAATCTTGCCCCTTTTCCGTGAATATCGTGATCGGACTGGCTATTTGAGGCATACATGGGCAACCTCCCCCGCAATATTTTGAGAAACGGGCCTACCAGTGCACGAAATCAAGCCTACCAATTGAAATTTTGTAGGAAATATAGGCCTACCAAAGTAAAATTCCGAACAAATATGGGCCTACCACCCATACTTCGGGTCGGTGCCCACGTATGATTTGAGGTGCTGTGCTCGCTGTTCGCGTTCTTCATTCGATTCGGGCTCGCATCGCTGTTCTACGACGTCGTGCTTTGACGGGGGATATTGACATGGCAGAATGCGAGACTTGACTGCTTACAGTATGCTTTAGGGTTCCTCTTTTTGACGCTTTTTCTCGGTAATATTTCACGCTTCCATAAGTACAATAGCATAACCGTGAAAAAAAACGTTAGAAGGAGAACACTTACAATATGCTTACATTGCATGGCAGTCGAATACCTGTACACTCACTCTTATGCATGCAGAACTTCTGAATCGCACTCGACCAGTCGAATTAGACAATTTTTCTTTACTTTCGTTTCGGAATTCTGGTTTTCAGAAACCTGGTTATTTAGAAGCAGGTCTGCTTACATGCATTTTTTTCGTTTTGCGCTAATCAACAGTGATTCAGTAAATATTTATTTTACAATATTTATTTTAAAAATTTTCAATCTTTTGTATCTAGAAAAATGGTATTGGCGCCCCAGTAAATTAATTTCTCGTACAGGTATCTTACTAACTATGACAATATTTATTTTTTTATGTTATGTATCGATCTGTCGTGATCTAGTCACTTGCCAAAGCTTTCTTTCCCTTGTCTTCTAGATTACTTGTTATATTTATGTTGTTGTTTTGTTTTGATAATAAAATGGATGAGTGAGTCTCCAAGCTAGTCCATGCTATAGTGCATTAAAAAGATCCCCGTCGGAAAATCATTCCGAATATAAGGCGAGAGAGTGTGCAAAAGTGAGAGAATTGAACTGATTTTGGAACGGAAAAAAACTGAAGGATCGGTTTATTCCACTATATATGGGCGCAGGCTGCCGTCACAAAGTCTCAGCTCTCCCGACACGCGTCCACGATCGCCTCGGCGCACGTCAGAAGCACCTGTACAGTAGTTCGTGTGGGGGGGATTGTGTATTTGATCGCATCGCTTGAACTGGACGAAGTCGAGGGCAGCCTTTTTCATGGCTTCAAAAGGCTACTGCCAAACATTCCTTAATCCAGCCGGCCACACGCGGTGTTTCCAACCGCCCATGAATAAATACTACTACCCAGAGCTATCAGAACAACGTTGAGACCTAGCTACAGGTCTCATAACTGTTTTATGCGACCGAGTAATGAAAACGCTCGGGAACGACTGAGATGGTCAGTCAGAGGGACCTCCTTTAAAGGGGAATTTGTAAAAGGAAGACAAACGCCTCTACTGACCACTCACCAGCTCGTCCGGAACGGCTACGCCCATGCACCGTCGGGATAAAGGGGTACGGTAGAATTGGAATGGATAGATGGAAAGAGAGGGCGGGCGTCTATTTTGGGAAGTGGGTGGAAGCGAATAGGACAGGTTTAAATGAAAACGTATCCTATGTTATGCCCCCCTCGCAAGCGAGGGGCATAACATAGAGCATTCCATTCGGGTCTTTTTGATGTACATATATCTTTCATACGTCATTCAGAACCGCGACGTGGCTCTTCACCAAAAGCAGCGAAACATATTGGTCAAAAAGACCTGAATGGAATGATCTGCATAGACAACCCAGGGGAGGTGAAGCGTATTTGGACACACGACTCCGTGCTCCCTTTCAATACGATCATTGCAATCCTACTTTACCCCTGTAACTTTTGTATATTTCCACTCAATTCCTTGAAATCCATTCATTCTTAAATTATTCTATTCACCTCAATCGCCTCTCCAAATAGACATTTCTATTTATCCCTTCCATTCTAATGATTTCAATCCTACCGTAACCTCTCTATCCCTTTCAAAAACAATCCTACTCCCCTCTCCATAAATACATTTTTATAGCTCTTATTCTAACCATTAAAAACTACCGTACCCCACCACCTCTTTGAGAAAATCCGCGCTCTCCCCTATCAATCCTCCTATAGCCTACCCAACGCTTTCCCCAAAAGTTTCACTTATGCCTATGTATCCCCATTCATTCTTCCAAAGATATGAATAAGCAAATGTCCAACCTGAGGGAGGTCCATGTGAAGTCGAGCCTTGCTCGCTCTCCCAAACAATTCGCTCCTTGAGGTGAAAGAGGAGGCTTGGCACGGGCCTGCAAAAACACACAATCGTCGGTGCAAAATAGAAAATCGGGCATGACCCGTTTCCTATAAAGCAAATTGCAGGTCCGGAAATAGGGATTACTGTAGTCGTCATGCATAATTTTTCTCCCTATTTCCGGTCCCTTCAGCTCCCCGATTCTCTGCAAGATAATAGGGAAATAAAAGGGGGAGGCAACCCAGGCTCAGAAAAGTTTCCAGTATTGGAAAGGGGAAAATAGAGTACAGAGAGTAGAGGGGGCTCTTCCTCAGGAAGAACGATGACGAATTGGGTTTCTATGGTTTAGGCATTTGTCGTTAATTCAGTCTATCATGTTAGGGGGTGTAAATGGGGTTCGGGGGGGGGGGGTAAATGGGAGTGAGCCCGGGTCTACCCCGACCTACCTGGCTTCTTCATATTTATCACCACAACAACAGCCGCAGTCTTCATTCATAGAGTTCTCATCATTCTCCTCATTACCTTTTATCTCCATTCGGTCGCCCTCCATTCCCTCTACGACCCTCATTTCCAGTTGAGATGCCAACGACCGGCTGCAGAATATTTGTATTGTACTTTTATTGTTAGCATATACACGACAATTTAGGGTAAGTCAGCATAACATAGGATATGCAAGATACGATATCTTCACCGTACCTCTCGCCCTTCAGCCCTTCTATCACCTTGCGAAATAAGTTGCACTTATCCAATTACCTCTCTTTACGCCAATCCTATCGTACCCATCCCCAAGTCTCGCTTAACCCAATATCTCCATTCATTCTTGAAATTATAATGTCTAAACTGAGGCGGCTCCGCGTAAAGTTGAGCTCCGAATGACGAACGGACTCGAGGACCTGCAGATATTTACAATTGTATGCACAAAAGCAAAAATCGGGCATGACCCGTCTCCTATAAAGCATGTTACAGGACCGGAAATAGGAGATAAAATAGCGGACAGTAACCCCCATTTCCAGTCCTGCCAGCTCCCGATAATCTGCAAAGTACCAGGAAAATAAAAAGGGGCAGTCCAGGCTCATAAAGGTAGAGAACAGAGGCTCTCTTCAAGGGGAAGGAGGGAGTGAATATGAGGGTTCTTTCATGGTAACACTCGATCATCGAAGAGCGAAATATTCAACGAGAAGAACTTTTCCATTTCGAAAATGAATGAGCTGATCATCCGGTTATGCAAGTCTTAAAACGCTTAGCGAAAGGGTATTGGAAAAGGACCGAAATAATCCAGTGAATTGTCATGATTTATTCATTTCTCGTTTGTTCAACCTATTTTTTAGGGGATGTAAATGGGGGCTATCGTACTGAGCCTGGGTCTACCCCACCTACCTGTCTTTTCGTATCCATTACAACAACAGCCGTAGTCTTTATTCATACATTTCTCATCGTTCTCCTCATTACCGTCTCTCTCTAATTTATCCTCCTCGTTCCATCCATCTTCATTCCATTCGACGCGCCCACCGTTTGGCTTCTGAATGCTTGTATTCTACTTTTGCGTGTATGCACTACAATTTAAGATCAGACTATTTAAGAACCCCCTATCAATTGATTCACTCCTAATCTTTTCTACCCCCTTCACCCCCTCCCCAAATATACACTTTTCTCACTTTCAATCCAATCCTTCCCTATATACCGAACCCCCGGGGGGTAAATGGGAGTTAGCCTGGGTCTACCCCGACCTACCTGTCTTTTCATATCCATTACAACAACAGCCGTGGCCTTTATTCACAGATCTCTCATCATTCTCCTCATTACCTTTTATCTCTAATTGTCCATTCCCTCCACGATCCTCCTTTCCAGTCGAAATGCCCACGATCGGCTGCAGAATATTTGTATTGTACTTTTAGCATATACACGGCATTTTAGGGTAAGTCAGCATAACATAGGATATGTTTTCATTTAAACCTGTCCTATTCGCTTCCACCCACTTCCAAAATAGACGCCATCTCTTTCAATCTAACCATTCCAATTCTACCGTACCCCTTTATCCTTTTCCTAAAGTTCGACTCATTTCCTTGAGATCCATTCATTCCGATCCTAGCGTACACCCTTTTATTCCCTTCCTAAATGCCTGCTCTTATCTCTATCACTCCATTCATTCCTAAACTATCCTACTCACCTCTCCAAATAAACAATTTTATCCCTCTCATTCTAATCATTCTAATTCTACCGTACCCCATTCTATCCCCTTCCCAAAAGCCTGGCTCTCATCTCTATCAATTCATTCACTTCCAAACCATCTTCTCCCCTCAATCCCCACCTCCAAAGCGACAAGTTTATCCCTCTCATTCTAATCATTCCAACACTACCGTACAACCTTCTATTCCCTCTCCAAATACCTCTTGTTTATATCAATCCATTCATTTCTTATTGAAATAGATTTTCATTTTCTAAACATTTTTGAAAGTCAGTGAAAAAACTCACGGAGAATCGACCGGGTCCGTCAGCAGTGCCAGCTTGACCGCCTTGGCTACGATGTGCAGGGGGGCTGGCTCTCAATGCCTGCAACATCGAGGGCTTGCTTGTTTTGCTATTCCTAACAACCGATTTAGAAGAGCACCTCTAGAATACAGTCTTTTCTTCTATAGCTCTCAAATGTATATAATACCATCTATTCATCCAAATCTCTCAACCCCCCGCCCCGTTCCTATTCCACGGATGATTAAAGCGATACGCTACAGCATACCCCTTTACCGTACTCTACCGTACTACTCACTCTGATACACGGCAACGTTGATGCGTTCGATGTGCAGGTCTATGGAGATGTCGAGGATCGTCAGTAGCTCGACGATGAGCAGAATGAAGTTGGCAAGGCGGCCGCCACCCTGACTCTGGCCTGAAGCGAATAACCATCAGCAATCGGGAATTCTTTCAGAGTCATTAATGTAAGGAACGGGAAACGGACAACTTTCATGGTTATGTTTCATAAGCGTGTCTGGATTGACAACAGCCGTTTGCCTAAGGGATGTGAAAAGTAATCGAAAACTGAATCCGTTGCCTCGAAGAGGCCTCACGATCATACGCAGGCAACTTTACTGGTAATATTTTGAGAAACGGGTCTCCCAATGTATGATATCGTAAACTTTTTTTAAAGTTTTGTAGTGACAAATGAGCCTAACTCACCCTCCTGCATGCTCAGAGCCAGCTTATCGCACAGATTGCCGTCCGACGGATTCATCCAGACTCCTGAACAATCGCACCAATCAATACCCCCTTTTTGTTTGATCACAAATCGTCTTCAAGACTTATATTAGGTTGGTGCATAAGTCTTGCAATAGTTTTGAAAGGTAATTATCTCAATTCCTTCCGTTCAAAACTAAAACTTATTTATACCAACCCCACAACAAATGTTCCTAGTATGCAGAACATATACAGGATTGCATGTTTTCTGTATACTATAAATTTACTGAGCTTTTTGATTCAAACCCGGTTATAGGGTACATAATATATTCTATCATACTTCCTCATATGTTGCCCGAAATTTATCTCCTTAGCACCCAATCATCTTTAGGACATATACTACTGGTCTTTAGGTTTGGGCGATTTCGTGCTCATGTCTCAAAAATTTTAAAAATAATGTTTAAAAAATCGGTTTCCTCCCTTTACATCCTTATTTTGGAGCCTTCATAAATGGAATTCGACATCCAATCTTTTCATTATTTCCGACGTGGACCATACTATCTAATGCCACATCAACAGCTTTCGAAGATTTCATCTTTTTCAAATACAGAAATTTTTAAAATTATACGGTTTTTCGCGTATGTTATGCATTAGTGATCGGCAGCCTCTAAACATCATTTATATATATTTTGTCTATAACAAAACAAACTTAAAGCCGAGTTTGTCCCAGCTTTATAAGAAGATCTGATATTGCACACGAGACCAATTTGCGATTGATTTGCCCATTGAGCTTTCGAGATAGACGCAAAGTTATTGCTTTTCCGTTGTACGGTAATGAGGCTAGCATTCGAAAATTCAAAACAAAAAACTTTCGCTTATTTATAAGAACTTGTTTCTGTGAGCGATTCAGGAACCATACAAGTTTCACATCTCAAGTGCACACTAGAGTAGGACAAACGAATGAACGAAAAAGAATGAAAGCGAATCGAGCACTCGTTTTCCTCGAAACACGAGTGCTCGTTTTCGAGCGAATATCCGTCGAATTCGATTCTTCAGCAATTAACCTCATTTCGTCCGTTTCTATGAACAAGAAAGAAATGAATGATAGACAGACAAGGCTGATTAACCTCGTTAAACTAGTCAAATGAGTATCTTTGCTCTTGGAAGGCGGCTATAACGAGATCAATTGATTCAGCGAAATATTCGCCAGAAAACGAGCACTCGTCTTCCGCCAACGCGTTTATTCGTCGAAAGCGAGCACGTGCGTTGCACGAAAAACGAGTGCTCGCTTTCGGGAGAACGCTCATTTGTCCTACTCTAGCGCACATTAGACTTCTGCAATCGATTGCCTATATCCCTTTGGCCTGTACGATTCACTGTTTTTAATGAATGATGTGTCAAACACGTGCATGAGAGTTCTTGATGCTGCCTAACTCTACTCTCTACTCACCTCGCTCAAGGAAGGTGAGGGCGACAAGCAGGTCCCCCAGGGCTGCTTCTCTAGCAGGGATCGGAAGAAGCACTCGGTGGGACAGAAGTCGAAGGCATCCACGATCTGCTTCGAACCGCTGCGTGGCCTCAGACGACGGTGAGCAGAACAGACCAGAGGGAATCTGCGAGGGGAGGGGCTTGGATGATCTTTGACATACATGGGCTAGAGTTGTCCTCAAATTGCTGCAGGCACCCTCACGTAATCATAGATAATCAAAAACAGCAATCCTAACAAGTCTTTTACTCTATGATGCTGAAGTGCACGCACCCATCCTAACGTCCGATCGGTCAATCGCGCCCATGTATGATCTTTGATCTCTGGAAAGCATTGAACAAACCCTAGACCAGTAACCGCGGGCAAGTTCGATTGAAAAAACCAAGATCAGTTAACAAATACCTACAGTACCTTTCTAGTGAAGAATACACATAAAAACAGCAGGCTACACTTGAGATATAGGTAAAAGCGAAATACACGCTATCGAAATGTTGTTGTGAAGTATGATATCAATTGAGCTACGATTGTCACGGTAGAAGCTGGTCGAAACTTCCCGTGTTAAAGGGAGGAAGCAGCCTCTAACCAAAAGTTTTAAAATTCGAGGAAAATTCTTCTAAGGTTTCAAAATGTGTCGAAAAAATGTGTCGAAAATGTGTCATGTGATCGGTTATCAAACGAAAGTTCTCAAGTAAATGCTTAGGGGGAATGACTCGCGTTAAAAAGCTTCAAGAAAGAGAAAGATCAGGAAAAGCGTATTTTAAAATACATACCTGACACCTCACTGATCGTCTTGGGCCCAACCATAGGAAACGCCTTTCGCTTCTCCCTTAAACACCAAGTTCATCGAAGCTGCTATACAGTCAAGCTAGTAAATGTGCTCCCAAGTTTGAAACTTTCCCCACTTTTGACATAACTCGGTTCAAATTGGTCGTAGAGATTTCTAGTTGGTTCCATTCGATTCCTCATGGCAAGATCTATCTTTGTGACTAGGCCGGCCTAACGGCCGGCTCAGTTGACTGAAAAGTTCAAACAGTAGACCTCCAAGTTCCGTTGTCTGCTATCAAATAATGGAACCGCAACTTGTACTCGTTAGTCGAATAATATCAAATAGTCGCGTAAATTCACCGAATAACTGATATCTGCATATCAGTCATTCAATCGTTCAAAATACCCAACCCTCCCAATAATTAATGTCTGCATCTCAGGCATACCGTCAAAACCGAAAATTCTGGGACAAGTGCCGTATAATACGGTATCATACCGTATTTTACCGTATTTTTGCCACAGCACTGCGGCAATCATCAAACGACATATGAAATGTTGTGCGTCCGTTCTTTGGACCTTTTGGAGTCATCCTAGCTTGAAAAGTTTGAAATTGATAACTCGTGCTTCGCTACGGAATTACTGAAACCGGTGGCACCGCTGCGAAACTCTCTAAATCAGGCCGGGAAAAAAGCTCATTTCTAGCATTCCTTGACTTATTTTTCAGCCTAAATCGGTTCATTTGAGTATCCCGAGGCTGATAAACATTTTATACACTTTTTGCTTAAATTTGAAAGTTTTGATATTTTGACTGCTCATGGAGGTGATCATCACCCCGCATTTAGCACCCGGCTCCGAAATCCATAAATAAAACTTTTTCGACGCTTACCTATGTATTTTGGGCTGCTCTTTACGAATATGCAAGAAATTTTTCGATTAGATTTGTTCTAAAGCTGATAAGGCGAAAAATACGGTAAAATACGGTATTTGTCCCACAATTTTCGGTTTTGACGGTAGATCAAATACTACGTCGGATCCAACGTAACCAAGGCACTTTTTGCCGTAAAAATTTGGAGAATCAAGGCACTTTAGCCGCCAGGCCCACCAGCTTATGTAAAAATATGCTGGATTTTTTTCCAATGCGAATTCCAGCTTTCCAGTACGAATCAAGGCACTTTTATTCCTCTCCTAATGAAAGAATCAAGACACTTTAAAATTCAACGTCGTTACTATTTGATCTATGATCTCAGGCAGTCGTTGAATTTAAAAAAATTTCAAAAATAAAAAAAACGGAAATTGAAATTTCGTCTTTTAATTAAAGGAGCCGGCCCACGAGTACGGTAGGATTTGAATTCCCGCCCTACCCTGATATTGCAATTTAGGCATTTCAGCTCATCTTTTTCGGTCGTTCTTTTTCTGAAGATGATAAGAATAATGTAAAAATTTGTCAACGAATTAGAGCTGTATCTCATCTCAGTCAGCTAATATATTCGATTTTGTAGAAAGCGCGTTGCTCTTTCGACCTTCAGTACTCCGCGGAGAGTGAATGAAATCGCATAAAACTCGGAATACCCGATCAGGATGATTAGATCTACTGAATGACGTAAAGAGTAAATATGGCCAGAAACTCGTGGTCCGGCTCCTTTAACTAAACAAGTTATGAGAACACGTGAAAGTGAACGACACACAACTCAATCAAGTGTATTTCCATGCTTAGGGGAGAGTCAGTAAAGTAAAGGAGGGTTACGGTAGTAGGAGAAGGGATGGTTACGGTAGTAAGGGAAGGTAGGGTTACGGTAGTAAATTTTCTCGGTATTTCTGTCGACCTAGCAACTGAATACTTCATCTCAGTATTTCAGCTGACCTATCAACTGAATACCGCACTTCAGCATTTCGCTTGACCTATGAACTGAATACTTCATCTCAGTCCTTCAGTTGACATATCAACTTAAACACTACATCTCAGTCTCAGTTCACCTATCAACTGAATACTGCATCTCAGCCTTTCACTTCACCCATCTACTGAATACTGCAACTCAGTATTTCAGTTGACCTATCAATTGAATACTGCATCTCAGTCTTTCAATTCAGGCATCAACTGAATACTGCATCTCAATCTTTCAATTCAGCCGTCAACTGAATACTGCATCTAAGTATTTCAGTTGACCGATCAACTGAATACTGCATCTCAGTCTTTCAATTCAACCATCTACTGAATATCGCATCTCAGTTTCTCAATTGACCTATCAACTGAATGACGCATCTCAGTCCTTCGATTGATCTATTACCTGAATACTGCATCTTAGCCTTTCAATTCAAACATCAACTGAATACTGCAACTCAGTATTTCAGTTGACCTATCAATTGAATACTGCATCTCAGTCTTTTAATTCAGGCATCAACTGAATACTGCATCTCAGTCTTTCAGTTAACCGATCAACTGAATACTGCTTCTCAATCTTTCAATTCAGCCGTCAACTGAATACTGCATCTCAGTCTTTCAGTTGACCCATCAAGTGAATACTTCGTCTCATTCCTTCAGTTGACCCACCAACTGAATACTGCATCTCAGTTTTCCAGCTCAGCCAAAAACTGAATGCTGCATCTCCGTCTTTCAATTCACCCATCTACTGAATATCGCATCTCAGTTTTTCAATTGACCTATCAACTGAATGACGCGTCTCAGTCCTTCAATTGATCTATTACCTGAATACTGCATCTTAGCCTTTCAATTCACCCATCTACTGAATACTGCAACTCAGTATTTCAGTTGACCTATCAATTGAATACTGCATCTCAGTTTTCCAGCTCAGCCAAAAACTGAATACTGCATCTCCGTCTTTCAATTCACCCATCTACTGAATATCGCATCTCAGTTT
>LS819798.1:0-34999 GCA_900490955.1 Micoletzkya japonica
TCATTTTGGGAAATCCTCAAGACTCCCCTCACCCTGTTCCCCATACCACCACTACTACCCGTGAGTCTGATCCCCCAACCCGACCAAGGAAGTATTGGCATTCCTATAAATCTAACAAAGGGGAGGATAGGTAGAGGACCGCCGGAGGCATGGGAACGGACTGCCATTCAACTGTTGTCCTTTATCCCCTCACGCTAAGAAACCCCACCGCATCCCAACGCCCGAAACGTATCCATAAGGAATCACGTTTTGCGCACAGTTCATGCAACGGACGACACCGAGAGGTGTGGCAAATGCCGATGGGACTCCCTAACGATCGGGGAGGAGACCAATTGAATTTGAGTACTACGTTCACTGCACTCACAATTCGGCCACTGCATCCTATCGAGCCCTTGAACATACGGACAGAAATGCCTCTACTGTGCTTGATTGAAATTGGAAAGAAAAGAATCATCACGGGGGAGTGACAGTAGGGGTGAGTGGGGGGAATAATAAGGGGGGATCCCGCCAAGAGAGGGTTCAATCCAGTCAAACACCCAGAGGGATAGGATTAAAACGATATAAAGGACAAGAAATCGAAAGGAGACCGGGGATCGATAAACTTTGGGAAAAAGAGGAAGGACATGGGGCGAAAAAACGCATTTCCTCTTGAGGAGAAAAAAGAACTCGCACGATAGAAATGCGCGATCGGAAACGGACAAACGATTGTAAACAAATATGACATGAACTTTGGTACAGATGTGTGAGATTAGGAAAGAGATGGAATCGAGTGTATGATCTTAAACATCAGCAATGGTATTATACAATAAAACAGTGTTCCAATGCTCTTTGCAGTCCTCCATGTTAGTAAAATACAAAAAAATCATGGCAAGTACTGGAAGCCAAGAAATAAATCATTTTGAGTAAATCTCCTGCCGATTACTATGTATGGGAGAGAGGTTGATCTACCAGATAACTCTGCCCATCTATGATATAGGCAATAAAGCAACTCACAGTGGAGAACGCCGTAGTCAACGTCTTTGATTGGGAGGAGAGAATGAAGTGGGGGATGTAGTCGAGATGAGGAGAGGAACGAAACAAGCACGGAATGATCGGGTCAGCGTCTGCAAGAGCATAGCTTGGTTACTGTAGCACTATACTCTCTTAGAAGAGAGTGGGATTGCTGTTGCCGCGGCCATTTTCCGTCCAATGGGACTTCGCCATCAATAATATTACAAGGGAAAGACAGACGCAGACGCGACGCGACGCGTTCGAGACGCGTCCGCGACGGGTGTGATCGCTACAGACTCGACTAGGAAATAGGCTTATGCAGAGATTAGATTCCCCTCAATTCCTAGACTACGCCAAAAAAGTGATATCGGAGCGATCTGGATAGCCCAATCAGAAGATTGATACGTCTGCTATAATTGCTGATAATATGGAGGATTAGTGTTGACTAGATAAGAAATCAGAAAGTAGTAAATCCATCTCACAAAAATCTTCCAAGACTTATGTGCCAACCTAAAATAACAAGTGTATTCTGCAAAAAAATGTTTGAAAAAAGGTATTCTAATATTACAAACCAGCCGGGCTACGCTTCGCCCGACTGACGTGTCCCGAAATTCTCGGCTAGCTCGATGTTTTATTTATGTTTATTTATTTGCCGGTGACAGCCGGTTGAAAACAATAGGACCTATCCGATTATTGTCCTGAATGGAAATCATGTTGCCCTAAATTTAAAATCTGGCAAGTTGCCAAGGCAAAAGTCCATTCCAAGCGAGTGGTCATCCGCCTGTGTAATGTTGCCAAACGTTCGACTGCATCAGAGAAAAAGTTTTTTCTTCCTTCCCTTTAGCTAGCCTTTCATAACACTTCCTCTATACCACATTCTTGCATTTTCTAGAAATCCCCCCAGCTGGAGGTTTAGGTAGTTGAGCATTACGTCGTAGAAACTATCCCTAGAAATTCTTCAAAATTTCGCTCCTCTAACCTTTCGCAGTGCAAGACCCCTCCACTCCATATAAAACACCTCCCAGAGCTACCAGCAGTTAGATTTTAACATTTAGCAATTGATTCAATTAGTGTGCATACTGATTGACCTCTGAATGGGAGAGCTCGGGTACTCTATAGAGTGCGACTATCGAATGACATAATGCGATCAGGCACGCCGAGAGAGCGTAGAAGAATGAAGAGAATGAGATCTGGAGCAAGCAAATGTATTCGATAGTCGCACTCTAGTACTCTTGATGCAAAGAACACTCAAATAGGCGTTTTCCAAATTTGCAAAAACTTCCTCTACGTTTCTTCTACCAATATCTATTTTCTCAACGATATGCTTCGCTATCAATGCGAGGAAACAGGCACGAATAGGCCGCACGGCGACAATTGCAGTCATGTATAATCCCCGCACCGTTTGCACGTGTTTCAGTTTAGATCAATCGGGAAGCTCGCTGACTATGAAGCAGAACGGGGCGGGTTCGAACCCCGCGTGGCGCGGGAGATTTTGCAAATTTGGAAAACGCCTATTTGAGTGTTCTTTGCATCAAGAGTACTAGAGTGCGACTATCGAATACATTTGCTTGCTCCAGATCTCATTCTCTTCATTCTTCTACACTCTCTCGGCGTGCCTGATCGCATTATGTCATTCGATAGTCGCACTCTATAGAGTACCCGAGCTCTCCCATTCAGAGGTCAATCAGTATGCACACTAATTGAATCAATTGCTAAATGTTAAAATCTAACTGCTGGTAGCTAGATGCAATAGAAGAGTTCGGGGAATAGCATTAAAGCATAAACGTTCCCGGTCATACATGGGCAACCTTTTCCCGCAATATTTTGAGAAACGAACCTACCTGTAGACGAAATCAAGCCTACCAATTGAAAATGTGCAGGAAATATACAGCCCATGTATGGTGTGCCCATGTATGATAATAATAATAATAAAAATAAAAATAATGATACAAATAACCACTCACCTTTCCCTTGGTGGTCCGGTGGCACTTCGGGTCGTACGTCTGGAGGCTTGTGTGCGAGAGTTGGCCTCCGTGACGCAGCAGAACCATGACATGGTAGACGGAATCTGAATTTGAGATAGACAGATAACGCTAAACGAAGTGCCAACCTGTCCCTCCAGCTCCTCCCTCCACTTGGAGATGTTCTCAAAGAACGAGTCATCGAACTTCGCGCAAAACTTGTGCAGAAACTGGAAAAACAAATAAATAATAATCATATCACTCTCATACATAGGCATGGACCCGGCGGTCGAGTGGGATTCTGTCAGAAATATAACTTGGTAGGCGCCACACGATATCTAATTGGTAGGCTAACAAAAAACCACAGCTTACTCAGCGGTAGGCCCCTGTCTACAATTATTTATGGTGAATCTGCCAATGTATGGTCACTCTACATAGTCAGCCTACTATTGCATTGACTCCTGAAAAAAAAGAGAAAATAGTAGCAAAAATCCGTAATGTAAAAGAGACGCTCACATCCTTGTGCCAATAGTCGTATTTGAGCGTCACCTTCGACTGGACCTTCGCATAGTCGACAACGATAGGGGAACATTTCCTGCAAAGAATATGTGATCCGGGTTACGGTCCATCTTAGAGTGCAAATTGCGGCTTCGACATTTTTAAAATGACAGAAAGAAGATGAACGTTCTTCGTAGAAACAACGTTTATAAGTTTATTATCAAAATATATAATTCGAATTCGAACAGAGCCCGCCGATCTGTTCGCAGGGTAGTTTTCACTGATAGCCGTATCCAGGATTTTACTTCCCAATAGGCACAGCACACTCGGAAAAGCAGCCCAATTTGGAGATTCGCGAGTTCTACATATCAGCTCTTGTGTTACCTTTCTCGTATTCTGCGTGTCGAACGTACTCCTTCTCTTCCTAATCCCGACGAGAGTCCTCATTCACTTGTTCACATCCGTTCCCAGACACTCGTAGATCATCTCCGCTCGCAGATCCCACAGGGCTGGGTATTGGAACCACTCCGCCACACAGTCGTTCACCTCAAATTACATTTCGATACAGATTATCGCTTGCACAGGGCTTAAGATATAGTTGAACTGATTCCAGCTAACCATATATAGGGACCGCAGCGCGTCCCAGGTCATGCGTCAATATACAGTATACGAGAGGTCAATTGGCGCGCACACATGATCGCGCAATTTGCATGTCACAGAAGAGCTGTTTTAGCCATCTAATTCGGTTTTTTTCATGTTGTAATGATATTTCCTGATGGTCCATATGGTCAAAAGTTTTGTTTCTCTTCTTCTACTGCATAATTAAGAGATGGTTTAGATTAAACCAATCAACAGGCTGCATTGTCGCTAAAGATGTGAAGCTCATCAAGATGCGCTACCGTAATCCCCCCACCCACCTCCGTTACTCACTTGTCGATCGTCTTGAATGTCTTCTCGATCTAGTCCTCCCGGCAGTCTCGCCAGTACTTGCTCAGCTGAAATGCTTCTCTTTAAATAGTCCATCATGTATGATTTCAGCATACGGAAACCCAAACAAACTCGTACAAAGCGTATGCATAAATATGCACAGGGTGAAACCCATACATGGGCACGGACCCGACGGTCGGGTGGAAGGCACCTCATTTTGTCAGAAATATATGTTGGTAGGCACCACATTATAAAAGAAATGTTATTGGTAGGTTAAACACGACATTAATCTATGCTTTAAAAATCTAGGTCGATCCGAAAAAAATTGTCGATAACTCTGCCCACGTATGAGCTCTTTATTCCGAGAATCGCCTCAAGATAGACTAATTTCACGAAAGAACGATACAAGTGACGATAATATCCTACCCACCGGGTTGATGGGTCCATCGGAGGGCAGCAAGTCATAGAGTATTCCCCGACCGGCACACTCCTCCCTCGCTTGTTCCAGTTCGCCAGAGAGAAGGAGCATATCGGCGAGTCGAATGGTACGTATATTCATGGGAGTAGGCGAGTTACTGGCGAAGCTGTGACGGTAGTCTTCAACTGAAATACACCGATTACTTCTTTTTTTTCTGAATTTCAAATCAAAGTAACGGAAAACAAAAAACCCTCCAATTTCGGATGACGCCCTCACGTAATTAGAGATAAATATTGGTAGGCTAACAAAAACCCCAGTATACACTTTGGCAGGCCTCAGTCCAAAATAATTTACCGTAAAACTGCCCATGTATGGTGAAACCTATACTAGCCTGGTATCTGGTGAATGAGATTCTCGCTTGACCGGTCACGATTCCCTGCGATTCGTACTATTGGTGCAGCAGGGCTGCCTTCGCATCCTCCATCGTGGGCGAGATGTAGATGGTCTGTGCGGTCAGGCGGACCTTAAAGAAACTACGGATAGGTGATGATTGAAACATATCTTAATCAAGTTGGGGCATAGATAATCGGGTGATTGCTGCTCGCGCTTTGGAGTATTATTTAGAACAGCTACGACAACGTGTGACAGTGACATGGAGGGCAAAATGACCATTGCCTTTCTTTCTCATTAAACTACTACCCACGATGAATGGATGAACGCAATGCCGTACTGCCATTGGCAGTCTGCCAACAAGCTTCTCACTTCTGACCAGCCGGCAGTGCAATCCACTCATTGTGAGCATTTGATGTGCAACATAGGCATGCCTAGCATACATGGGCACCAACCCGAAGTATGGGTGGTAGGCCCATATTTGTTCGCAATTTTACTTTGGAAGGCCAATATTTTTATGTTGTTTTGTACAGTGAAGATAGATACATGGAGTATATCCTGACCAAAAATTAGAGAAATTTATATCAGACAAAACGTGCTAGAGGCTCTAGACTGGAGCTGGCAGGGAGATCTTGCGTTCGTTTTACCTATTAGCGTAAATAATTCGTCTTAAGACATTAGCCCAGATCCTTCCCATCATAAAAATGAGGAATGGGTCATGTTTCCAAGTATCTGTAGCTGCAAATCATGATTGTGACACAATGCGACCCCAGCCGCACCATTAAATTGTCTTACTGTAGCCAGGTAATCGGCGCGCCCTACTTATCGAAAGTTTTGAGGCAGAAAATGAAAACTATACTTGATTTTCTTTATGGATTAGACATCAGCACCGCTAAATTAGTAGGATAGAGTATGTTTGGCAGCAATAGTACACCATATCTGAAGACCCGCTGCGGTCCTTATCCATATGATAAAAAGTTTAGTTTCTCTTCTTCTACTCCATAATCCAGAGATGCTTTAGATTAAACCAAGCAACAGGCTGCATTGTCGCTAAAGATGTTAAGCTCATCAAAAGACTACGATGCGCTACCGTAATCCTACACTCACTTATCGATCGTCTTGAATGCCTTCTCGAGAACCGTCAGTCCTCCCTGCAGTCTAGCCAGTACTTCCTTGTACGTTCTCTTTGCCGCTTGCTCAATCGCCAACTGAAATGCTTCTCTATTACCACTTCCTGCAAAGAATACGTGATCCGGGTTACGGTACATCTTAGAGTGCAAATTGAGACTTCGACAAGGCTACATTTTTAAAATGACAAAAAGAAGTGCACTGTTCGTCGTAGAAACAACTTCAATCAACTTTTAAAAAATACATAATTTGAATTCGAACAGAGCCCGCTGATCTGTTCGCAGGGTAGTTTTCACTGATAGCCGTATCCAGGATTTTACTTCCCAATAGGGACAGCTTAAAACACTCGGAAAAGCAGCCCAATTTGGAGATTCGCGAGTTCTACATATCAGCTCTTGTGTTACCTTTCTCGTATTCTGCGTGTCGAACGTACTCCTTCTCTTCCTAATCCCGACGAGAATCCTCATCCACTTGTTCACATCCGTTCCCAGTCACTCGTAGATCATCTCCGCTCGCAGATCCCACAGGGCTGGGTATCGGAACCACTCCGGCACATTGTCGTTCACCTCAAATTGCATTTCGGTCCAGATTATCGCTCGCAGAGGGAAATAGATGTAATAGAATTGATTCCAGCTAACCATATGTAGGGACCGTAGCGCGCTTCCCAGGTCATGCTTCGACATACAATATACCAGGCTGAGGTCAATTGGCGCGCACACATGATCGCGCAATTTGCATGTCACAGAAGAGCATGTTCGAGCAGTTAACAGGTGTTAATGTTTTAGCCATCTAATTATTTTTTTCCAAGCTGTATTGATATTTCCTGATGGCCCATATGGTAAAAAGTTTAGTTTCTCTTCTTCTATTCCATAATCCAGAGATCCTTTAGATTAAAGGAGGACCATTCGGTACCGTACTCAGGCCCGTAATATTTGAATCCCTGACGGAGGCCTGACGGCATGAACAGCAGAAAGTGGCACACCAGTTACGGTAGCCCACACGAGAATCGTGAACTGACTAAATTCGTGAGAGGCGTTGTGACAGAGGGGGGTTTAGAACCGTTATTTCACTTTATTGTACTTAATTTCATGTTCATTCAGTTATTTATGTTCACTCTACAGGGTATTCTCGTATTCCTAGGCTTCACGACAAAAATAGGGATTTTCTCGCTAAGTCAGTTTTCCCAATTCTAAATGATGTCTTCCATTGCCGCAGTTGTTCTCGCAGAGATATTCTCGCTTATCAATTAGTTTTATCTTGCGCTCGATCCGTTTCATTCAGTTTACGCTTCAGGATGATCGAATCGGAGGTTCGAAACAAGGTACGAGGGAGCCTGACCTTACAACTCGGTACGTTCTCACCCACCTTTTGTGTTCTTATTTTATATCTTTGCCTGTTTTTTTTAAGTTTTATTAATGTTGGTATCATTTCTAAGGATTGCCCAAGTAAATCCTGCAAATTTCACGGAAAAGTACTCGCGATCTTTGAAATTATGCGTGGTTTTGCAACTTTTTCCATTGCAAGACTAGAATATTCATAGGACGCCGCATATTCTATGCTTTTTTTTGTTTTCGAACATGAAAATATGAGGAAAATATTGTTCGGATGTATTTTGTTCATCGGAACGAGGATTCGCGATCCCGTGTTACTTACCATCTTCTTAATCTGCATTGAACATTTCTGCTAACAAATAGCCTTGGCTGGCAATGTATACTAGCGCGAGCTACCTAAGTGCAGTAATGCGTCAGCCAGTAAGATGAATATTCATCTGATCACATTCTATTTCCAGGCTCCGGCCGGCTATCGTGCCGTCGACGGTCGTCGCAGGACTCGGTTCACTCCAACGACTCGTCCAGTAAGTTCGGGGATTACGATAGGCTTTGGATTACTGTAACCCTTAATTCTATCAGCAAATTTTTGTCAACACGCGGTGTCAGCAGAGCCAGAGCTTTCCGGTATCACCGCGTTGCCCGGGTAGATCTGGTGCCGGGTTTTAGTCTTTACAGCTTTTGGCGCGAAATTCAAAACCTTCCCATTGCAACCATGCTTGATTTTAATGAAAACTATTATTTCTTTATATAATTCACAAAAGTGATTTTCCCTTAGCATGACTAGCTCGAAATAAGTAGATGAGAGAGAAATCTGAGGGAATGGCAAGCATCAGCATATTGTTATTACATGTTTGACACCGCGCACGTCCTACCGAATACCGTATCACGGGCACGCATGCGTACGACCAAACCGGAAAGCTGACACCGCGTGTGTCAATACTACGCATACCGTAGTTTTCTTGACCTACAGTAACCCATCAACTGATTTCAGTTCGCGATTCGGGCAGCACGACGCCCTAGGCGGTGACGCCTAGAAATGGTCGCAGGCGCAAGTGTTCCGGGCAGAATAGTGACCAGAGGTTTATTTGATTATTTTGATTAAGATAATTTAATCGAACATTTGTTACTATTGTCATAACTAGCTTGCCTCTGACAAACTTTTGCGCTTACGTTTTTTGCGCTAACCCCCTTTGGTTTTGCTTTTTCTTAAAAAAGGTTCTCAGTTGAAGCTCCGCACGCTCAGCGCCTATGATTTGGAGTTTAAGGTGGTGCCACCTGAAAATAAGTGTTCCTTTTCACCCTTCAAAATTGCAATAAACACCTGAAAACTACTTAGTTTTTCATGCTCTTTCAAATGGCACATGTTTCGTTTGGATTATTTTCCGCGAGGTCAGACCATCTCCTTGTAAGGGAGGGTTGACGAATGAAACAGCGCATGGATAAACGTAATATATGGTGTTCAACTCAGGGCAGAACAGCGAAATGATGTTGCGTCAAGGTGAAGATGCAGCGGGCGATCGTTATCCGACGGAACTCCTGCCATGACGTGAAGCAATCGATTCGCTTCACTGCGGCTGAAGGCGGCAGAGGAGAAGGGCGACACGGAGACCATGGAAAAGTGAGGGGGTTACGGTAGAATCGGGGGGATACGGTAGATTAGGGTTTGTTACTGTACAGTGGACAGTGATAGACCATCTGATGTGAGTCATTCTGTAGCTTGAACAGCGATCCAAAGGCTAATTAAAGTTCTAAGAATTCGACATTTAGGCGGATTATTTAGTTAGTATGCTGGCTATGAGCTTTCCCGTTAACTGACTAAACTAAAATAATTCTTTTGCAGATCAATAATTCTTGTATTATTAAAATAAATAGCTAGATTCATTTCCGATATTTTCCTGTTGAGGTCAAGAAGATGCTTCGTCTCATGGGCTTTTCAGTCGCGCCGCGCGAGAAGCCCAGTGTGAGGAACTGGTCCGAGCGGGAAAGGTTTGCCATCATTTGCTTATTATTGACCGAAAAGCAACGGACGGAATATTTTCCTCAACCAAGTTATCGTGTACCTTTAAAATAAGAAGCATATCATAATAAAATGCAATTGTCGTAGGTATACGGTACGGCGACGGAAGATGTGGACGCGTTGACCTTTGGATCTACCGTATTTCTCAGGTATACGGTATAGCGGGTGGATTTTAAAGTTAACTGCTGGGATTAGCGCTTTATTCGATGGTCGCCACATATTTTTCAAAGGCAGCTTAGACGAGGATCACATTGTGGTGACTAGAGTGCTTATGACGAACCTAATAATAAAATAGCTCAACTTTTCTTTGATAAAGTAGGTTAATGTAATGGAGTTAATAAGTTACTATATAGAATATTGAGCCCTTTTTCATGCAGGGGCAAACACCCCCTTCAAACTCAACCAATCTTCAAACTGTTTTATTCGTTTCAGTCGTTATTTTAACAAACAACTCATGACTTGTCCTTAGTAGCTAACTGAAAACTCCATCTCAGCTGTTAAATTGCGTGAATTGACTGAAAATTTCCGCTATTAAATTTGCCCAGTAACTGAAAAAATGATCGTTGTTCGCCACTCGCTGTGCATTTAAAGGGCTCTCCAACCATCTCATTCATTTCAAGAGATAATCAATTAGGACTGAAGCCCCATCTGACTCGTTCAATTCACCCAACGACTGAAAACCACATATCAATAGTTCAATGCATGCAATAGCTGAAAACCCCACCTTTTCTCTTTGCAAGAGTATTGACTGTGAGTTTTTTTGAATATTATGGGCGATTTCTTGCAGCATGGGGTCTTGTTTGTATTGCTGGTGGGTCTGAAGCCCACTTTCAGGGCATGACTTTCATTATGAATCTCAGGATACACAGTAAAATTTAGCCTCTTCTCAAATACCGTTGTCGAATTTTCGTTGTAGAACGCCGTGAAAGTTGCCGTGGAAGGGAGGGACTCGGACAGGGAAGACGGGACAAATCGCAAGTTAGTCCTCTTATACAGGAATGAGTACCCGACTGGTTTCTTTTATAACCGGTCGATTGGAATGGACTTTTGACTTCAAAGTTTACTACTTTTTTAAATTTCAGTACACAATAAGCCAAAAATGCTACAGTATTTAAAACAAAGTTGTTTTCTGTTTAAGACAGGAATCAGTCTAGTTCAATTGTTTACCTCCAGTTATGTGGAGGGTAGTATAGTGGAATATTCCTTCATTTTCCTTCGTTCCAAAATGAGTCTAATGAGCCTCAATCATTGTGCTGATGAAAAGGATTAATGTGTGTGTGTATGTGTGGGGGGAGCGGGTGCCGGGATTAATGTACTATCATGATGTGTTTTGCAAAGCTTTCAGAAGATGGGCAATTGTGGTCAGAATTTCAGTGCTTATTAATGCCGTAAGCAATTCTTCGACATTTCTCAGCACGGGCTTTTGAAATGGCACAGCGTTGCGCCCGTCCGAATAATCATAATTGCTACTGTCTCTGCGTCTCCCTAATTTCCATGCTCTCTCGCCTCCTCTCTCTCTTAGTTTGCATGCGAATCTCTCTTACGGAGCAGAAAGTTGTGAAATGGTGCTTTAGACCTTTTTCAATATCGAACGACCGTCTAAAGAAGAGGTATTCTTTTTCGACGTAAAGAAATGGGATGTGTAACCTTTCCTATCCTTGCCATCGCCGCCTACCTGCCGCATACCTCACGATGTATTCGATAAATAAATAAATAAATAACCTACCGGGTAGTTGTAGAGTGGCAAGTTGGATTGTTGTTATGGAGTGTGATGATGTAGAGGTCGTGTGCTGTAAGTGACAAGGCTTTACAGTGGCAAGGCTGTAGTTCCACGGAGAACATAATTTCAATACTCTTAAAGTTGGAGGGGATTTCAAATGTGTTAATTTGCCATTAAGTTGGGAGACGAAACGAACTTACTTGGTCAGGCGGTGTGTCCAAATACGCTTCTTGCCTTCTTCATCTTGAGCACATGTGCGGCAAAATGGGAGGGAAAAGGGCAAGCCTAGCGCTCCAAGCATTCGAGTAGCAAGGCGAGTAGGAGACCAGAAAAAGAAAGAAACGAAATGTAGACGAGTAGGGGGAGGTGAGGTGAGAGGATTACACGGCACGAGCCGCGGCCCTCAAATCAGCCGTCTTCTCCTTGAGAAGGGCTAGCGACTCTCTGCAAGAAAGCGGGTCTCTGCATGAACGTGCCCTTGTTCCATCCCCTACGGGCCACCATTGAACATATCCGAAGTAATCGTGCTTTTTCCCCTCTTAATCTGGTCGTGAAGCAGCCCCTTTATTAACGGTGGAAAGGACTGTGGAGGGCGGAATGGGACTGACTCGAAGTCGTCGAAGAAATCGGAGACGAGGGGGGACATGGGGACGAGACGACGACGAGGAGAAGCGAAGATGTGGCGGGTGAGCAGCTGCAATGACAATGAGCCAGTTCACTCGCACTATCGTTCACATAGATGAAATAGTACGCCGGATCCGACGTAACCAAGGCACTTTTTCTGCGAAAATTTACAGAATCACTTTGGCTTCCGAATTCATCGTTTTCTGCCAAATAATGGCCTACTCTGACCTTTTCAATGTGATCCAAAGCACTTTTATCCCGTTCTCGATTAAAGAAAAAAGGCACTTTGGAATTGAAAGACGTTACTATTTGATCTATGATCGTTCAGCGCTCCTCATTTGTCCTATTGCTCACTATGGCGATCGGAAGGCTCATAAGCGGCTCTTCCTACGATAAGCAGCAGTTTCACTGGGCAATGACCAGGATTATTGCTGTCCGGTAGGGATGGCAAATCGAGAAGGGTTATCCGCGAAGGAATGATTTTAGGGAATGAGAGGAACGGAGTGAAGTGATCTCTGTTCCCTACCTACTAGTGTTGGCAAAAGTCCACCAGAAACAGGCCGCACGCGACAAAAACGGCGAAGAATGCGTTTTGGGGGAATTTAGGGAGTAGAAATGATCTCTGTTTACGATCTCGAATGATGCGAATAATTATCCCAGAACTCGAGGACGCGAGGGAGAAAGGGACTGAGAAGCAATTCTTTCGATACCGAGAGAGTGAGAAAGAGCGAGAAAGAATGGAGAGACGCAGACGACAAAAGCGCAAATCAGACTTGTATTTCCAGCCGGCTGGCCAGCCCCAATAACAAATCAGCTGTGGTTAATGAGCATTCCACGATCCAGGATCGTGAAATTCCGCGTTCTCGGATCGTCAGTGCCATTCATTCACGATCCGCGATCGTGAGTGGCGGGGGACGCGAGTTCTCCAATGTCAATTCCCCCTCAGTTCCCTTTTGCCAATACTACTACCTAATCGTAGGGAACTAAGAGTTGGGTGACCGCCGGCTGTCATTTTTTCTGTCGAACAATGAAAAAAGCGGTCAAGATCTCGATGTTCCCTCTAACCGGGGTTAGAGGGAGGCTCTAGTCATTCATTTCTCCTCCTCACAACGTGATTATCAGTTTACAAATCGTCGTTACTTCCCTGTGACTAGTGACTGGAGGTGGTAGGGAATCTACCACATTCCTCTTCCCTCTCAATTTGCCATCCCAACTGTCCGACTAATAAGAATGGTAGCAATTCCAGCCCATTGACAGTCGTCTCTTATGTTCCCTCGCTCCACAGTGCCTTCCTTCCCCTTACCCTCAGCGTGTCATTCGCGGCCTCCGCTGTCTCTTCGTAGGCTTCGATGGCCTCGTTGGCCAGGTTCTCGAGGTCAGCTTTCTCTTGCGGAGAGAGGAGTCCGGTGAGGGAGACGAGACGGCCGAGGTTGACGGCCTCCACCTCAATGCGGGCCATTCATAGGTGGGCACGGTTGCAGGTACCGTGGTTGGGTAACTTACTGCAAAAAAGTGCATGTATTGGTTAGCTCACTGCAAAATAATATCTTAGCGAAATTGTGCGTTATCTATGTATGGGAGGAACACTGCAGTAAGTTACCGGCAGACCCTGCCCGCGTATGGAGCCATTGATGAGTGTGGTCTCTCCCTTCATTTACTGTTCATGCACAACAAAGAGCGACGAGGATTTCGTGGTGCACTTGGGGATCATCGTACGATAGTACGGTAGTCCCCGTCCCAAGAGCAGTCATAGCGTACTCACGAGGCAGGTCCGTCCCCGTGTCGTCAGTCCCTTCATCCGCGTTACCGCACGCGCCACGTCGGCGGCCGTGCGCTTCTTGAGCGACTTCACCTTGAGAAGGTCACGGGAGCGGACCGATGGGAAGGCAGGGCGACTGAAAGAAGTGGAGTTAGAGGTACCATTGAGGGAGGATACTGTAGCTACACCAATGAAGGAGAATACTATAGCTACGATTGTCCGGCTCAGTGGATGGTTTACGTGCGGACGAGACACTCTCTACTCTGCGAAACGTACGCTTGAGCGGGCTGTGCGTTGCCAGGAAGAGGAGCGGTGGGTTGGTGAGGAGGAAGAAGAGCGATGATGGGAGGAATTGGAGGAACGGGAAGAGGAGCAGCACTGGAAGGTTAGTAGCTTTGGCGAATCCGGGTCTACGGTTTTTTGGTTAATGCTCGTAATAGAGTAGGGTCCTGTTTTTTAAGGATCCGGTTTTCCAACCCTAAAGGAATAGAATAGGTATGTATGATGGTTGCGCTGAAGGATAAAAGACCCGAAAAGTTATAGTATAATATCAAAGAATAGAATATATCTGAATGTTGCTAATCTTTAGGAATGTTTAGGAAAAAATCTAGGAATGTTGCTAATTTTTTGGTAGAAAGGTAGGGGTTACGGTAGCTCGGTGCGGCCAGATCGCCTAGAACGTACTTGAATGGAGCTGTGACGAGAGTAGGAACCGACTGAGGAAGAAGAGGACGAATGAGACCGGTCCTGTACGGACCAGTTAGGGTACGGTAGGCGAAAGAAACGATCGTGGATAAAGCCAAGCGCGTTTTGCGTTCGTATCGACTATGCTTGTTCATTTGTTCACGCTTCTCACCACTCTTTCAGCATCTAAATGCACATTTATGTTCCATATAGTTCTTTTCATGGTTAAGTTTCACGGTGAGCCAGCGCTCTGCCCCCCGCGAAATGAAACATAACTATTCAAAAAGTTGCATGGACATCTCTAACTTCCAACCCCCGGTGAATAGGCTGCATGCCGTTTGATTGCTCTACACTTCATGAGACAGAGCATGTATACGTCACTACTCCCCGTTATTGTCTCGAGTAGTCCCGTCGAGTCGAGTCTTTTTCATGGTTATGTTTCACGTATTCCATATATTAAGCAATACCCTAGTTATACTGGACCAGATGAAAGATATCCATAGAAAGGATCCGATTCGACGGCTCTAGTCTCGAGGAATACATACGGAGGGGAATTGGCGGCCACGGGCTGCGCAAGTGTAGGAACAACGGGGACGGCCGGGCCGGGAATCGAACTACAATCACAGGATTACGGTAGAATAAGGGGCGGACTGACGAAAATGTTCCGTCAGTAAACCCATTCCTACTTTGTCTGCACTCTGTTCAAGCCGTTTAGTTCTCTCGTCAAAAATAGGAATGAACCGACTGACGGAACATTTTCATCTCAACCATATGGAGACTGAGTGAAGGGAGTAGCGCATACCGAGGAGAGGGGAGAGGAGTAGCCGAAGGGCCAGCGGGAGAGGAGGATCGACGGGCGAGCGGAGAGCGTGACCGCGACGCGTACGGAACGCGGCGAGGCGGACGACCGCGGGCGGCACGATCCCTGTTTGGAGAGGGTAGGATGAGAGGCGGGGAGGGGGGGGGGGGTGATGGGAGATTTTTATGCTCTCTTACCTCACATTTTTATATAAACGCATAAATATATGTGGATTACCACAATAGTGCGCAAGGGCTTTATGTTTTAGAGGTCAAGCATTTTGCGCCAAATGACTGGCCTAATTAGGCACCGCTTGCCGTAGGATCATAGTGGTCTTTGATATCCGGTAGTCATTTGGGGGGGGGGCTCTGCATTACACTTCATAGGTGTATCTTATTTAATTGAAGAGACGAACCGAGCGAGTTGAGTAGGGGACGCGTCCGCGAGCGGCGAGGAGGGAACGGTGCTGAAGGAGCGGGTACGGTAGGCTATTGGACAAGTTGTTATATGGCTGAGCAAGATGTTCCGTCAGTTGGCATCATTCCTACTTCCGGCGAGAAGCGGTATGAAGAGAGAGAGAGAGTGCAGACAACGCAGGAATGAGCTTACTGACGGAAAACGTTTTTGTCAATAATGCAAGAGGACTGGCCCGGTTTACTGACATTTCAAGCTGCTTGATTCATTGCATGACTAGGATTGGGACACAGTGCTTAGCATGGACATGATGATCTGAAATGCTTACTCATCGACTGCTGGTTCAGCTTGTACGGGTTCATCGTCGATGAGATGAAGGGGTCCAGTGAGATGCGCCCTAGAACGGCACGCAGCGTTATCCGAGGGATACTGTAGAACTAGTTGAGCACATTGGAAAAGGCATACGCTAGGGAAAGTTGCGTAGTATAGTCATAGTGGAGGGCGGCTAGACTACGGTAGCTGTGCTCTGGATGAGCTAGCTGGTAAGCGTATTGTAGGTACCGTACCTGAGGGGTTCGTGATCGGACTGGTCGTGCTGAGAGGGGACGGACTGAAGAGGAGACGCGGGTCCGTGGACTGCGGGCGGGACAGAGGGACTGCAAGGGGTACGGTATTGTCTGTCCTCAATATAAATGTAAATGTGCGTTCCGGCGATAGCGAACTTGCGTTGTGTGGCGCGCTTGTTTGCACGTTTGGCTGTACACAGTAGGATAATTATCGCAAGCCATATTATGGGAGGTTTTTATATTATAACACTAGATATGGGCTGGTGTTGTCCTTGAATTTCTGCAGTCACCCTTACATAATTATAGAAAATGCAAAGCGGCCATCCTAACAAGCCCTTTACCCAGCTAACGTCCGATTGGACAATCGGCGCCCGTTTATTTTTTTATGTTACGCACACTGTTCTGCCCCATCTGTTCCGCGAATAGATAGTAATCATACCCGAACTCAGGCCCTTCCTCGACGTGGTCGTGAAGAATGGGCGGGGCTTCGAAAGTGGGCGGAGCTTCGCGAATCGGAGAGGAGGATGCGGACGAGCGAACGGAGAGGCTGAATGAGGTTGGAAAGGCATCGGGAGTTTATGGCTGAGGTTAATCTTGGTAGTGCGTATAGGGACAGGCAGATAGACAAGCGAAATGCACGAAATGTAGCCGAAGACTGGCGGAGAAGGAGTATCGTTTGCAATGGGGATGAGGCGGAGGGTTGAGTGAGTGCGCTATTCACCTGTTCTGGGTGCGGTCTTCCCTCTCCTCTTCCTCTTCCTCTGCATCTCCTTCTTCCCCGGGAACTTCTGGCATCCGGGTTGAAGGAGACGCGAGAGGAAGAGTTGGATGGGTGGGAGAACGGAGAGGGGACGAGAGAGTGGAGAGGGACGAAGCGGATCGGGCTGTGTGGAGGCCGTCGCTGAAGGGGAGGCGGATAGGGCGGGGATTACGGTAGCTTTGTACTGGTTACGGTGGTCATTTCGCGTTGGTAGGCGCGATAGTCATGTAGCCTTGAAGCATAGAGGCTACACTGGGAGTACGGTAGTTCGTTATTATTACGCACTGTACAATGGACGCTTCAGGACCCATCAGGCCAATGACGGGCGGAGTGGGCGGAGCTTCGAAGGAGAGAGATGCGGACAGGTGGCTGTAGTAGGAGGTTAGCTGCAGGGTTTGGAGAGGGTGGGGGGGGGGTTAGGGTGGTGAGTTGGAATTGTGAGATGCTGGGTTAGCCCTCTTACGTAGGCGACTCAAACTTGTAGAGTCGATAGGCTAGTAAATCTAGGCTAGATACGCGTTTATTTGCACTGATTGCATTGAAATGGCGCCCAAGGGCAGCCAACGATTGAGTACAGTGTTTCTCAACCGTGCGCGGTTTCCAGCTATTGGCCAATTGTCAAAGCCTAAAATATGGCTATATCTCCATGACTTACTCATGGACGATTGCGTCTTCAATGATGTACTCTCCTTCCCCATCTTCAGCAGTGCTCTCGTCAGTCGTCTCTTCGATGGGATCGTTGGGAGCGGAGGAGAAGGAGTTGTTGCCGGGAGGAGAAGAGGGACGGGAACTCAAGGAGGTTAGTTAGGCTGTTGTTGGGATAGACCATATCATTTATCATTTATCCGTGTGCTGGGGCACGGGTTATGGGAAATGGAAAGCGTAGAGAGGCGGGAGGGCTGGAAGCAAAACAACCTTTCAAGGAACGCAGATATAGAGCGTTTAGAGAAAGTCCAAAACAAGGTAACTAGGCTAATCTTTCAAAGAGGGTTTGGTATTCCATTTGACGAAAGGCCGTCATCGACGGAACGAAATCGTAGATTAAACATCGCGAGTCTCAAATATAGAAGGAAAGTGCGTGATCTAAAAATTGCATATAGAATCATGTTTAGCGCGGTTGATATTGGAATAAATGCCAGCCAATTGTTCGAATTTCGCCCTAGTCGAACTAGAGGCAGTCAATTCCAAATGCATGTTCCAATTGCGAAAAGCAATCTTAGACAACGCTCATTTGCTATAAGAACTGCACGTGATGTGAATCAAATGTGCAAAAGAGGCAATGTAATGCAATATGCAGAGTTCTGTAGCCTGATAAAGCAGGTATTCGGCTGATGAAAGTATGCCTTGATTGCTGCTTCTTTACCCCCCCCCCCCAACGACCGCACGCAACATGCGTATTCGATAAATAAATAAATAAACCCTCCCCCTGCCCCTCTCCGCTACCATACAAAGGCACAACTAATGCATAACAGAGTGTAAGCTGAGTTTTTCCATAGCCTGTTAGTAAGGTTTATTGTAAAATGCGATGTCTGCTCAATTATGTTTCTGGCAAAATGAAGGGGGTGGGGGTCTGCGCCCATTTCGCACTGTATCCTAGACTGTCGAATGAGATAAAGCGATCAGGCTCACCGAGAGAGCTGGGATGAATGAAGAGAATGAGATACGGAGAGAACGTAAAGGTATTCGATAGTCGCACTCTAGGATACAGTGCGAAATGGGCGATGGGCCAAGTCACGCAAAGGCTCGTCCTACTCAATTATGCCTACTTGTGTGCGGACCGACTCGACTCGCTGTCCTGAGTGGACGCATCGAGAGGGGACGACGGTGTGTGGGCGCGTCTCACGAGGAATCTGTGCAGCAGTCAGAGCTATTCCATTGCATATTGACAGTTTTAGCGGGGACTTTCATGCATAGATTGGCACGATTGCGTGGCTGGGAAGCTTGAAATAACCTTCTCTTGTACTGGCTAGCTCACAGCAAAGTTATATAGTAGCTAAACAGCGCAATCGCTGTGTGTATGGGAGGACCACAACAGTAAGCTGCCGACTGAATTTGCCCTCGTATGCGCTCAATGCTTTCATAGATAAAATAGTCACGTGTATGATTTCAAAGTTCCTTGATTCTTTCGTAAAATAACTGATGAAAGTGCCCTAATGCGCACTAATAGCCACGAAATTCAGCATAACTTGCCCTAAAATGATTGAATTCGGGGTGAAAGCGCCTTGTTTCCCGAAGTTTTCTCGATAACAAAGTGCCTTGACTACGTCGTTTCTAACGTAGTATTTTATCTATGATTGCTTTCATGGGCATTGGGCACCTGTACAGGTTGAGTGGTAGGCCGATCTTTAAAGGGGCGCAACTGTGGGAAGATAGGAGATAAACTCACAGGTCGGCAGTGGTCGTGTACTCTCCTTCTTCTTCTTCTTCTTCGGGTGGAGCAGCGAGAGAAGAGGCTGTACGAGAGGGAAGGGACGAATTGAGGCTGAGAGAACGAATAGAGCGGTAAAAATACCCGGTTCGCCAGTTTCTTTTGTACCAAATCCTTCTAAACTTCCTACCGTTGCAGCCTTCACAACATTTGTTTCTCCTGTGTATTTAAAAAATTGTATACTAATCAACATACAACTCTTGCATTCCTCCTTTGGTCAAAAGGGAGAAAAGCAACGTGCAATTTTCGTTTGACGTAGTCTGGTGTCTAATCAAATGACTTATTAACCAGAGATCAAAGATCAATCAATCTTACAGCGTCTCCGTGATCACGCCGCCCTGAGAATGGTCGGAAGGTGGAGCGTAGTTGGGCAGAGGAGTATCATCTTCGTCCCTTAAGGTTAGTGGTTAAAGTATTAAGCCAGACAACACTGTAGCAGAGAGTTCATACGTGGACCTGAATTATGGGTATGAGTGGTAGGCAAAAAAAAATTATTTGGAATACCTTACTTTGGTAAGCTCATATCTCTTAGAAAATTGCAGATTGTAGGCTTGATAGTTAACAATTTCGTACAGGGGAGTAGGCCCGTTTCTCATAATGTGATGGGGAAGGTTGCCCGCATATGATAGAGTTCAAAGAACAACGTATAGTCGGGTGCTTACAGCTCCATATCCGACGACTCTTCGTCGTGGAAGACTGCCTGGATGGCGGCAGTGGGAGGGGTCACTTCGCTGAAATAGTCGAACATCTTCAGATGCTCCTTGATCTTTCATACTTTATATTTATGCAAAAGATGAGATTCATAAGATGAATGCTCTTGAGATCCGAAAGGGAACATCGGACAAGGAAGGAATGAATGAGAGAGACGAATGTTCGAAAATTTAGATTGAGTTGTTCGAACATTTCGCTTTGAATGTTCGAACATTGTTCCCTCTCTTCATTCCCTTCCTATCCCCTCACGTTGGACCGCTGTGAAAGTTGGGGAACATGTTCCCTTTCGGATCTCTAGAATGCTCTCTAATGGTTGTGTAGTGGCCAAGCACTAGTCAGCATAATGATACAACGAATTGGTCCCACAGGTCCATCGGCTGCTCTCCACTCTCTTCTGTCGCGTCGGTAGGAGGAATGAGACGGTTGAGGGAACGAAGAGAAGGAGAAGAGATGAGGGTGGACTCGCTTAAGGACACGGTTAGCCGAAGTCGTTCCTGACCTTTGTTGAATCAATTCTGATCACTAGTGAGTAGCAATTAACGGGTCTAATACGTAGAGCTACTGTAAATGGACTGGAAAGTGCTAGAGATAGACTAACTAGCATAAAATATTAGCTTTAATCTGGACATGACTGAGTTAGTCGACATTTACCGGGACAAAGTGAAGGTGAGGTCCTTAGGTGCAATGTCGTTGGACGATGCACCGAGGGGTACGGTAGAGGAAGAGGGTACGGTAGCCAGAATGGAAGGCGAACGAGAGCTGAAAGGTTGGTATCGATAGTATGCCCATGGCTTATGAGTGACATTCAGATTGCATGTCTTGACAGCATAACGCTAGTGCATTGTCAGGGTTACGGTAGATCGGGTTTTGCGTCTCATCTATTATTGGCGGCAGAAAAGTTCCGTCAGTAAACTCATTCCTACTTGGTCTGACTCTCTTCACGCATCTTCGCTCTCTCGTCGGAAGTAGGAATGAGGGCACTGACGGAACTTTTTTTTCTCAACCATAGTGATGCTTTCGAGCGTTCGCAGACACCCTCACAAAGTAAGAGGAATTCAAAAGTAGCGGTCCTAGCCAATCGTATGGTTGTCGGGTGCAGTCACCCGTGATGGGGTCACCCATCCCAACGTCCTTATAAGACGGCTGTGCTCGTGTATGCAGTGCGTACTCACAGTGATCCGGCATCGGTTTCATCGCGAGACGAGCAAGCGGACGAGTGAGCGGAGGGAACAACGGACCGATCGAGGGATACGGTAGGGTGGGCTACGGTAGGAACCGAGCTGAAAATAACTTAGTGACGTTTCATGATGATTGATCTTTAAGGAATAGGGCAGGAATTGGGGGATACGGTAGAACCTCCCATAGCAGCTAGCTTGCTGTTGCGAGATGGAAAGAGATGGCATTGATTATTTTGAGGCATTGGCCTATCAGAGGGCACAGTTAATTTTTTTGTCATCGAAGTTTACCTTTCAGCAACGAGGCTTCCTTGGACGGGGGCATTGAGAGGATCGATGGGAGGAGGACCAGCGACCGAATCATCAACGACGCTGTAGAGTACGGTAGGTAATAGCCATCGATGGCTTGCTGCGTGAATGCGAGGCCAATGTGCACTATTTCTAGATGAAAAGCGGAGTTTGTCAGCTGGGCAGTGGGAGACTTTTCTCCTCCCAAAACGTGCGAACCATAGTGTGTGAACGGGATTACAGTGTGTAGAATACGAAAAAAATGCTATGGGGGTAGAACCGTCGAATTGGGTGGTTCTGTTTATGGTCATCTTTCATCTGGTTCAGCATAACCCGGGTACTGGTCGATTTATAAAAAAAACTTGACAATGGAAAAGACCCCCGATTCGACTTGATCAGTATAGAGAAGAGCGATGCGCTTACAATAGAGTGCGTAAAATCTCTCTTTCTCTTCGTTCTTTTTCGCTCATTTCCTTTTAAATGTCATTTCCGTTTTGCGCACTCTAGCCTTACAGTCCGTGGGTAGTCTCGTGCTGGGTGTGGTTGGAGAGGGTAGACGACGACGAGTGGAGTACGTTACTGACGGAGGAGGGCGACCTGGGGATTACTGTAGTAGGGGGTTACTATAGTGGCATAGTCAGATCACTACGAATGTAGGAGAGAATTTAATTTAATTTAATTTATCGACACATTTGCGTAATAGGTGAATCGGGACACTCTACTAATTAGGAACCGAAGAAACTGGCGGCTGTGTATGTTCTTTTTGTACCCGAAATAACGGTATCTTTTTGCTATGACTCGCCTTTCTTTATGCTATTTGAACATATCACAGCTGTAACCAGATCCCAGCTAGTTTCTTTGTGAATTGGGATCTTCCATAGATGAAGCATAAACCACGCTTACAGAGCCGTATTCATCGTGTCAGAAGAGTGGACGGGAGGGGAGGAATGGAGGGAAAGTTGAGGGGACGCGCCAGCGATGGGAGGGACATCGAGGGCACTGTAAGTGTAATCGAGGGTACTGTAAGGAGACTCCGCCATTCTCTGACTGCTGGTATACTAGCCAATCTACTAGTATAGTAGGACAGAGGGGACTACGGTACACAGGGCATAGGGGAGATTGATCATGCGTGGGCCAGTTGTACACTCGGACGTTAGGATGGGTGCCTGCACCGGGGAGAATCGTAGCGTAAAACGCCTGTGAGGAGGGCTACTTTAGCTTTTGACTAATTATATAAGGTGTTCTACGAGAATTCAAGGATAAGATAGGTCCACGTTTGAGATTGATTACTTACAGAGTGCGAGTGGGCTGGAGGGGTTCGGAGGGAAGAAGAGGCGTGGGAAGGGCGAGTGGAGCGACATCGAGAAGAGGAGGAGGGACTCTGAGGAGAGGAAAGGGGAGGATACGGTAGGTGAGTGCTTAGGTAAATGGCATTTTATTTGCGGGGCTTAATCGCACTTGCATATCGCTCTACGATGTGAAAGTGCTATTAACTTTTGGCCTCCTGCAATACCACGCACTGAAGTTTTATCGGCGAAAATGTTCCATCAGCATTCTCATTCCTACTCTGTTTGGAATCGCTTCATACCGCTTTGCTCTCTCGGGGGAAGTAGGAATGAAGCGACTGACGGAACATTTTTTTCTCAACAATATGTACTGTTCCTGTTCGATGGGCTGATAATATTGTTTATTTGCCACTGTCACGCCCTTCCATTCAACATTCTTTTGATATTACCCGCGAATTACTTGACAATCTTATTTTCCCGCCTTTTTCGAATCCATGGATTACGGTACAATACAGAGTGTTGAATGGAAAGCGTGGCCGATTCCTTCGTCGTTTCTTACATTTCGCGCAGTTCACCCAAATGAATAAACGATGTTGGAGTCATGGGCTTGCAAGGAAATCAACGCATGGGTTGGTTTGTTTGTGTCTTGGTTGTTATTCACTGTATAGCTTCGAGGCGGCTTGCACAAAGCAAAAGAAGCACAAAGGGCAGTAGAATGCTAGCTTTCCTTTTTTCAAACGTAAGCAAACTCGATGGATACCTTTCATTCATCGCTTCCATTCTTGCCTCCCGTGCGTCTTCGTCCTGATAGTCAGGCCATTCGACTGGGAGCCTGCAAATACTTCTTCTGTTGCATGAATTCCAAGTCCCTCATTGTCAGTCGTGCTTATCAGAGCTATTAGAGCTCATTAAAATGGCCCATCGTGCACCCGATCAACGAGTCTTTAGTTCCCGATTCCCTCCTTTTATAGTAGTATAACGTACACCACAAAGGGCCGCTCTTCCCATTCCCTTTCCCTCCTGTACAGTTCCACTGGATCCGGCGGTGCCTCCATCGGGCCCTCTTCGAACATGTCGTCTTCACGACGGCCTTCGTCCGCCTTACTGTAATGGAATACTGTAGGTGAGGGATACGGTAGATACTGTGTCTAGCAGGGTTCGGCAGGCCAAAAATGACCTGGTCGTCAAGGTGCAAAAATGGATAAGGGAGAGGAATGAATACAGTACCTGGCGGCGATCAGAGCACCCGCGAATCTGGCCGGACTGGAAAGGAATCTTTCGCTATTAGAGGGCGACTGACATGACATTAAGACAGGAGAAAAGTAGTGAAGTACACGCGCTTTCGTTATCGTAATCTAGTCATGATCGCATCTGGGCGCTTGATAAAATATGTTTAGTTTATGCGGTTCATCAGGAAATGCGAATGAAGAGAAAGATAGAATGGAGATGAGAGTATGGGGATGAAAAGGTGTGAAGACTCACGCCAGGTTAAGGTCAACGAAGGTGAGACGGCCGTCATGGCCGAAGAGCGTGAGACGGAGGGAGGAACGGCGGGGAGACACGAGCACTGGATGGCCGGGCGAGATGCCGATGGACTTGATGAGAGGACCGACCGAGTCGGAGACAACCACCGACCACGAGACTACAAGAGGAGGGAGAACTAGGGTGGGGACTAAGGAGAGCGGTCCATTTGGGTCTTTTTGATGTATATTAGGGTTTGAAAACCAAACCTTTTAATTACATTATGAGACCGAGAGAGTCATCATGAACATGGCTGAATGAAGAGAGGCAGACGATAAATACGCTGATTGCTCTTGGTTTTCAAATCATAATGTATATGTTTAAAACACTCATGAACGCGACGCATCTCGTTATCAAAAGTAGCGAAACATTGTAGTCAAAAAGGCCCGAAAGGAATGTTCTAGACTAGAATGCGTCTAGCGAATGAGATACAGTTATCAGGCACATCGAGAGAGTGGAGAAGAATGAAGATGCTTTCGATGCTTTCGATAGTCGCACTCTATAGTGTGGACTGGTTGAGGGAAGTAGGAAAGGCAGAATGGGGAAGAAAGGATGTGGGGGAATATCCAACATCTGCTGTTTCCATTCCTTCTCGCTATTTCCCCTGATTTTAGCACTTTAGATTTGCCCTTTGCCATCCCATTCTGCCATCCCTAGGGCAGACTATAGTCCAGTCCCAAATAGGAGGGGTACGGTATGCATGTTGAGAGGACTCACAGCGGATCGGTTGGTTACCATCCGTGGTGGCGTGCTCGATCCAGTCTCGAAGGGAGGGCAGGGACGACTCGTGAATGGAGTCGTAGCGAAGGCTGACCGTCTCCATGTACGGAGAGAGGTGGAACAGTGCCAGCGGCATGACTCCGATGAGTCTATCGTGAAACTGAAGGGGAACGGGTAAGACAGGGCAGAAGGGAGGGGGGAAGAGATTGTCGATAGGATACATGGCATACGAAAGGTTTGCGTAGGCAACTAGTTGTGTGCCAGTCACGAACAAGCCAGCTGGTTCATCGATCTTATAGGCTAAGGGAGGGTAGGAGTAAGCGAGAAACACTCACGGCAGAGATTGAGAGCATGTTCATGTTGAACAGATCCAAGAAGAGAATGTGATCTGAAAGCGGAGGTTGGTGACAATGGATGAGAAATCAAGGCTTGGGGAACAAGAAACAGCGAAGCAAGAGAGAAATAGAAGAGCAATAGAGTGAGCGACCACTCACGGGATTGATGTCTAGATGAAATGGAGATCACTACGGACGACGTATCTCAGGCAAGCGGTCGCTCCACATTTGCGAATGAATATTCCATCTCTTGCAGTATTCAAACTATGCTGCATAGTCTGCGCATAGTAGTCTCATGTCCTCTCTATCTCTTGTCTGTCATGTCTGATCGTTACAGACATATCGTACCGTGTGATGTAGTAAATCTTGAGTCAATCTCTCTATATGTGGGCAAGATGTTTAGAAAGCAACATGAATGTTAAGCAAATTAGTTGCCGAAGAATACCCTTGATTTTTATAGGAGCTCTCGGGCGGGGTCCAAAGTTCAAGATCGTGCTCGGGTCCAACGTTTAAACGTTCACTTTTTTGAACGTTCAACAAATTTTCGTAGTTTCAACTTCTTACTCGGAACTCAGGACACAGAGTTCCGAGTAAGAAGGCCTAAAGTAAGTAAGGCCTCTATGGAATAATGATTTTTCGCTTTCCAAAGGTTTTTGCATTGGGGCAGAATACCGTGGTTTCATTATGAGTCTCATTCCTACTTTGTCTGAACTCTCTTCATACCGCTTCACTCTCTCGTGGCTAATAGGAATGAAGGCAACTGAAGGAACATTTTCCCCAAAATCATGACTATTGTTTGCCTTGCTCATTTCTTGAAAGCTCTTTCCTAGCCATTCTTTCCTTTGCTTGTCGAAGCTGGTCGTCCCTTCCCAACTTCTTCTATGGCGAATGCTCACTCTTCTTCCAGTCCGGTATTATATTTATTTAGAAAACAATAATAGATACTACGCTTATGGTTGAGGAAAATTATTGAGATTATGATAATTGAGTGATTGAGCAACGGAATTTATTGAAGGAAAATGTCCCGTCAGTCGCCTCGTTCTTATATTTCTGACGAGAAAGTGGCGAGAGCGCATACGAAGTAAAAATGTTCGTTTACTGACAGAACTTTCATGTCAATATGTTATTCTCACTAAAGGCGGTAGATTCCTGTTTTTAGCTACTCCAGGGCGCTCTCGAGCCGCTCGCTCAATTCTTCACCGTCGATGGAACGCTTGGACAGGGGACTTTCGGGAGGGTTATCAAAGTCAGCTTACCCTGCACCATGTGATAAATAGGACGAGAACGGAGATGAGAGACATTTGGCTCCACCCTTGAGGAGTCGGGTCGAGAGAGATTCAGTAGTGTGGCTAGGCTCCCAACCCCCTGTCATATGGAATGGACTAAGTGGATACTTGTATCTGTTGAGTTATAACAGAGGTCATAACTATTGTCCAGAAAGTAGTCCAAGAAATTTTTCTTTCTAGCATTTTATTTTTCTTTCCTTCAAGGAATTATCCATCAGCCAAAAGATGACAGTGATAGATACACGTGTCCATGTGTTACTCAATGACATAGTTGTTAGAAGCTCAAAGTGTGATATCTTCCTGGTGTATTGCTCTAATCAAGGACATCTGATTTTTTCAAGGGTAGTTTTCGCGTGTCATTCTATTGCTAGGGGTGGAGTGATTGTGACCAAACACCACTTGCCAGAGAACATGTATAGTAAGGATTCTAAAAATGTTAGTATACTTTAGGTTGAGGGCAAATTCATGTTTTTATTTGGTTTGAAAATACCTCGGGTGAGCTCACCCCCTGCGAAAAGTAGAGTGATATTGAAAACTCTGCACCTTTCTCTTGTTTTTAAAGGGTCCCTCCAACCATCTCATTAATTTCAAGAGACAACCAATTAAGAGCGGTTGATTGATTGTGAGAGACAAGAGAGGAATGAAGAGACGCAGACAGCGAGAGAAATCTTTGCACAGCTTTTTCTCAGCAACGGCGAAGTTTCAACTAAAAAGGAGAGAGTATGAGATTCAGGACATTGAGAGCTATCCAATAATGTCAAAAAATGCATATGGTAGATATAGCCTGGAGTGGCCCTTTAACTCTTCGAGAAATAAGTATTAGTGTATTAGGATGCTTGGGCCCTTACGTATTCCACATTATCATGACTAGTCTAAATTCGCTGATCCTAGGGTGCTACGGTAATGATGCTACGGTATTGCACTCGGTGGTGATGTTTTCTAAAACAAACGTTTCTCAAATCCCATGAGAGATAAGCAAGAGATTGTATAGCGATTATATCTGAATTACTACTGCCTATGATATATTACTAATACTTATTTCAGATATCATCCTAAACATGTTAAATAAACGTTGTCAGAGAAGGGTCCCCTGCCCTAGGGGCTACCTAAGACCGCGGTTCCAGTTGTGTTCGAACGCTAAAATTTTTCTATGCTAGATCTCAATTAAATTAACTAATAAAGATATAGATGCACACTTCAAAAAGTACTCTTCAATCCTTTATAGGTAAGATCGCCTCACGATACACCACTCTTTTGAGAAGTGGAAAGAACGAAGCACGTTACTTGTTTTGGCAACTCTTTTACGTTTCCCTCATTATTTTCTCTGCGCGATCAAGTTTGACCAAACCTTGTCACCCATACATAGGGGCATTCTTGCTTTATAAGTTGAGGATACAACAGGAACTGGCCATCAACTTTCAGATAAAATAGCGCGAGCCAAAGGGAGTAGATGGATTTGATGAGTTTGTTCTTACGACCAAATTGTAAAAGTAGGTAGCTGCATAAGTCCAAGTCTGGGGTAATAATAAAGTTCAAAGAACGTAGGTATAGGTAGTACAAGTATAAGATTGAGATCTGTTCAAATGATCGAGAGAAAAAATTCCGAAAAAAATCTTGGATTACTTTCTGGACAACCTAATATAGTAGAGAAAAATGGAAGATATAATCGTTCCGGTCGTAGCGCCGATTCCGGTACCTTTCAAACTGATCTTGCCAAATTCTAATGTGCACTATGCGAAGCTCTAGGTTATACCGATCTCAAAAAGCTGTCCATGTTCCTGATATCTTATGCTGTATCGGAATGGTATCTTTTCGAAGCGTGAAAAAATCGCTAAACACCGTAGCGGCGGAATCACGAATTATACGTTCCGATTTTCTAGACTATAGTAGGCCTATCGCAGGCCATAAACTACGTTTTATGCCAACCCATTTCACATGCCAAGATAGTAGATACCTGCGAACTGGTCAGTACTAGAATGATCAGCTTTCATGTATAGTGGAATAAAAAGATATATACGCGGGTAAACCATTTCGACTGTCGAGCGAGGGAGTATGCAAAAGTGAGAGAATTAGACGTGTTTTGGAATCAGAGCAACGGGCGGATCGGTTTATTCCGCTATATCATTCTTAACCGCGCCGCGTTTCGTCTCCAAAAAGCAATGAAACATATGGGCCAAAAGTACCAGTCTGCACATCTCTATTTTATAGATAGACATGAAGGTCTAGCGCTTACTTCAGATGGAAAGAATAACGAATGATAGGTATAGCACGCATTTCAGTTGTCCCTCAAGTCGAATTCTCAAGTATCCATCGCAATGAAGATTGTCGACGCATCCAAGAATGATCTCGAGCCAGATCAAACATTGCGATTGGCGACTCGAGAGGCGGCATTGTTGGCTCGGGAGAGGTGAGGAGTAGAATATTCCGTTCGGAGTCCTTTCGACGAAAAGGAAATGGCAATGTCGCCATCAATTCGCGAAGCGCAACTATAAAAAAAAAAGACCCGAACGTAATTCTTTATATTTCATGTGAATTCATCAACGTAATGTTCTATATTTATTCATGTGAATTCATTTAATTGTTGATACACACTTGCGGTGATAAATATTATTATTATAGCGTAGTGAGGAGTGCCACGGGTAAGGAAAAAAAACGAGGGCAGAAACGAAGGCCAAAGTGAAAGTGACAGACCCTCGGTCTGCCCTTGGTCGGAAGAAGGGACCTCGTACGAGGGCAGAAGGGGAATACGAGGGGAGAGCGAGGGCACAATGTTCTGCGCCTTTGGAAAGCGAAAATGACAAAGATATCGTCTTTCTTGAGTTCCCAAATGCCCTAAGCGTCGGACTGATGTTAGCTTTAGTGTCTATCATGATGCCATTCCTTTCCCATTCCTAATCATTTACTCGTTGTGCGCTGCACATCGGTCTACCGTATTAGTAAATGTCGGAATAATTTTTTCGCTTTCCAAAGGTTTCGCATTGTGGCAGAACACTGTAAGGGCGAGAAAATGAAGGGTTAGGTAGCTACGGGCAGAAGCCAAAGCTAGGTATGGTGATGGTTTATGAAGTATGTTGTAGATAAATTTTCAATGTGGCATGCAAACGCTGATTCTGTTCATATTCTGCTGGAACTTGCCTTTCAGTCCACTAAAAACAAAATGCTCTACATATTATACATAGTCTCCACGTTTTTTTCGTTTTTTTTTGTTATTTGTGCACAATTACATGTATATAGGTCAGTCGACCTATTCCCTTCTCAATAGGCGGCTGTGTGTCTTTTCTCTCTATGTTTCATTGTTTTGGTTGGTTAATTTACACTTCATATTTATTGTACCTCTGTTAAATCATGCCCCCCTAAGCGGGATGCTTCATCTCCCCTTGTTCATTCGCCTTCTCAATCTGCTAAGAAGCCCCTACTCGACGTCGTTAACGTCGTTGTAGAGGGAATCACATTCGCTACCTCTGATTGCCCTCCCGGTATTCCTCCACAGTTTTGGTCTCAAGTGTCAAATCTCATTAATCTGCTCTGTCGTACAGTTGAGTCTCTCCTCTCTATCCTCGTTCCTTCTTCTCCTCCCATTCCTCCTCCTCCTGTTGCCTCTGTCGATTCTGCATGTCCCCCTCTCGTGCCCCGTGGCGATGCTGGATTGGAGGAGCACATGAGGTCTCGCTCAATTGTAGTGAGTGGCTTGGCTGAACCAGACAAAGCTTTGTCCCCCGAGGACAGGGCGGAGTCAGACAGCAGGGCTATCTGCCGTCTCCTGTCGGTTCTCCAGGTCGAGGCCCTCCCTCAGGCCGTGTACATGATGGGAAAGTCCTCGGACCAACCCCGTCTTGTCAAAGTGCTCCTTCCAGCCCGATCCTTCTTCTCGACAGCTATGAAATACGGACGTACCCTTAAAGGGTCTCTCCAACCACCTCATTCATTTCAAGAGATAACCTATTAAGAGCGGTTGATTGATTGTGAGAGACAAGAGAGGAATGAAGAGACGCAGATAGCGAGAGAAATCTTTGCACAGCTTTTTCTCAGCAACGGCGCAGTTTCAACTAAAAAGGAGAGAGTATGAGACTCAGGACATTGAGAGCTATCCAATGATGTAAAAAATGCATATGGTAGATATTGCCTGGAGGGGCCCTTTAAAGGGACATGGAAGTCAAAAAGGATTGCCTTTCATATTAAAGTTTATCGCCTAAATAATATAAAAACCAGAACCAGAGTGCACAAAAATGTCTACTTCGCGAGGTATCCTAAAAATCGTTTCCTAGCCAAGGCGTTAGCCAAGGCCAAGACAAGGCGACGTTACTATGGACTAAACGCAGTCTTACTGCGTTTAGTCCATAGTAACGAGGCAAATGGCATCGAGGTATTCCCGGAACAAATAAATATTTCTCGCTCCACAAATTTTTTAAAAATATTTTTCAAACGCTATTATCTTTATTATCGTCTAAGAAACATATTTTACAAGTATTGCCATATTCGGTTTCAAAAAGTTTGTCGCTTCCATGTCCCTTTAAGGGTTCCCCTGAGTATAAGGGAGTGTTCGTACGTAAGAGTTTGACGAATGAGAAAAGGGAAATTCAGTCAAAGTTGCGGAGTGCTTTGAGGGAGATGCGTTGGAGAGACAAGGATTGCCCGTTCGTTCTGTACAAGGATCAATTGTGGCACAGGGATGAGATCAAGGGTAGAAAACGTATCACCCTCCCTCCCGCTCTCATCCCTCTGCTGCCTGTTCCTTCAAACTAGGATGGCTAGGTCGGTCGCATTCCCTTCAACGATTCATTGTTTAACTTACTTTCGTCTTTGTTATCTGTGCCATCCCCGTCTATCCTGTGTGGTGATCTGAACCTTAACTTGGATTGGTCTTCCCCTGCTCTATCTTCTGGTCAATCAGCGGCTGTCGTAGATCTTATTGATTCACTTTACTTCATTCAGCTTGTTACTCAACCTACTCGTGGTGATTACATTCTAGACTTTGTTGCGGCCTCTCGCGACCTAGTTTCAAATTGTAGTGTGTGTCTCTTCTTCCGATCACAACTCCGTCATATTTGATGTTGCCTTTTCGATAATTCCCCCTATTCTGGTCCCTTCTTTCAACTTTCGAAAGGGCAATTTTCGGAGCTTGTTGAGTTCATAGAGGTGAACTTAAGTTTTTAAATTCATAAATGTTCGATAATTCGTTCGCCTACAGGATCGGATACAATGCGCGAAAACCGCCATTCGCTATTATGACGGATGGAATGCTGTGCCCAGTCTATGCCCTTCTCTGTAATAATATTTCCCAAAGAAGTTCGTTCTTCCTCAAGGTCAAGACCTCGTGTACTGTTTCTTCTGATGGCATTCCCCCGATTGTATATAGAATGTGCTTGTCTCTCTCTGAGCCACTCTCCTACATCTTTAACTATTCTATAACTCTCGGATCCGTCTCTACTCTGTGGAAAGAAGCGTTCGTTGTGCCCATTCCCAAGGTCCCTTCCCCTCTTTCTGTATCTGACTTCCGCCCTATTTCATTAACTCCCACACCTTGCAAGCTCTTAGAACGATTCGTTAAGACCCGTCTTGAACGTTGGTGTAATCATCACTCTATTATCCCTCCTGAGCAGCTTGGCTTTGTTCGCGCAAAGTCTACCGTAACCCAGCTCCTTGAGTGTACTCAGGGTTGGCGTCGTGCAATGGACTCGCGTCTCTCCACTGATGTTGTATATATTGATCCAGCAAAGGCATTTGATGTTGTTAGCCATTCCAAGCTGTTGTATAAGTTGCAATGTATAGGTATCAGGCATAATATCTTATCGTGGTTCACTTCGTTTCTTGAATCTCATTAATTTTGTGTACGAGTTAACTCCACTCTCTCTACTGCAAGGTCTGTTTCTAGCGGGGTGCCTCAGGGCAGTGTTCTCGGGCCTTTTCTCATTCTCATTTATCTCTCTGATCTTCCCCAGGTGTTTACTGATCTTCCACTAGTTGGCTTTCGTCTGTTTGCTGATGATATCAAAATCTTCTCGAGTTTCGACAATTCCAATCCTTCCCCCTCTCATTCTCAACTTCGACATCGTATTACACAAAGATAAATCAAACCCTTCCCTGTCCTATAGCATGGATTCGTCCGTCCTTCCTGTGTCTAACTCCGTCCGTGATCTTGGTGAGCACATTGACTCACAACTCACAGTTTCTGTCCACATTGATACAGTTGTTAAGAAGACCAGATTTCTCGTATCCTTGCTATTCCGTACGCTCTGTTGTACTATGCCAGATGTGTATATACGTGCTTACTCTGCCTATATATCTGCTCCCCGTTCTGGAGTACGCTTCGCCTGTCTGGTCGCTCATTTATCGAAGCGGTCGATCGAACGGGCTTCCAACAGTACATCCAAGAAGCAGTGTCTCTCTCCTGTTGCTGATAGTAGCCCTCGCGTAGGTGATTCCTCTCTCGCTTCCACTCCTCCTCCCCCTTCTGAACCCTCTACCTCATCTACTGTGGCTTCTGGTGTCATTGTACCTGAAGATCCTGGTTCCTCCCCTGTGTACAATTCCCCTCTTGTATCTTCGCAACCCTCTACTTCCGACCAGCACTAGGGTTCTCTCGATCCAGACAGCAGCGTATCTTACCGTTCGCCTTCGAATCCCCAATATTCACTTAACTTACAATCTTGCCTTATCAATACTCGATCGGTAGGTTACAAACTGTCTGTGATCAATGACTTCCTATCCACTTTCAAATATTCCCTTGTTGGTTTAACTGAGACCTGGGCTTGCTCTTCAACTGTTTCTGATTCAATGCTTTCAATGGATAGATATTCAGTTTATCGTAATGACAGAGATTCTAATGGTGGTGGTATTGCACTATTGTGTTTATCCTCCCTTCCCTCATTCCTCGTGTTCTCTAAGCCTTTCTCTTATCCATGCCAATCTCTCATGGTGACATTATCTATTTCCCCTTTTGCCTCTATTAATGTTTGCCTTATCTACCGAAGCCCTTCATGTCCGTATAATGAATTTTCGAGATGCCTAGACTATATCTATACTATCATTTGTCGGTCACCTATTCCTTTTATAATCATGGGAGATCTAAACTGTAAAGAAATTAATTGGATAGATCTACCTATGCTTGTCATCAAATCTCTCGCCCAATCACCCCTCCTCTATCCTGCTTACATTTGCCAAGTCTTTATCTGCCTCTCAGGTAGTATCCTCCTCTACCCGTGGTCCTAATATTCTCGATCTCGTTCTCGTCTCTCATCCATCTCTAATATCATTATGCAGAGTTATTCCACCCCTTCCTGGCCTCGATCATTGCATTGTCTCGTTTTCCATTCCATCCACCCATCCTAAATCTTTTAATGTTTGCCTTATCGCGACTATCGCGAATTCGCGACTTTCGTAATACTGACTGGATTATTGTGCGGAGTCGTATTGCCAGCATAGACTGGAATGGTCTGTTCTCTTCCTTACCCTCAGATCCTGACATCCTCTACTCCGCATTCACTGATATCATCCATGAGCTTATCTCGACTTATGTTCCATTGCGCACTGTCGCTGCCAAACGCGTGTCCTTTTCTCGCCAAACACTCAATCTACTTAAGAGATGTAGACAACTCTATAAGCGAAGATTTACAATTGGCATCTCTCCATTTCTTCGACTTAGCAAACGCTTGAGTAAATCCATCCAACGGTCACGCAGAGAAGCAGAGCATAGACTAGCTAAGAATGCAAATGTTAAGGGATTTTATAAATTTGCCAGTTCACGAATCAAGGACGACAGCCAACAGATTCCCACCCTCATTGCAAAAAGCAACTCGCCTTGCGTATCTGATTTAGATAAAGCCTCCATCCTGGCCTCCCATTTCACCAACTCCTTCAATACGGGCAGCTATCCTTCCCAACTAGAAGATAATGATTCATCTGCAACTGTCGACTTTGCTGACCTCTCCCCTTCTCAAGCAGAGCGCGTCCTTCTCAAATTGCCCCCTCGTAACTCTCATTCTGCTGATCAAATTCCTTACATTTTCCTTAAGAAAACTGCTAATCAGATATGTATTTCATTGTCTCTTCTATTCCAACGTTTTCTACCGTCAAGCTAGTAAATTGTGGGCCGTGTTTGAAACACTTGAAACAAGGCCATATCTCGGCTGGGAAAGGTCGTAAAGAGTTCTGGTTGGAATTTTTGGAATTCTCAGGACAAAATCTACTTGTGTATCTAGTTTGGTGATGATTAGACAACTCTAAACCGGTTAAAACGGCTTTTATATATCTTGACTGAATGAAA
>LS819829.1:4744-48512 GCA_900490955.1 Micoletzkya japonica
TCTCCTTCTCTTCCCTCATCTTCGCCTCCTGCTCCCTCTCCCTCTCTGCCTATGCCGCTTCTCTCACAACTCGCAATACAGTCGAATGGTCAGTTCCCCCATTGTCAGTTATATCTAGTGTATTCTTTTGTGGGAGATCGGTACCTATTATTCAGTTCACGATACTTTGCAGGCCGTCGTCTACCGTATCCAACCAGGGTTCCCTGTACAGTCTGGGAGTGCGTGAATGTCTCCTCTCTTCGTATGCCCTACTCCTCTCGCTCTTCTCGCTCTTCTCTCCCCTCCTCTCCTTCATCTCCCCTCTCTCCTCTTCTCTCCCCCTTCTCCTCCCTCTGTCCTCTCTTTCCCTCACCCTCTATCTCTTCTCTCCCCCTCGCATCCTCTCCCTTACCCAATCCCTCCTAATTCTCTCTCCCCTGGGTGACTCCGCCCCTTTCCCTCCTATTCTCATCGCATCCCTCTACGGTTGTCTTCTAGCCCTTCTCCTCTCTCAACTCGTTCACTTCTCTCTCCTCATAACCTCCCTTCTTCCCACTTCCAAACGACCATATCCATCGCAATTTGCATAAGCCCATTGAGTGATGGCTCACAATTGTGAATACAATGTACATAAACGAAGAGTTGCACATTGCGATAGACGAAAGAACGAAGGTATAGTGGATTAAAAAGATGCATGCAAGTGCCCATGTTTGTAACAATTGTAACAAATGGTGACATTTGTGCGACCACAACTTTGTTCAGAGTTGTCCTAGAGAGTTCTAACTTTGGCATCATAATCCTTTCATCGAGCTCTACCTGCCTGTAAAATTTGGTGCCGATCTAAAGACTTTGAAATTTTGTTTCAAAGTGTTTGTAACAATTGTAACAATTGAGTTTTCCGTATGCAAATTTTTGGAATCCCACTATCTCAAAAAAGCATATAGATAGATCTCGTCAAGACGATTCCAAAAAGTCCAACCAGAACACTCTAGCACCACATTGAAGAAAGTTATGCCCAATGTTACAATTGTTACAAACTTAGGCTCATGTTTACTCGCTTGACGGTACACATGTACATTTTGATTTCGCATGTCTAGAAATCGGGCTATTTAGGCAAAATTTAAACTTTAGAAATGGAATCAGCATAAAAAACAGTACCAGATAAGATATATCTCACAATAAGGGAAGAATGAACTAAGAGGGCAACGCCCCCGCCTCTACCGTAACTATGACAAGGAACACGATCGGAACGGAATATGCAATAAGAAGAGTTATGGCTAATAATTAGGGAATCACTGTCATTACAATCTAGCCATGTTTCCATAAGCGAAACTATGAGAAAACGATGGTAGTCTATTAAAAAAGAGAGATCGGAAAATTTACTACGGATGCTCCGACAATTAGATAATAAGCAATTAATAGAATCAAAACTAGGATTAACTGTACAAGCGATTCTGCCACCTGATCTCTAAGCACGTGAAGGACGAGACTGGGAAGATGAATACGAGGGGCCTGAATGGGGATTGGGGAGGGGACGGAACGGGGCACGGAATCGACGGAGGGACGTGTCACGGACACCGTACTCGAGCTGGCCTTCGCTTCTTTCTTCGAACTCCTCTCTTGTTCCAGTTCCATCGTAGTCAGATCACGGCCAACGTATGCTCCAGGGAAGGGGCCGAGGCAAGGGGGACGACCGCACTTGCGTAGTCCACTGAGGAATCGATCGCGGAGGGAAGGGCTGGGGAAAGTCATCTTGAGGATCCTCTTGGAAGGGGGCTTGGACTCGGGGTGTCTCTGGAAGGTGACCCCTCCATCACTCATTGCCTTCTTCACTTCTTCGTCTCCACAACTCTCCACTAGGCTCTCCACAAAGACTCTTGCGATGCGATTCCGTGAGGGGACGGGTAGTTGAGGTGTATGGAGAGCAGTGGGCGCCTTCGGCGCCCACCCCGCTACTAACACACAAGCTTAGGCGATCCGTGAAGCGTGCCGTGGGAGCCTTGTGTTATGTGTCCAGGAGCTAAGCTCCTGGACCACACAAGCAGGGCGACCGCGGCACGCTTCGTGGATCGCCGGGTACGGCGTAGTTTTGCTAGTTATGTTTTATAGGAACATCGGCGAATCCAATCGAAAGAGAAACTCTCGCAGCGGTGGAGCAAATACTGGAGGGGCTTTTTCAAGATATCAGGGCTTCAAGAGCGGCTACGTCGCTTCACGTGGGAGACTGACACAGGCTAAAATTCTGCCATTGACTCGTTTGTCTGATACTTTGTCTCGTTTGTTGATGGCTACTCAAGTATGCATTGATCAACGTTTATCAAAGTAAAACAAGCAAAGAAAGGAGAGATCGAATGGTACAGGGTCAGAGGAAGGAGTCACACCTGCGGGGTCATACAGATTCATGCGTGATACACCGGGCCTACAGTAACCTCGTGGTACAGTACGGTGGGATACGGTAGGGATATATGAAGGGAGGGGGGAGGGAGGGAAGTGGAAGGATAGATGATCACTCATCGTCGGCGATAACGTAGTTGGGATGAACCACCAGCATGGGATCCGTGCCCGGTTCGAGTTCAAGCAGAATCTTGTCCTGAACGGAAATCTTCCACTGTTACAGTAACCCAGTATAACTATAACATAATCAATGAATGCTTTCACATTTAAAGGCGGGTGTGAAGAAAAAGAGAAAGGATATTAATCGCACGATTGGATGCCGCTTCGACTGTAATGGTGATGAAGAATGGACTGACCTCGTGAATGAGTCTCTTGATGACCCTCTCGCAGATGCTCTTCTGCTTGTTCAACTCCTCTTCCGAATCCAACTCTCCCTCCATCATCTCGAGGTACCTACAGATAAATGAAATATGTCTTTGCCGTTTACAAGAAGCGAAGATGGAATACACGGAAAACGGGGAAAAGCAGAAAGACTAAATACCAGTTAACGAGGTCGCTCTGCTTGACTCCATTGAAGTCGTCTCCCAATCGGTCCTCGTCGCTTCTCAACGACCACACTTATCATCATGTACTCTCCTCATTGTCCTAACTGCACTATCTCATACATTCTCCTTTTTTCGACTAACTCTAACCAATCCGCTAGTCTCCCCCCCCTACTTCAATCCTTGCCCAACCTGCAGTGTCGAATGAGCATCTCCGACAGCTTCCTGTATAGTTCGTACTTGATCCGCAGCTTGGCCGTCTCCTGAATGGAAATGCAATCAATCAATACTTTCACGAATCAATAATGCAAACAAAGAAAAGAGTCGCTAACCACCTGTTTCTGGTGTTCCTCGGTCGTTCTTCTCTCTTCGTTCTCCTTCTCAGCTTCGTCCATTTCCTCTTCCCATTCATCATCCAACGCCACATCAGCCTGTTCCACTCTGAAGGATTACGGTAATCTATTGAAGGTTACGGTAAGCATCTTGGTTGAACTGATGCAACCTCCCAAGCCTAATTACAGTAAGAGTGAACAGTGAACCGACCTCACGATGGATTTGGTCAACAGTTTGGTGGCTTGATTGATGTGGTTGGCAGTTACCTGATTAGCTGAATCATTGCGCACTAAATGACCGTCTTTAAAGGTTAAACAAGAAATGAAATGATACGTGAGATGAGCAGTGAAGTCGAGCGAGGGCCTCCGAGAGACGAATGAGAGATTCGAGCTGTCTGCAAGGGATGGGATAGACAAGTTACAATTAGCACCCGGATTCCCAATAACTAGCACAACTTCCTTCGATAGACTATATGTTCCGTGCAAGATTACGGTAATCATCGTACCTTACAGTAATCCTCCAGGATGAAGAGTAGCTGTTCGAGCTGTCACTCATTCGCAGTTTCATGTACGAAGTTTTGAGGGCGGTCGCCGCATCCGCTGACATCTAACAAGGACATTTTTTCCCTTTTGCATGCATATGCACTAAAAGCTGTAACAATGTAGCGTGCCCTTGACCTGATTTAGGTCTTGCGTAAATTGCATAAAATAGAAGTTCCGACCTTAGGCTTGAAGCACTTAGCGAACATGATGTACTTGTGGATGTCGGCATGCGAATACTTCGTCTCCCTCTCTTCCATCGTCACGAGACTTCGGTGATTCTCGAGGATTCGCTGGGCGATCGAGTAGTCCACTACCTGGAAGTATATACTAGATAGTCACGAGTGTCTTCTATTTGTCCAACAACACAATGTGGATGAACAAGAATAAATACGTATGAAGAATGAAGAATGAAGTCCATCTGACCTCGTTACACTCATCGACCAGAACGAAGAAGAGATCGAATCGAGACATAATCGGTGCGGTCATCGACACGTTCTGCTTCAGGGGACGACTCCTGCGAAGAAGAGGAGGATTACGGTAGCCAATAACTGTTAACATTGGAGTAATGACAAAGTATGTCTCTAAAAATAGTGTATCAAATTCCACGATGATGGAAGAAACACTGCACGACTTCATTCATACCTGTCGTACCGCCCTCCAATCGGATTGGCAGCAGCCAGGATTGAAGCACGCGCGTTCAGGGTAGCTTTGACTCCAGCCTGTCATTTATTTCTTCTATTTATTTATTTTCAGAAATAGTAAATTAAATATTTGGTGATGAAACTTGTGCTTTGAAACAAAACAAAAAAAGAAACAAAGTGTTCTCTCCATTGCGTAGCCCGATTTATAGCCAAATTTATACTCATTGTAAAACTGGAATTCGCCTTGTGCACAGGACACGATAATAAACAGGCTAACCTTGGTGATGGAAATGGTCTGCTGTTCCATCGCTTCGTGAATAGCCACCTGTATTATTCATTTGCTTCTCTTTCTATACCCAACGAGAATAACTACTACCTTGCCGAAGAAGAGCTTTGGTTAGTCTATGCATCTAAATACGCTTGATGGCCACCTGATCGTGTATCTCCATCTTGTCAAACTCGTCAATGCAGCAGACTCCGTTATCCGCCAGCATGAGAGCCCCCGCTTCGATCACGAATTCGAACGACTCCTCGTCCTGCCATTTCATTCTTTTTCATCTTATTTACGCCCCCCTAAGAGTTGGCCAACGTGAAATTAACAATACCGTCATGTATCAATAAGCATACTCTCAAAGTATAGTTCTACAGTAACCCAGACCCCCTTCCGTCCCCTCACATTCCGTACCTTAACGACAGCAGCCGTCAAACCAGCGGCAGACGACGCCTTTCCCGAGGTGTAGATCGCACGGGGACAGAACTCCTCTACCGTCCTCAATCAACGATATGCTCTATTCGGAGATGATCAACAACTGTGCTCCTTCAGCCATCGTGCACCACTCAACACGGGCACAATAGACACCCTCATTAACTACCGTAACCCCATTATCCTTTCCCCGTGACTCACTTGAGTACTTGACTCTTGGCAGTGGAGGGGTCTCCGACGAGACACACGTTAATATCTCCCCTCAACCTGGTTCCCTCCGATTCGCTCTTCTTCGCAACACCACCAAACAGCATCAGAAGCACGCCCAGTTTCACCTTAAAACGAGAACTATTTACAGTTACCAATAACTCTAGTGCAGTTACCAATAACTCTAGTGCACAATCCTTGCATTGTTGCTCACACAATAGCCTGTACCGCACAGGACTCCAATTAATACTATTCTCACTAGTTAGACTACCGTATACCTCATCGTGTCCGAATATATTGGGGAAGAGCGACCGAATGAGGTTGTTCGAGATGTTCGTGTCCTGAACCCGGCTTGAATATGTTTCACACAATCTTCAAACTCATAGATCAAATTGTAACGTAGTGTTCAAAACGTTTTGTTTTAGATAGGTCAAAGTGATTAATGAATATCATGAATTATCCAACCTCGCTCATTTCCTTCAGTTTCTTCTGTTCGTCGGCCGTCATCTGCTTCCACAATTCGATGTGGTCGATGTCCTCGTGAGAGAAGTCCTTTCCACCGAACTACAAAGAGGAATTAGGGAAAGACTTGAGATAGACGGCAACCCACGAGAATGAGGTACAATCTTATACGATAAGTGAGCTAGCCTCAGGTTATTTACGAAGTTGGATGAAACGCAAATAACAAATGAATGAATACCGTAGTAAATACACCATACCCCACCTACTGTACCTTTTCCCTTTGACGAGAATAACGAATGAATGGATACCGTAGCATTGGACGACGATAGATGGCAGGCAAGGAAAGCCAATCGATAGTTGAGATCCCTGACTCCCAGGGCCTTGAGTCCTTTGAGGCCTTCCCCCGCCTCTTCTCGCCCCCGATTGCCCGTCTTCGCACCCTCCGCACGAATACCTGAATAAGGAATGATCGATAGCATAAATAAACAACAAATAAATTAATACTGTATTCGAAAGATTCATAAGTTATACTTGTAACAATTCTTAGTGAGAGTGTACAATTGGGCACTTCCAAATATAGCTTACCGGGAGTGGACAACTGTGCGACATCGGGAATGACGATGAGAGTTCCCACGAGGTCGCATCTGTCTCCCGGCTGCACACTCTCCACCATCTCGCCGCGCACTACCACGTCCAGACAACGGGGAATCGCCCCCCGGGGAAGCTCCGCTTGCGTCTCCTACAACCATTTACAGTTTAAAGGGGTAATATAGGAGATGATAATGTATTTACAACCAGCATAGTTCTGACATCATCAAAAATGCTAACCTGAATGCGAATCTTCTGGAAGTCGACGAAGGATGACTCGTCCATCTTCATGCTGAATCGCGTGCGATTCGCACACTGGGGATTCGAGCACTTCGAGGGCTGAAAACCACGAATTCCTTATTTAAAGCCATAGTTATCAGTATCTAACTAATCAGAATAGCTTAATGTGTGAAGGAAGAGACTCGCCAGAGTGTATCTGAATTCCTGCTCCACATTCTTCGTCTCCACTCCGCAGTCCTCACACTCAAAGGATCCCAGAGCGAGTTCGGGATGAACGGAGTGGGTTCGCACTATCTAAATCAGCCCTTCTCAATCTCCTTAATCATTTGTTGACAAAAACTATCTCAATTGAAAAATAACAAATCTCAATTAACAAAAAAATTGAAAATACAAATCCTACCATAAACTCCGATTCGAGCGTTTCACACAACTAGGGAATAACGCACCTGTCCAGAGATCTTGACTAGCGATCCGACCTTGGACGAGGTGAGGTCTCTCATCTTGTGCTTGTTGTCGAGGTTGAAGAATCCGACGTACAACTGCTTCTTGTGCAGGCGTAGTCTCTCCGATGCCTCCTCGCAACTGTCCATCGCGATCAGTTGAACGGCCTCGCACAGGAATGGATACATTCTGGAATTAACGATTGTTATCCTAGCGTATTAAGCGTATTAAATGCACCTTTAAGAATGAAAATCATAACCTTTGGCGAGAATAATATAGTGATAAAACAGTAACTTAATTTAAGTAAGGGGATAAGCGTAATAAGGAGGAAAGGGAAAGAAACAAATTTTATCTAACCTGTAGAATTGCAGTTCAATGGAGGAAGCGAGAGAAGCGGAATGGGTGCGTACATCGGCCATGTCCACTTGCAGAGTATTCCTCTCCGGCTGCACCAAGTCCCCACAAGCCTTCACGTAAACCTTCTCTCCATTGTCGGCGGTAAACCTGAACGTTATTCCAAAATTCTACTATCCACGCGTAGTTTATATTTTCACGCACTCTCCCAATATCTATCAAGAAGCCCAAACTAGTCCAAATATGCTCTGCAAAGAGAGTTCTCTCACTGTTTGATGAATCGGGTGAATTCGGCTTGAACTCGCGTTCCGTCCACATCCTCCACTCGCTGCACGGTAGTCGCTCCGTCCATACTTCCCTAAACGGATCAAATCAACGGCGAAACGAAAACGAAACACAAAATTAAACACAGTGCGGGAAATCGAAGTGCTTGAGGGATTCCCGCACGATCCATGCATTTCCCGCCTTTTTCGCTGCTCAACTTGAACCTACCGTAATCTGTGGCTACAAAACATTCAAAATTGTGTGTCAACGGCACAGTATTATAGTTTATTATGTGATACATGTGCTAGTTATCTACAAAGTAACGAGTTTATCAGAAAAAAAACTTTCTGACAAAAGAAATACAGCAGCTCACGCAATGTGAAAGCGGCGGATATTTATCTGTTTGACAAACAGATCTGCTGTCTGGTTGATTACGGTATCTCTCCCAACCTCAGACTGATTTTTTTGTCTTCCCGTTTTTGCTTAATTTTTTATTCTTTTCTGGGTTGTTCGTAGGATTTTTCAAGTCTGATTTATCATAAATTGCAGATGCGCTCGGGGGAAAGGATGGGAAGGCAGAAACAGTTCCAACGGGCGGATGTACTGCACGGAATATGCGATGATTCGCCCGTCTCGCTCGAATCCATTCAATTTCATGGAGTGAGAAACACGAAGACCGATGCGCTTCTCAAGGAAGTGGCCGAGTTGTACAAGAGTTCGACCGTCGGAGAACTCATCAAGAACTCGCACTTGGCTGCGAGACATCTTCAGGTTTCTCCTCGATTTACGGTTTTGTTTATCGCTGAGAATTGAGGAAGTGGGATTGATGGAGAGTGCAGCCGCTCTGATCGACACTGCGCCCGCTCCCAATGGATACGTCGTCAACTTCGTCGTTCGGGAACCGAAACCCTTCACTCTCGGGGCTAAAGTCGGGATGAGTACGCAGGTTCGTTTCGTCATTCTCATACCTGGGCACAAGGAGAACCGTCAGAAGAGTCGTAAACCAGAAAGTTAGTTTTGTTTGGAGTTGAACAAAGATGAGCTCTGGGGTTACTGGAATTTGAGGGAAGATTGAAGGGCCTGTGTGGAGGTATAATTGTGCATTGTATCTTTTGCTTCAGGGAGATGCAGACATGAGTATTCATGCGGCAAGGCAAAGTTTGAATGGAAGGGGAGAGGTAGCGGATGCCGCCTACACCTATACTGTCAAGGTAAGCTTTAAGCTTTAAGCGATAAAGACGCGCGCTTCTGGTTTTACCTTTTAATTTCGATATATCAGTGCATATTAAGGGTGACCACAGCTTCAACATGTCCCTAGCCAAGCCGTTGTTGGGATGGCAGAGATACGCTGGATTTGCGGGAGTCCTATCGCGGTCCTTTGCCTACCTTCCCTGGAATAAGGTTTCCTTTCTACTTGTTTTATTAGCTTTCTATTTTGCCACTAGCCAGTTCTTCTTACTCTAGACTAATTATAGCCTTGATCTAAATGTTAACGAAATGTTCAGTCGAATCTGGAAGAGAATGCCTTCGTTGTTGCGTATCACAATCACATGTTCGACAGGAGAGTACGACAACAACTACGATTCAATACGGTAACTTACGCATTTATTATCGCCATAATTCGCTTTACCATGACAATAACGTTAACTTTGCTAAATAATCATGGCACCTTGTAATCTTTCTATTGTTAGATTTGGCGAACTCTTCTGGCGACGAAGGACTCGGCCTTCCCTGTGAGGGAGCACGCGGGACACACTCTCAAAGTGTCAGCCGAACACGAGTACTCGTTCGACTCGAGGGATCGACCCATTCTCGCGACTCAGGTCTTATCATTACGTCATAGGACAATCACAATTAGAACATTACGATGACTATGGTTAATTAAGAATAGTCAGAAATTCATTAAGTATTGTATGCATTTCGTTTTTCAGGGTCTGCTTGCTCGGGTCAGTCAAGAACTCGCGGGAGCATTCGGTATTGGAGACGCGGCCTTTGTGAGACATCAGATCGACCTGCAGGTACCGTAGTCATTGATTGGAAACGATTTCGCAGTTATCATTTAGATTTTTTATAATTTAAAGGAGTAATGGTTATGTATTCAGCCTACTGACATTCCTTGTAGGCGGCTGCTCCGCTCTTCGCCAAGTTCTTCCTATCCGCTTCACTACAGGTATCATTTGTTTTCGATATCAAATTGCTTTTCGTTTTGACCCCCAGACAGTTGATCCTTTTTATAGTGTAAGGGAGGCATACTGTAAAACGGTAGATGAAGTCTGAAGTTCATCTTCAGGCTCGTCGAATAGAGTCGATGGGCGAGAAGGAATTGCACGTGTTGGATCGAGTGTACCTCGGGGGTCAGGGAGACATCAGGGGATTCGCACTCAACAGTATCGGGGTGAGCTCTGCTCCTATAAGAGAAATGTAATTATACGCGACGAAATCTGTGAGAGGAAAAAATTAATATTCAATGTGCAACAAGTGATATACGCGGAGATAAGAAAAGTGATTGGGATTAAATGATGTGTTCTGCCGTGGTTCGTTGATCCTCTCGTTGATTCAGCACCGTCAAGACGGTTCGTGTCTGGGAGGCGGTTCGTCCCTCGCGGCGGCAGTCCATCTCTACCGTCCCCTCTGGCCTGCAGACTCCCTCTACGCCCATGCATTCCTTGCCTCTGGTACGCACTTTATCTACTAGACTAGCCACAAAACAACTAAGAAAATACACCACTGTTATGAATGTGAACGGATCAGACTGTGAATCGTCCTTTCTTTTTGTAGACTAGAGTACAAGAGTACACCTACCGTATGCCACTGAACTAGTCCATCGCAGGTTCCGTGTGTTCCATTCGATCTCGCAACCTCCTCCGTGACATGTCTCAATCCCAACGGGTCTCCGCGGGTCTCGGGCTCACCTTTGTCTTCAAGAATATATTCCGGTACGCTATCCGACCAAAAGCTATACCATCCCTGACAGTACCGTTCGCATTGATAAAACCAATCCCACGCTGCTTAATGCCTTTTAATTAGAGCATGTGATTCGTGTCTCTTTGACCAATATGTTTCGCTGCTTTTGGTGACGAGACGCGTCGCGGTTATGAATGCTGTATGAAACATATACATCAAAAAGACACAAATCACATGCTCTACTTTTAATGCTCTTAGAGTTTTTATGGAACATTTTCTTTCGCTAATCATCCATCCATACGCCAAGATCTACCCTCAGGAGAAGTAATATAAAATTGTAAAAAATAATGTTGTAGGTTGGAGATGAACTACGTGCACGCGCTGAAGAGTGCGGCGGGCGACTCCTTCTCCCGCGGTTTCCACGTCGGCGCCGGAGTCAACTTCTTGTAGTCCTTCCCCCCTCCCTTCGACTATTTGTACCTTGTCAATCCCCCTCCTAGAGTCTCCCATTACAGTAGGTTATGTCGTTCCCGTTAGTTACCGTATTCCGGTCTGCTACATACAGTGCAAGGCAGAATGAGCTCTTCGTAGTCCGTGGTTATCCTGGTTATTACTTCCGTTCGTGTGCATTGTTATCGTCTGTTCATGCCTAGGCGAGCATTCATTGGATATTATTTACGCAGACAAGTCTAGAGAGGATAAATTGATTAGCGGTTGGTCAGGAGAGAAGAGAGGAGGAATTGTGGTTGATCATACCACTTGCTATTATATCAGAGATTTGAGGAGCTACCGTAATCCATGTACTCGATAGTAGACTACAGTAACCCAGATGTCGCGGGTACTCACATTCGTCACGGGAAATGCAGGCAAACTATCGGAGGTTCGGGCGGTACTCGGGTCGTTTATTGAGGTCAGCTTATCTATTCCAGATGAAAAAATATGCAACTTCCTGTGTTTAGTGCAACGTAAAGCTACCGTATCCTTGATTAAGGTTACCGTATTGGATTAAGGTTCGCAATGCGGACATCGATCTGGATGAGTTTCAAGGGGAAATGGAGGAGATCTCGAGGAGAAAATGCGAGGCAGCCACGGAGAAGGTGGAGGGATTGGTCATGGTGAGAGGGGATATTGACGATACGGGATTAGATACCTTATGAAATATTCATATGCATTGGTAAACCCTCTGGAAATAGCTAAGATCTAAAAAGAAACTTATTACACGTGTAAGAAAACTGTGTGGAATGGAAATACTTAGTGATTACTCAACGAAACAGAATATTCCGGCAGGTAGAGGACACATCCCTCTGCTTCAATGCCCTCGGGGGCCTTCCCGGACCATACATCAAGTGGTTCCTCAAGGTACTGTAATTGGTGTTACTGTACCCTATATTGATTAATGGTAATCGAGGTTTTCGTAGATACATTCATGTGGTCGTCGTCCAAATCTAGGCTACCGTACTCCTCTCACTGGATTACTGTAGGAACTCGGGCCTGCGGGACTGCATCGAATGCTGGCCGGGTTCGAGGACAAGAGTGCGACTGCCGTGTGCACTCTCTCCTTCTCCTATGGGAAGGGACAACCTGTCCACGTCGTTTCGGGTATCTTTCAGGACTAGTACTTATAAGTTAGGTGGTGAAAGGAATAATTCTATGTAAATTTCAACCCCAGATCACAGGGTGCACACCTGTAGTAATAGCCAATCCTAATTTGCATTGACGTACGGTAATTTTAATGATAGTCAAAAACGCTTAAACGCGCCTCCAATAAATTTTACAGGGTACTTAGTAGATAGCGATGAATATTATAAGCTTGGAAAAACAAAAATTAGAAAAAATTACTCAAAATGTCCTCTTTTGTCAAACTATTTTACACTTTTCCGTGAATTTGGCAACGTGCCAACACCCTCTTGATGTGCATGTTAGATCAAAAATTTTAAAAAATGGCTATTTTCGCGTCAACCTAGGACTGTGCACGCTGTGCACATTAGAAGCAATTGTTCACGTCGTTTCGGGTATTCTACAAACCCATCAAGAAGAGATGCGACGGTGGTTTTGCGTTTCAGCCTACGCGTATCTCGTTGGATGGCATAGTACAGAACAGTTGTCACTAGATTATTAACCAGGTTTCAACAGTTGGCATTGCAGGTCGCTGCGAGGGAACGATAGTCTCTCCACGGGGACCGAATACTTTCGGATGGGATCCGTGTTTTGAGGTTGGAGAGGATTGTGTAAAATGGAAGGGTGTATTTGACTACCTATTTAGTGCAGTTGTGTAACACTAAAAGCCCTTTTTGGCAAACTTTTTTTTGCTCACCAGGTATTTTATCTAGTGGTTTTCAGCCTCTGAACACGGGCAAAACCTTCGCGGAGATGACGAAGGAAGAGAAGAATACGCTGTCCCATCGAAGCAAAGCTCTCGCTGCATTGCAAGAGGCCCTCAGGGCACACGAGGGAAAGTAAGAGGAAAGTTACTGTTGTTGTTGATAGACATTCCATTGTATGATATGTTGCTGATACATTGATAAAGATTAGAGCTATGAGGTCGTGGAGAAGAAGTCAATGGTTGTGAGTGCCGTGTCGTGTACCTTTATCTGTGAAATAACAGATGACTGTAGTTCAGTTCGCGATACTCCCTCTCGTACAGTACTCCCTGTTCAGCTGTTGTCTCGTCTCCTTCCCTTCCTCTACCGTATGCCCCCTCCTCCCCCTCGGGTTGTCTTCATCTTTGGATGCACGGGAACAGGAAAGAGTGACCTCGGAGTGGAGATCGCACTCAAGTACGGTGGAGAGGTACGGTAGGGAGTTATTTGTTGATTATGGGAGTACGGTAGCTAGCCACTATGTTTGGAATGCGAGTGTTTGAGGGACCAAACGTTTTCCACTGAAGCTGGCAAAGCGAAGGGCAGTTTCAAAAAAAATTGGAGTTTAATAATGCAAAGTCCTTGTTTAAGGTGGTGAATGCCGACAGTCTCCAAGTGTACGATGCGCTGTCCATCGCAACGAACAAGGTAAGCTATTAACCTAATCATCTACCGTAACCCTCTCCTCCAGATTACGGTAGAAGAGGCAAGGGGCATTCCGCACCATTTACTCGGCTTCGTCTCTCCACTACAGCGAAATTTCAACGTGCAACAATTCCAGAAGGAAGCTTTGAGTGTACGCTTTTGTTTAATATATTTAATAATCGAGAAATGTAGTTATACAAGATATAATCTTTTAAGTATTGCTATATTCCGCCGCCTAGGTAATCTCATCGATTCACTCCCGTGGCAAGCTAGCTGTAGTGGTGGGTGGGACGTCGTACTACATGGAGAATCTCATCTATGAAAGCTTGCTGGTCGACACTCCGAAGAGTGAAGAGGACTTGGAGGAACCCGAGGGTCAGTTTAAGTGATTTATGCAAATTCGATCATTTCACGCGGATATATGAGGAGCTGGATCTTTTCAATTCTGTTTTTCCATTCCAGAAAATATGGTGAAAAGAATGAATCGCATTTGCAGACTTGAAATGCCTGTCGAACGAGGAACTGCATGCGATATTGAGGAAGGAAGACGACGAATCGGCCGATTCCATTCACCCGAATAACAGAAGGAGGGTCTGGAGGGCACTGCACATCTGTAGAACGACTGGTGAGGTTACGGTAGATTGGATAGGCTTACGGTACTATGGGACAAAAGGGAGAAAATGATTTATACGAGGTCCAGAGCAGTGTTTTAGAGACAAATGCTATATTGAGGTCGAAAACGGAGTTCAATCTTCGAAGAGCAAAGAGAGGAGAGTGAGGGGAGCAGGGGACGGTTACGATATAAAGAGTCGTTGTTACTGTATCTCGACGCTCCCAAGGAGGTACGGTAGGGCTACGGTAGAAGGGAGGAATGTTGTCTCTCTTACTTTGCGAAGTGCTTCCTAGCGTATTGAATGCTGATATCATTTTATACAGTACCTAGTTTGCTGTAGATCCTGAACGCTCGATTGGACAAGCGTGTGGTGAAGATGAGAGAAGGAGGATTGAGGAAGGAAATGGAAGACTTCTGGAAGAAGGTTTCTTACTTTTTCCTTAAATAAAGCTTAAAATATTTTTTTCGGGCTTGCGAGAAATTCTGATTTAAACATTCGCATAGAGGAAAAAGGAGTATTATGTTGATATTCAGTACGGAAGAGAACTGAAAGGAGAACGGTACGGGATCATGCAAGGCATTGGACTGAAGGAGTTTGTGCCCTTTTTGGAGGAAGAAGACCCCGCCAAGCGAGAGCAACTATTCGAGAAGGGCATTGAGGAGGTACGGTCGGGTTACGGTAGCACTTTGTAGGTTTGGCATTATTCTAGCAAAGCTTGGTTACTGTAGACGAGGAGGGATATTATTGAGGTGCAACTGCACACACGACAGTACTCGAGGAAGCAGCGGAGTTGGGTGAATAATCGATTTGTGAGGGAGAAGGGACGGGAGGTGAGACCCCCCCTAACGGCAAAGATTTATGATTATGCTTTGTATATATTCAGAGTTTACTAGCTGCAGTAGCAAGACCTTTTCCATAATATTCACGTGCTTGCTGCTTTCGCACGTTGCATGCAATCGTCTGGTAGGCACAACTAACGCAAATATGATGCTTCCTTACAGTATCCCCCTACAGTACCCCATGTTCACTCCTCGTACAGTACCCCTCTGTACAGTAACCCTTCCACCTCAGTTGCCGTCCTTCGTCCAACTCGATTCCTCGTCTCCATCTCTTCTCTTCGAAAGGGGCCTTGAGGTCGTCGGTCGCTTTATCAACGGAGAAAAGTTTGAGTTCTGCGTCGAACAGGAAAAGGTTGGTTACGGTAAGGGAATAGAGGCTGCCCAGTCGATGACCTTATGGTAAGCGGGTTACGGTAATGGCATAGTGCAAAGCTACCGTACCCCACTGCAGGAAGAGGATGCGGCCGAGGCCAATCGCGTGTATCGGTGTGAGGAGTGCGACAGGACGATCACTGGGACGAAGAGTTTACAGGCTCATTTGAGGTGAGGATGAGATAGGATTGCATAAGTCTAATGTAAGCTATCCAACTTCAAGTCATTGAGAGTGGTGGAGGGGCACAGTTTATGGTAGGAGGAGGGTTCGTTTGAGCGGTTACGGTATATGCTACAGTAGTACGAACCGTGATTGCCAACCACGATTCCGTTATGGCATCCGAAACAGCCTGTATGCCTGTGATCGGTGGTTGTTGTTTCAATCTCCCCTCCCTTTATTTTTTACCTCTCCCCTTTTCTCTCTTCTCTGCCGAAGGGCTCCGTCTTCTTCTCCTTCTCCCTCTTCGCCGCTTCTTCGTCCTTTATCCCCCTCCCCTCTCCCTCCCCTCTAACCTCTCTCTTTCCCCCTCTCTTCTTCTCCTCCTCCCCCCTTCTCTTCCCTCCCTCGCTTTCCCTTGTTTGCAATAGACTGAAGCTGAAGTCTCCCTTTCAGTGCATACAGTCTTCGTTCTCTCTTTTCCATGTGTCATATCAACCCCTCTTTCCCCTTCCCCTTCTCTTATTCCCCCCCTTTCGCCCCCTTTTATCGTCTCCTTCCGATTCCTCTGATTCCCTATACGATCTCTCGATAATTCCCCCGCTTAATCTCCACGTTTTTGTGCCTCGATTGACCCTCCATTCGCTTCTGAGATGCAATCTTTGATGCATTAGAATATTCTTCAAATCACCTACATTTTTCTGCTTCCAACCTCTAAAAAGCTATGAAGGCAGCCTTTCTGTCACATTTTCCGGAGTTCATTTATGCTGGAAACAAAGCGAACCAGGTCTGTTCAAGTGTCTCGTAGCTCATCTCCTTTCATGCTTATTGTCATACATGGGCAGGGTTCCCGACAGCAATTTCAGCTTGGGGTATACCAGTGTACACAACAAAATTTTTTATTAACCGGTCGATGGGGATTCTGATATAATGCGGTGCCTACCAAGTGAAGCTTCTAACAAAAAGAGGGGCCTACCACCCGACCGTTGGGTCTGTGCCCATGTATGCTTGTTGTTAGCCTCTTCTCCTTTGCCCATTGCCATTCTGTCCTCCCCGTTACCCTCCCTTCCCCGTTCCTTCTCTTTCCCTCTTTCCATTGTCTTTCTCTCTCTCTTCTCCTCGTCTGTTGCTTCCTTATTCGAGTCGCGTGCTTAATTACTGAACCCTGGAGGGAGAGAAAAAGGGGGAGGGGGGAATGAATAAGGGAACGACAGCGAAGCCGCGATGAGTTAGGTTTCACTACCGCCTTTTTGAGCACATTAAAATTTGCGTTCCGACGAAAATAGTTGCGTCGTCCATTGGTTGCCGCGCACATGTGCACTTTTGGCTGTGCACTTTATGCTAAGTAGCGCAAGAGTCCAACCGAAGAATGCGCGGAACGGAAATTTGAGTATGAGGACCGGCAATAATACTGCTACAGAATAGAGGGTTCGAATCGCGTCGTGTACCGGGTACCGAAGCGTGGACAAAAGGAATGAATGACTCTCCCCTCGAGTAGAGGAATGAGAATGAAGTACACGCTTCATCCTTCGTAGACAGTCTGTACACGAAGGGGGAAGCGTGTACAGGGAGAGAGTGGGGGAAACTGCTTTTACATTGAAAGTAACTGTCATGATTACAAAATGTTCAATAGTTGCTTTGCTCTATCGTGGCCTAGCGATGGGATACGGTATAAACTCATTCGTGGACAGGAGGGAACTCATTCGGGTACATGACCGTTGACCACAAAGAACGCGTCCAGAATGAGTACTCGGTACACGAATCGTATCCTCTACTACAGAATCGGAATTGTTGCAAAAGTCCCCTTGATAATAGGGAAGGTTTGAAAGATAACAAGATAACCCATCGGGGTTCCCTCCCCCCAACCGTCATCCATCGCCTTCATCCACTCATTCGATCGTTTTCTCTGTTGACAGTCCAGTCACCTTTCATCCATTCCCTCTTCTTCTTACTTTATCCCTTTTCTTCGTCATTGATCCACTCTTCTTCAGCTCTTCATTTCCGTATTGTGGTTTTTTTTTCATTTTTAGTAGTCTTCAAAAGTGAACTTATGTTGACAATGTGTTAATTCACGTAGTTTGCAACTATTTAGAATCTCAAAATTGATTATATAAAAATAAAAAAATCGTTGGGAACATTTCTTGCGCGCAAATTGTCCGGGGTGCTAAAATATAAAATATTGAAAAGTTATATTTGCAGAATAATCCTATCTATGATCGGTCTGCATTTTCAGGTTGTTTCTCTCAATGTCTACATAGTTCTGTCATACTGTTAGTCTAGTTTGATTCCCCTGTCCCCCACTCGATTCCTCTTCTGATCCCTCCCAAATATACCCCCTCTTCTCCTCTCTAATTCTCTCTCTTTTCTCTGCTGTTCCTCACATCTTTTCGTGTATTGTGTTTGTTGATTGGATCAAGTGAAGTGAGGACAGAAAAGAGAGAGGGAGAATGCGAAGAAGAAGGATGAAGGGAGGAGAAGGGAGAATGCAGGGTATCTTCCAAAGTCAATTAACCATCTGGGATTATTTACGCCTTAGGCTATTTTCAACGTGTGAGTGGAGGCTAGATTGGGCTGAATAGTAATAGAGTTATTCTCGAGACAACTATAAGCCCCTCAGGCGTTATGCTGTCCCTTGCTTGTTCTCTGCCCTCATTATCCCCCTGAACTCCACTGTCTCTCTTAGTCTCTCTTTCTCTCTATGCAAGTAGTTGGTTGTGGTTTCTTTATCAAAGGGATTAAAGGGGACTGGTTGTGAGTCTCTTGTTGGTTGGTTAGAGGGAGGAATGGTTGTGAGAGGAGGGGGGCACAGTGACTCAATCCCCTACCCTCACACCCCCCCCCCCCTCAGTCTACACATTTACCTCTCCTTACTACTCCCCTCTGTCACCACCTCCTCCCCTTCATTGCTCTTTCGACCCCTTCTGACTGTGTTGTTGCCTCTAGATCTGTTATTGCCAGTATATTGGCTGGCTAGCCGTGCGCATAGATTTATAATTGGACTTATTTAACTCATCGTAGAATAGCCTATGGCATGTGGGCTGTTGGTCGCTAATAACTGCAAAGTTTCTCTTCTGATTACGGTCGGTGTTACGGTAGACAAAAGTAGAATGATTACGTCTTTTTGATTTTTTTTCATTTGAAGTGGTTTGCTGCTGCTGCATAAGGGTTTGTTATGAAGAGCGTACTCATACGTGGGCAGCCTTCCCGTCCCTCATTTTGAACTAGAGCCTACCAGTGAATAACTTAGTTCTTCTTTAGCCTACCAGTGAGACTTCTGTAATAATAAGGCGCCTACCAAGTTAAAGGGACATGGAAGCCCAAAAAAAGATTGCCTTTCATGTGAAAGTTTATCACCTAAATTATACAAAAACCAAAACCAGAGCGCACAAAAATGTATACTTTGCGAGATATCCAATTTTTAGTTTCCTAGCCAAGACTGCGGTCTTACGGTGTTTAGCGCATAGGAACAAGGTAAACGGCAACGAGGTATTCCCGGAACAAATGAATATTTCTCGCCGCAGAAATTTTTTTAAAATACTTTTCAAATGCTATCGAGGTCTTTATTATCTTTATTATCGTCTCAGGAACATATTCTAGACGTATGGTCATGTTTGGTTTCGCAAAATTTCTCGCTTCCATGTCCCTTTAAGTTTCTGGCAAATAGGGGCCTACCACTCGACCGTCGGGTCCGTGTCCATGTACGAGCGTACTCCTATGCATTAGCTAAAAGCTTCATGTCATTGGTTCATAATGCACTCTTTCTCATTGCCGTACTCTTACGGTATCTCAACTCTTTCTATGTATTTTGAGAGGATGAAAGTAGTGCGCGTGAAAACGAGAGGCAAAGATAGTTTAGGACCGAAGTAATTTCAATGTCTTCGAAGTTAGGACAAACAGGGGAATGGTCAGAACTCTCCGTGGGGTTTTCGAAATTGAATGATGTGCAAGCTTTGGGCATCTCATAAGCTTCCGAAACCAGTTGTCAGAGTCTGCAGAACGACGTCGACGTCGAAGATACAGCCATTCTACGATTTCGCGATTTTTCGCGCTTGCCCTGTAAGGGACACGAGTGAGACATGAGGTGTGGCTTGAGTGGTGCAGGTGGTAGAGAGCTGGACTGGGAATCAGAGACTGCTGGGTTGGAGTACTTTTTGCTTCCACTTTCTTTTGCGTTTTTCGATGGGTATTCTACGAGTGTGAAGAATGCTGAAACTTCTTTTTTCCATGACGTTTCGTGTTTAAAAGACGTATTCTGAAAACAATACAGAAAATTTGAAAAAAATGTTAAAGGAAAATGTCAGACATGTCAACGCACCAACATATTGTATTTATTATTTCTTTTTTAAGGATAAGATTGAAAAATGTGATAGCAAACAGCGATTTGGTATGGAATGTAAACTCGCAAAAGAGATGCTTCAAAATGGATCTGGACCTCGTATCATCCGATTCGCGAAATCGTAGAATGGCTGTGTCTTCGACGTCAACGTCGTTCTGCAGATTCTGACAATTGGTTTCGGAAGCTTATGAGATGCCCAAAGTTTGCGCGTCACTCAATTTCGAAAATCCCACGGAGAGTTCAGACCATTCCCTTGTAAGCTAACTATAGGAAAAGGTGTGCTTTCCCAATCTTTTTTTCATAGTTGAAACTAACATTCTCAACCTTATTGCTTTATACGATCACTATTCAATGCGTCATCGTGTACGATACCGTATGCTCTTCGCCAGTCCCTAATTCCCTCTCTAATCCCCGTCCCTTCAGGGGTCGGTCTCATCGTGCGATTGCTACACGAAATCGACGGCTGACGAGGGAAGAATAAATAGGAGACGAGAAGAAGAGAGAGAGGAATGGGAGGGAGAGTGAGAGTACACGAGAGTTATGAGGTAAGGGGGAGGGGGTTATTTGATGGGCAATGATATATGAGAAGCGATCAAGGAGATGGCTTGGGTTCAAATTATGATGCACTTTGCTTAAATTAACATTACCATACACCCAGAAGGGGTTGATCTGATAACGCGTAACAGTTCGTGGGCTAGATCACGTAAATAAAGGAATGCCGCCTCAATCCTTGCCCTTAGGGTTCGCGGGAGGAGTCTACGCGTTACTCGGAGGGTCCCGTGCCCCGTGTCCCGCCCTCCACCACCAGGGATCCCTCCCTCAGAAGGGACCCCTCACTCGGATCGCACTCTGCCTCCATTCACTTCCTCAGAGACGATCGGGTACGGCTTTTTGTTCATTCTCATCAGCCATCTATTGATCCTCCTTTCTCTTAAGCCCCCCATCACACTACCGAAACTGCGTAGTACGCATCTAGGTCTATGGCAATGCTGTACACATAGATCAGCCTGTCTCAGTGGTTCGAAAATCAAAGAATACCTGGAAATCACGCGAAGCAAGTGACTGGCACAGTTCTTCCAAAGTTATCAATGTGCTATGAGCTGCACTGGATTTCGCATTTACTGGGGGGGGGGTCAATCCTGAGGGATGGGGTTCCTGCTACGAACGACCTAACCTTGTAGCCGTCTCGAACTATGCCATTAGCTGTCTGTCTTCATTCGTATTCTCAATCTGCTTGCATATTTTCTTGTTCAAGACGCCTTGCGGTGCAGTGAGAAGCGGGCTGTTTGCATGTATTGAAGAGGGAGTCATCCCCTCCGTCTCCCTCATTACCTCTTTCTCTTTGCCTCAAACCTCTCCCTCCCCTCGGGGGTTATTCTTGTACTGTTTTCTGTCACATTGCTTTCTGTGTGTCTATGCCCCCGCCTATCGTCCTTCTCTCTCTCTGCCATCAACAAGCACATCATCTACCTCTTTATTTCTCTCCCTCTCCCCTCTCCTCTCTCTCTTAACTCCCTCCCCCTCCCCTCCCTCTTCACATTCAAGTGTTAGTCTCCTCCTCCCCATCCATTCTATCATTTCTTCGCTCCTTTTCATCGTCTCCTCCGTTCTCCTTTTCACTATGCTCCCCATCTTCTCACTCTCATTCCACCTCTTCGTCACAATTCTCTCATTCCCTGGGAATACTGTATCTTATACTTAGTTTTATTTTACGCGTGGTGGACCCGTATTGTACAATAAGCTAAACTTGCTCTTTTATGCAGTAGGTTAAACATAACCCAACCTGACTCGTAATCACCGTAGATTCGATTGCTCGCGCATGGCAGTGCGAGGTAATAGCTGTTGCTTCGAACTGGTCCGCCTCTTTTGCCCTTTCCCCGTATATTTCAATACTTAGTATTGAAGCGTAGTGTAGGTGCTGTGTAGGGTCAGAGATTAGGGGAATAAGGTTTGAGCAGTTTACTAGAATGATAGCCAGCCAAACGTGTCTAGGTGTTAAGAAGATTTAAGGAGTCTACTGATGTGAGTCGATGTTTATGTAAGTGATTTTGTATTCACGCCCAGCCCTCCTCCTATTCCTTTCGCTCCCTTCTAACACTCATAGCCTAATATGCTAAGCTATTTTATGAAAGCGTTAAAAAGGATTTCTGTGATCGTTGGGTCGTTCCAAAATGGTCTGTAGATCCCTTGAACAGCTAGTTTCGCGGCAATCTTCATTCCTTATTCCATCCTAGTTCCATGAAAACTGAAAAAGGCGCGCTTCGGGAAGGACACTCATTTGCATACGATAATGAGGAGAAGCACCCGAACAGTGGTGTGCTGCCGTGGTGTGGTCGGTGCTGCGAGTGCATCATAAGAATGAGGGAGGAGGAGGAGGAGGGAGAGAGGGAGGAAAGAGGGATGGGGGAGGTAGATCGATGAGGAAGAAGAAGATGGAAGAAAAATTGCCGAGATTGAGAGAGATGCTATCTGCGAGGGGGGGATAAACCCGGCGCAGTTATGCTTCACTCTTGGCTAGGGTATAATAGCTTATAGAGGGGTATAGTTAGCTGTTCCAATCAGCTGTTCATTTAAGCTGTACACTTCATATGCGTCTCGGTGCATAATTATGTCGCCTTTTTATCCTGAATGTGAAGCATAACTCATCCTGGCTAGATAGTCGAGTATTGTTCCATGACAGATCTTGTCGTATCTTATCATCTCCTAGACTAGTATGCCACCTTTCTCTCTCTCTCTCTCTCTTGCAGTGTACAATACGTAGCATCCTCTACCCCTCACCTATCCCACCCATCCTATCCCTTCTAGTCTCCCTTACCTCTCCCCTCTCCCTCCTCTCCCCTCTCCATTCACTTAGTAAATACACCTTCTTCCCTCTAACTGCCCCCACAGTCAACAGTCTTCTCGTGTAACCGAGTGCTTCTCTCGTTCTATCATCGCAATTAGTCTGGAGTCCTGCCCCTTTACTAGAACATTCCACTAGCTTTTTTTCCATGATTTTTCGCTCATATACACATGAACATAGCCTATACATGGGCTGTATCCTGTTGTACGTAGTTTGGAACATAATTACATGAATAAGACTTTGCTCTTTTTGATGGTCAAGCCGAACTCAATACTGTATAATCCTTGAAACATAGCCATGAATGAAATCCGAATCGCGGTCTTTTCGCAGTAGACGAGAGAGAGAAGGAAAGAGAGAGTCTCGAGTGGGTGTAATTCTCTCGTGCTTTGCATGTTTCCACGAATCGCGCCTAGCAAAGGCACGTGTTCTGTTGTTTCCGAAAACCGCCTCTTTTATCCAGATATCCAGCTGATTTTCTCCTTCTAGCGGCTATCCTTTCATTGCTCTGAAAGTCTGATCTCCCCAATGTATTGTGTCCTCTCCTCGCCATACCCGCTTCGAATATGTTTCAGCCCCCCCCCCTTCTCTTTCCTTTCTTCCTGTCCCTTCTTTTCTTCCATATCCCATATCACCTCTCTCCCTCCCCTCCCCTTCCCTTTCCATTCTTCTTCTTCTTCACTCGTCGTGGAACGAGCGTCCGGTGCCATCCTTGTTCGATTCCCTCTCTTTCTCTAGTTCTCTCCCTCTTACCTCTCCCTCTCCCCCCTCCATCTCTCCAGTTCATCCCCTTCTTCTTTCTTCTCTGTTTGGTCACTGTTGCCTTCCCCTTCCCTCTCTGTTCCCAATCGGTTAACAACCATTATCGGTCTCTCAGAAAACCTCGACCATCTTTTTTTGAGAGATGCTTCATCTTTGAATTCACCTCCTGAGACTTCATATAGACCCTAACTCGTATTCGCATATGCAACGCATTTAATATAACCTAGTATTCATGATGATCCTCTTTAGTTTCACGTAATATTCTAAAACTCGCGATTGGTAGATGGTAGTACTGGTCAACTGCTTACTCGGTTCGTTGCAGGTCGAAGAGGAAGAGTGGGAAGAGGAGATAATCGAGGAGAAGACAACTCGGTCGTTCAACGTCTACAACGACCCTCTGAAGGAGAGACTGTACGAGGATCGCATTGGGGCCATCGAGAAGACTTTGAGGTATCCCGGAATTCATTAGTTATTTATTTATTTATATGTATTCTTAATTTATTATATTCATGGAGTAACCAATATCTGGAGTAATATATGTAGGAGGAACAGGAGATGTTGTGCTTCATGACTGATACGTAAATCGGGACCTAGCTTTTCTGGGCGATTCCAAGAACGTACTGTTTATGTGAGCAGTTCCCAGTCTTTATTACATTTTGGCTGTGCATGTGCATGCCGCAAAATAGCACACGTCCGAGCGGTTAATGCTAAACGGAAATTCAGATGAAAGTATAGCTTTGTGATCAGCCTAATTTGGAAGTGTGCTTGATTGTGGCTGTTGAGGTCATACGAAGAGGAACGCAGGGAAACGAGGGAAAGGAGCGAGGAGAGACCGCCGCCGCCTAGGAGACCGACTATTCACAGTGGTGAGGAGGGGGGAATAGGATACGGTAGTCTGTTAGGAGGGTACTGTAAGGGGCAATCGAGAGGTTCGTAGTTGCTATAGATACTGGTCATTTACTAGTTTCCGAAAAAAAAATAAAATGCTGATAGTCATAATTACATTTTGCTGATTGCAGACACGATGGCAGTGGACTACTCGGCTAGAGACTTCAGGGAGTCGCTCGCTACCATCGACGCTGCTTCGAGGGATGGAGTGAGAGTGAGGCATGAGGTCAGTGAAGGAGGACGATTAAGTGTAGGCTAAGGACGGCGTTAGCTTTATGCAACAAGCTGCGCAGGCTTGTGAGTTGCGTAATGAGAAGCTTGATCACGAGCTCGAATTAGTAGGAATTAGAGACCAGCTCTAGTAGATCTGTATGAACGACGCTAGCTGTTATATTGTCGGTCCTCGTATTCAAATGTCCGTTCCGCGCATTCTTCGGTTGGACTCTTGCGCTACTTAGCATAAAGTACACAGCCAAAAGGGCAAATGTGCACGGCAACCAATGGACGACGCAGTTCTTTTCTTCGGAACGCACATTTTAATGTGCTCAAATCGACAATAGCCAGTAGCTCTTGCAAGGACGTAGAACCGTATTAGCCCAGCCGCATTCGTTCCTTAGAGAGCTATAGAGAATTGAATGTGACAGTGTGATGGCAATAGCTGAAAATATATCCCTGAACCACCGTATCCTTCCAAACCCTCGTTACCGTAACCCATTCCCCCCTTTTCAGGGAGATACGACCATCGTCACGGAACACCGTGATCCCTACTCGTTCTACTGGCAACTCGATCAGGTTGGATACCGTATTTATTTATTGTCTGTCTGTATGTCCGTTGGTTGATGTGTGTGTGTCTGTGTGTGATGGTTGTTGTCTCGATCGGCCTCAGTACTATCAAGCCATCGATGCGATGAGCCCTCTAGTCTGCCCTCCTCGTTAACCTCTCCCCCTCTCTCTTCTCCCTCGTAAGCCCTCCGCTCTTCGAACAGTCTTCCCTTCCCTTCCCTTCTCTTCTCTTCTCTTCTCTTCTCTCTTTTTCTCTCTCTTTTCCATGCACACTTTTGTATGTAAGCAACATCGCGTTGTTTGCGTAGCGAATCGGCAGAAGGGATTGAGAGGGAACGAGGGAGGGAGGGGAGGGTTACGCGAGAAGGAGAGAGTTAGGAGGTAAGAGGGAGAGAGCCGAGAGAGACAGGGAAAGAAACAAGGATAGCTTTTTCCCTGCTCCGCGCGCATGCTTGTTCACTCAGTTGCCGTCAAAAAATAGACAGTAGAGGGGGGGTCAAATAGGAGGAGAGGAATAACTGTTAAGAAGTGATGAAGAGATGAAGAAGAGGGTGGACGGGTTGGGGAGGGAGAATTGAGGGAGGGAGGGGGATTAATGGGGTGAACACTAACACTAGTGCAAGGAAAGAAGGGTTGTTGTCTGTAAATACAGTAACCTTAGGTACTGTAACATGCATAATGAGTGCGCATTACTAATGACTGACTACCGTAATCGCATGAATATTCTGCCTTAATTTGCATATTCCCTGTCTAATTCCTATCGATCGACTGACTACAGTACTCCAGCTACAGTAACCCTTCTCAGGCCCGTCGTGCAGAGTCCCCTCCCCGCAGGCGTCCGCCGCCCACCGATTACATCATCGATGAGGAAGAGGTACGGTAGTTTGCGTGAATCTATCTATCTATCTATCTATCTATTTACACGAACGGCTGCAACCCAATACATCCAACTATGGGCCAGAAGTTCCATCTAGATAGTTGTAGGATTTGATGCGCAATTGGCTAAAAAAATCCGTTTCCGCTCGACGTGGCGATCTGGAAAACCTATAACAATGCCATTGCAAATCCGACTCAAAGCTTGAGCGTGCGATTTATGAGCGTTATGAGATGGAGAAGACGGTTATTTGATCAAATTCAACAGCTAATTGAGAAATCAGAAGCTGAGATAATCTATTTAATTGGCTACCGTACCCTACAGTACCCCTCCTCCCCTCGCAGGTGCAAGACACGATCCTGTCTCCGCAATCGCACGATTCGGGGGTGGCGATGGAGCCGATGGGTCACTACTCCCGTCCCTCCCTGCCCCCTCCCTCCATTCCCGTCTACCAGCCAGAACACCCCCATCGACCGCTTCCCTCGGGATGGGAGAAGCACCAAGGTTCGTCGGGATGACTAGTATAGAGTATTTCATTCGTGCCTTTCTGATGAATGTGTTTCATAATTACTACATAGCGAGCTCACTGCTTCTCATCTAGTGCGTGGTGAAGCATAACCACCAAAAAGACACGAATCACATACTCTACTAGTGGTTATACGATATTAAGAAGATTCATCACAGGTAGTCCATTTCTAAGACAGAATATAAATTAGAAAGGTTGATCTTTGATCTTTCAGATCCCTCTGGCTTCTCGTACTATTGGCACGTGGACAGTGGCACGATCCAGCGAGAGCCTCCCGTAAGTTTATTTTTAGAGGTTTCCCTGGCCATTGGGTCCTGAGTTGTTCTGTATTTCATTATAGTCAAATCGATGCTACTGTATTTCCCGTCTACAGTATGCGGTAGACATTATGCACACCTCTGAGTGGCACCCAATCAATCGATGATTCGTCGATTCGACCTTTCAATGGTCACCTTCTCTCTGTCTCTATCTCCCCGCTACCCACGGCCCTTCTATAAGCACTCTGCTCTATCCATTCTATCCCCCCTACAGTACCCCAACCGTACCCCCCTTTCCCCCTAATCTCCCTCAATTAAGCGTTCCCCCCACCCTCCTCCTCGTCCTCCCTCCCCTCCCACTCCCGTCTACGCTCCGCCTCCCAAGCAATCACCCGTAAGCTCGCATCTCCTAGCAAAGAGCATGCCGTTTCGCCACCCGGTTCGGATATGTTTCACGCTAGAACCTCGTGAAACAGAAACCAGTGGGCGAATCGCGGATACTAACTTTCATTTCTCGTAATCGTACTGACCTGTGCCTACTGACCCCCTCGGTTGTCTGAGTTGCCTATCACTCGGTTCTCCCTAGTCCATACTCTACTCTAGTCTCCCTGGGTTCCCCTCCCCTTCCCCCTCGCTATCTCTCCTCTCTCCTTCAGCCGCCCCCTCGTATTCAGCCCCCTCGAGCTGCGACTCCGCCCCCTCCTCAAATCATCCAATTGCCCCCTCAACAGCCCGTCATAGAGGAACACGCATTCAAGCAGACCACGACCAAGAGGAGAATTGAGAATGAAGAGAGTGACCAGACGACCGAGGAAGTGCCACTGGCTATCGAGGGACAGAAGGTGGGTTACGGTAGGGAGGGAAGAAGGGCTACGGTAGCTTGATACTGACACGATGGGGTAGGCTGCTTGGTCAATGGAGAGGAGGCTTGGCTTTGAGGCTGCTTGAAATTGAGGTGAGGGTTACGAGGGTAGACGAATAGGTTGCTAATAATAGGGCAAGCGATTTGCACGGTAAGTTTGTGAAGAGTGCTGAAAGGCGGCTGGTTTTGGAGATAGAGTAGTTCAGATATGCGCGATTTCATTCTTTAGGGAGGCGCTTGACCCTGTATTCCAGGCTCTTCGTTTCGTGGTCCGTTCCCTCGGATGGACAGAGATCGCGGAAGAAGATCTGACTGCCGACAACTCGTCCAGAGCCGTCAATTCGGCCATTTCCATGCTATCGAACGGACGCGGATTCGAGGATAACGTGGCCAAGTGGGGCGATGTGAGTGGGCTTTGTCATCGTTTGTAAGGAGCAACAGGAGTGACCAATCGGGAAGTGACCTGCGAGCAATTTAAGATATAATATAGTGATGGCGAAACTTATGCCATTTCATTCATATGTGGGCACCGACCCCAGCTATGGCTGTTAGGGCCACATATTTTCAGAATTTTGCTTTGGTATGCTGAATAGTTGATTGGTCGTACTCTAGTAAGCCTGTTTCTTTCTGAAAGAGTGATCGGGAAAGCTGCCCACGTATGAATTCATTGTATTAACCGAAATGAAGCGCATGAATTTGGTTGAAAATGGAACGAATAAGTAATGAGTAAGTGGAGGAATAGGTGAGAAGTAATGGTTTGTAAATAAATGAAGTGAGTTGTTGATGTGCAGGGCCGCGAGTTGATCATGGAGATCGATGATAACGAACTGCGACTACTCGAACCTGAGAGCATGCGAGTAGTGCACAGCGAGAGGATACACAACATTCGAGTCTGGGGAGTCGGAAGGGATAACGGACGGTGAGGGGGGAGGAGGGGTACTGTATTGAGGGGAGTACGGTATACTCGAGAGGACAATGCATGGTGAGGGGGTTAGGACGCGGATTGGGTCACGGTAGTTGTGTAGCTCACAGTGAACAGATTGCATGAGATGACGATAGATAAGTAAGAGCAGTGAGGTCATGTCTAGAGAAGATAGTTGTGAAGATATCTAATTTGCATATCTTGTAATAATCGCCTTCCAGTGACTTCGCCTACGTAGCCCGCGACCGCAACGGTTCGCGTCGTTTTCTGTGTCACGTTTTCCGCTGTGACACTCCGGCCAAGACCATTGCGAATGCCCTGAGGGATATTTGCAGGAAGATGGTCAGATCGAGACCCGTGGTGAGAGGGGGTCAGGGGAAGGATACGGTAGGGGATACGGGACAACCTCACGATGAGATGAATAGAACGAGAGCGACAGTTGGGCAGAAAGTTTAAATAGGAGATGTTATAGAGCGAGGCAGCGAGTGGTGAAAGGCGACTCGTACGAAGCAATGAGATGTCGATTGGAAGTGACGAACCACGAAAGGTGAGGGGGGAAGGGTACGGTAGCATTACTGGGATACCATACGGTAGATGGTGCAATATAGTACGGTAGTCAGGGGATTACGGTAGTCCGCTCGCAGGTCATTCGGTGTCACTTTATCGGAGTGACGCAAGTGCCGCGAGCCAACGGAATCGATGTGTTGAATGAGGCTGTGGACCGACTCGTTTCGCAGGTAGCTGCTTAGTTATTCATTGATTTACAGATCATCGATTCTCTCCCGTCGTAGTTTGAATCTCTTCATGATCTCGATTACGGTATCTACCGTATTCAGGTGCGACCGGAGCGTTGGATTCTGTCAGACGTCTCGATCGCCCCTTCTACTCTCGTCATCTCGGAAGTGAATGGCAGTGAGATCGCGACGTGTCGTGTACGGTATCTCTCGTTCCTCGGAGTGGGACGGGATGTCAAGTGAGCTTTTGATTTATAAGTCTTCTCTTGGTATTACTTGAACTTGATTGCGTTTATGACAAGATTCACGGTGTTTATCAAAGATGCATCTGATGGATTTAAATAGCTCCTGGTTCTAGGACAATCGCAAGTGACATGTGTGTAGCGATTATAGCCATGTTCTAATACGTTTCAAGATTTACATAAATATCAAGTATTTCAGGGCTTGCTAGTAAGCAAGACCGATGAAACATTTTATAACTAACTACTCATATCTTGTAAAATATTTGTATTCCTTAACTTTAGCGTGTTATAATGATAGCATTAAACCCGTACTCTCAGACACTGTGCCTTCATCATGCAAGTCTCGGCTGATTCCTTCATGTGCTACGTCTTCCACGTTGAACCCTCTGCTGCTTCCATGGTATTCTTGTTGAGGGCAGGGGTACTGTAGGTGGAGGAGGGTTATGGTACTACTACGACTTGATGTACGGATTGATGAGGTTACGGCGCAAGTACATTTATTGGCTTATTAAAAGTGGAACGGTTGTGGTTATGCCGCAAGTCACTCACTCCCTCTCCTATATCCAGTGGATAGCGCAAATCGAAGCAAAAGAAGCTGCGAAACCGGTTTCGTGTTGTTATCTCATCTCAACGTTGTGGAACAGTTGAGGGGATTGGAGGGAAAGAAGTAAAAGAAGACGTAGAGGAGGGATGAAATACAAACAGAAGGGAGGGAAAGAATTCGAAGAGCAAAGGGGATTACGGGATCGAGACTATTAACTTCTGAATCCCTAAATTCTATGACCTTGTCTTTGAATAAGTAAAGTATAAAGGTGATTTACAAAAATATACTTGCTGTACTTTTGGAATAGATTTCAAAATACAATATTTGAGGCGAAGACCATAGAGGCCGCGTGCAAGCTTCGCTACCAGAAGCTCTTGGATGCGCATGGAAATGGAATGGAGACGACAGGCAAGACTAAGACAGCATGCAGTGACTGCTCTTCTCCTTCGCTTTCCTCTCCCTCTGCCCCCTCGCCCTCCTCTCCCCTCTTACCTCCCTCTCCCCTCCCTCCCTCGCTCACTTTTCCTCCCCCCGCTAACCGTGTGTCCTCCTCCCTATCCACCTCTTCCTTCTCTTCTCCGCTTTCCTCACTCTCCCAATGGACCCCTCGATTACAGGCATTATCTGAGTCCCTTCGGCATACCTTCAACCGTCTCTCCACTTCCCACTATCCCCCTCCCGATCCCTCCTAGTCCTCCCTACCCTTAATCAATCAATATTACCGTACTCCCCTCTTCCATCCATGATATAGTCAATCGAGTTGTCCCCTCATATACTCCCTCTCCTCTCATCTTCCCCCTCTCTCTATATTCACTGTTGCCTTGCTCTTCATACTTGCATATTGGTTCGTGTCTCCCCAATTCACTTCAACCCTGCCATTGCCTTGCATTAGCCGTTTAGCCATTAATCATTTATCTTTTTTGTTTCTTTTCTTTCGGTAATGTTCTCTATACAAATTGTCTACGACAGAAAAAAAGACGAACACTAAGAAGAAAGTAGTAAAACAAAGGAAAAAACCATAGACAGATAGACCCCAAATGTGTGTGTCAATATATACTCGACAAGCGCCGAGCTCTATGCTCTTTGATCCGTTTTGAGTGGCTTAAGAGAGAAACCCGTGAAATGGAGTCAAATGAATGGATGAATCAACTGATTGAATGAATGAATTGATCGATAATGAAACGAGTTGTTGGGTGCATGCAAAGGTCTCATTGGGAACATACGGATGGGCAAAGATATGCGCTTATTCATAGCGAACCCGGATAGGACCGGGATACTGTAGCTATTATACTTAGCTTATTAAAGAACGACTCCGAACTACCGTAATCTATGAAAAGAGATGGCGGGAATTGGCATCTATTCGGGAATCATTCTAGTTGATTTAGACTACTCTGAGGATAGCAAGCATAACTGGTTTCGACAGTGAAAGAATGATGGAGGGAAGAAGGCACGATGATATGAATGTACACTACACGAATGAAAGGGAGGAATGGAATACTCTGTTGGACTAATGAGTAAACGGGGACTGAATGGACACACCGAGTATGACAGGGTACGGTAGATATGATGGGATACGGTAGGGGTACTGTAGATATGATGGGGTACGGTAGGGGTACGGGTGTGAGTAGTGCATGATATGTGTAGGGGGGATACAAGAGGACTCGAGAGGGAGAATAGATTACAATTCGTGTATACATTACAACTATTGCGGTATACTAGACTACTAAAGGAGAGTTACTGTACTGTACTGCAGGGGGTACTGTATAACAAGTAAAGAGAGACTCACTCAATTAGACTCCTCTCTTCTCCATACTGTGTTCTCGTCGCATCCAATGGACTGCCGTATTGGTGAAGAGGGCGAGATGGTGAAGGGAGGAGATGCTTTGGAAGGGACCGTCACACTCCCTGAAAAGGGTACGGTAGACTCAGTTTGCGATACTTAACGAGTAACGAGTTAGAGTAGAACTATTAGGTAATCGAGAGAGATAAACGAACGGTGAGCCAAGCAGGATTTGATCAATCCTAGTGAAGAAGGTCTTCTCGAGGGGAGTGATGAGTCGGATGGATTCGTTCCAATATGTATGCGACTTGGAGAGGGTGGTCAGGATATCCGACTGAGTCCTTCGCATCTTCCACAGATTGAGAGGAACGCGAACCTTCAATCAGAACATAATTAGAATTTATCTCACCCTCATAGTTGATAAAATACCCATCCATGGGTTTTTCTTCGTAAAATAAAATATTTTAAGACAAGAGTGAAAAATGTCTCACAGTCCAATATAAACTAGTAGTCTGTTGTATTCTCACCTCGTTGTCGTTAACCTTGACATTCTGCTCCTGAGCGGCGATATTTGACGATATCCGAGCCAGCTTCTGCAAAATCCAAACACTTTAGAAAGATACACAACGAGGATAAAAGTACATACAACACACACGCATGCTCTCTTTACAGAATGGGTATACTGTATGTACCGTACACCCGGATGCCTACTTACTTACACTTCCTCTTCACAATCCTGGCCTGTCAAAAGTTGGAATTATTGATTCGCCCTTATTGATTAACTTGCTACTGTAGCATAACTGATATAATTAAGGATAAAGGTTCGCGAACTAACGTTCGTCTTGGACATGTAGATATGGTAGCTGAGCGCTGCTTGGATACGGTAGGCCATCGTCTGAATGAATAGTACTATTAGCAATCAGACCGGAAAATACGAGACTATCGTGTTTACGACATTCTCTTAGAATCTGCTTACCTTAGCTCTGGAGTGAAAATGTGATACGGCAGGCGAAGCGTTATCCTTCTCCAGTATGACCAAGGCCGCTCTCAAGTAAATACTTCATTTATTTCAAATCAAACCTTCAAATCAAAATAAACCCTAGTTCAGCTAATGTGCCTTTAAGGCTAAACTTCGCTAAATTACAGCTAATCGGCAAAAAAACCTGTATAACGTTCATCTTAGGAGCAATCGGTGGAAGTCAGAGAAGAGTTCGTGACGGAGACTCACTTGATGAGATCGCACGTGTCCTTGGCAACCGAACCACAACGAACGAGGGCGTCGGAGTTGGAATGCGAAGGGGAGATGTCGGCGACGGAGAGGGAGAAGTACACGACACACTCCATGTAGGCGAGGAAGCGAAGGACTGTGTCCTCGTGCTGACAAGGGAAGAACAGGAGAGGAATAGAAGGCGAAGCACCGACGGGATATAAGGTTGGCACGCTGCCAAAAAAACTTTCAAATAACCTTTCCATGATAACCAGTGAAGAACGAGACTTAGTGTGGATTATTCTTCCCAACCCCGTTCAAGTTCCCAACCTCTCCATCGCCACGATGTTTAATCCGCTTGGCCACAGCTGTGTTTCCCTCAAAGTTGTAGATTCCGCCCGGAACCTGAAATACGGAGGGTAGACTGCTCACATCTCACTGTTCGGCAGCAACATTTTGGAAACAGAAATGAAAGTAAGCTAGAAAAGGTTATAGCATTCTAATAAGTAATAAACCTGTTCGAGAGGAGGAATGGTAGAGGGGACGGAGGTGGACGCACAACAGGGAATATTCGAGTTGGAGGGGAAGGAAAGGGAGAAGGACGAAGAGGAGGGAAGCACCAGGGCTGCAATCAAGGGATCAGGCATTGTTTTAGCTGACTAAGCATAAAATAAATATAGTTAAGCTATAAATTAATTAAATTGAGGGCACGAGTATACGGTAAGCATACAGTAACCGACCTGTGGGGGGAGGAAGGGGAGTGGAGACGCGAGAGGGAGGTTTACTGTTGGGCCGGCTGGAGGGCTCGACACTTCGTTTGGGCATCTGGAAAGAAGGGAATAAGAAGGGAACAGCCTGTCCCCGTTGCTAAGTACGGGACTTATTCAACCTTCAGACGATTCGCATACGCTTTCTTGATTCATTGTAAACCGCCCCTATTGCTTACAAGATTCTTTCCGTTTAGAAATTGCTTTATACGAAACCTAATATGCATAAAAGGGAAGATAAGCGAGTTAATGTAGTAAAGAAATATGTAATGTTGAGTCCTCGTTTATTATGCCCCAATGACTAACCTTATCCCTATCGGAGTCGCTCTTGGGAGTCCCCCTTCCCTTGCTGTCTTTGTACTTCTCTTTATCCTTTTCCTTCTCCTTCTCCTTCTCCCGTTCCCTCTCCTTGTCTTTAACCACTACTCGATCCTTTTCCTGAAAACATATCATCATTTCCTATACAATCTTACCGAAAAAAATCAATACATTACAGTAAAATTGAACAAATTACTGAACAATTACTGAAGCAAGCTGAATAAATTACTGAAGCAAGCAGTAATCCTACAGTAACCGTCTTACCTTGGGAGTCTTTTCCTTCTCCTTTTTGTCGTCCTTCTTCTTCTTCTTCTCCTTGTCCTTGTCCCTCTCCTTCTCCTCCCTCTTCCCTTCCTTCTTCCCTTCCACAATTCCTCCAAAGTGTCCTCAACCACTCTCATTGATTACTTCTCCATTTGTTCCCTTCTCGCCTACATTTTGATCAATCTGCCAACGAACAAGCTCATTCACTACTTATCTAGACTAGACGAATATCTTGATCTAGTCTAAGCTATGTATCTAGCTCCATCACTCAAGCCATCTCTCGTATCCCTTATCACCCGCTTTCCCCTCCCCACTCACCACTCGCGTTATTCGTGTGTTTCTTTCCATTCTCGACAATCCTCTCCTTGTCATTCTTCTCAGTCTTCCCTTCTCTTTCCTTCTCCTTCTCCCTCTCATTTCTCTCCATCCTTTCCATCTTCTCCCTCTCCCTCCTCTTTCTCTCCTTTTCCTTCTCCTTCAATCGTTCTAATTTCTCCTGTGACAGTCCATTCAATACCAGTGTTCCACGTGAGTCATTCTCGTTCTGAAATTATCAATTCTTTGAAAAACTTGATTTGTTATATCTCCAGAAGTTCTAATTCATGACAAAGTCCATGAAAGCCCACCTTATAAACCTTCTTCTTCTCCTTTTCCCTCAGCTTCTCCTCTTCCTCTTCCCTCCGTCTCTTCTCCTCCCTCCTCCTCTCCTCTTCTACCCTCTCCTTCTCCTTCTCCCTTTCCCTCTCCTCCCTCTCAACCCTCTCCTTCTCCCTCCTTTCCTCCTCCTCCCTCTTCTTCCTCTCCTCTTCTTCTTCCCTTCTCTTCTCTGCCTTCCTCTCCTCTTCTTTTCGCCGTTTTTCTTCTTCTTTCTTCTTTTCCTATAAATAATACCAATAACCACGCTGATTGAGACTACGCCTTAATTAGCTATACATTGTACTCTAAAAAGTGCAAAGCGTAGTGCTAACGAGCCCTCGCCACTTTAGCATGCTTGAGTAAACAAGATAGACCGTGTTTATGTCCAAACTCTATCGTATCTGCATAAAAAGTAAAACAGAAACAATCCGATATCCTACAGTACCCCATCCCCCTGATGGGGTACTGTAGGATATCTACAGTACCACATCAGGAGGATGGGGTACTGTAGAACCCCCCCCCCCTACCGTACCTCTTCCCTCCTCTTCTCCTCCTCGACTCTCTTGTCCTCTTCCTTCTTCCTCTCCTCTTCCCTCCTCCTCTCCTCCCTCTTCTTCTCTTTCCTTATCCTTCTCGCTTCTTCCTCTTCATTCTTCTTCTTCTCCTCTTCCTCACGTCGTTTCAACTACAAAACATCTTATTTGTATCTTCCAGAATGTCAATATTTTTCATTAATTTGTATTGCTACAAACGCTACAGTACTTACTCTCTACCGTAAGAGTACAGAGTAAGTACAATATAGTCATGATACCTACATCACACTTGATAAGTTATTATTCAAGCCAAGAGTAAGTAACTTGCCCATTACCTTCTCAGCCTTTTTCCTCTTCATCTCTGCTTCTTCGTCTTCCACTCTCTTCTCATCCTCTTCTTCCTTCGCTCTTCTCATCACATCCTCTAATCCTCCTAACAACGGCGGAACCTCAAACATCAAGCATTGCACGAGTAGTAAGGTTGCCAATTTCTACGTCAATCTGTCACAGCTTTCACTATTGCGAGGCTAGTTGCGATTACGTAAAAAGCTTGAACAAAGCACACTCCGTAAAAGTTTTTCTTGATAGCTCTCAAAGTCAATCGATTTACGGTATGCAGAATCCAAATCACCTGTAATAGTTGCCGTAATGATACCAATAGCATTCCCCCCCTTCTCTGTTAATATCCAACCCTTTCTCCTTACCTGCATCCGTTCAACCATCTTCCGCACATCCAGTGATTTCCGCCTGTAAATAGAAGAACATCGATTGCGGAACAAAAAAAAAACAAGTTTTGGTCGTGAAAAGTAATTAGGAAATAGCTAAAGGAAGAAGAGGAGGAACTCTGCTTTGCAGTCAACAGCTGTTCAACATTGTGATCACAGCAAGATTTGGATAGATCATAGCTCAAGATAGTTCATTCTACAATTTCTCCTCCCCCCTCCCTTACAACACGCAGATCTCCCTTCATCAACTAACCGATTTCGTCCATCGTCACTGTCATCATCAAACAGAGCTTGTATACTCCTGCAACAACTTTATTTCCACCCTCAAAAACGTAAAAAAGCGCTGATTTGTTATAATTAAATAACGAAAGAGTAACTAACCTGTCGTTATCCTTGACCTTCGATTCCTTTGCTGGTCGGTCCTGAAAGGAAACAGTTACAGGGGAACGAACGGGTGGAAGGCTCACATTTTCCGAAAACTGTACTTGGCAGGAACCGCGTTACACATAAATGATTATGTTTCATGCATTACATATAACCACATGATAACTAGAGTTGTGCTAACGCTATTCCAGAGTCCATTACAATTAGAGCAAATCAACATGAGAAGCACCCTTGGCAGCCCCCTTTTCACTCTACTTTTCCAGTGCAGTCACCCATCCCACCCTTATGCAACCTCCCCTTCCCCCCCCCCTCACCTCGTCCCTTCCTCTCTTCTTACTCGGCACTCCGTCCTCCTCGTCCTTCTCCCTGTCCCTCTTCTTGTTCTTCTCCTTCTTCCTCTTCTCCTTTCTCTCTTCTTCCTTCGGAACCCACGTAGATGACGATGCTTCCATAGCATTGTATTCCTGCCATTCCATTACTCCCTTTCATTCTCCCATTGTCTCAACAACCGCATAATAGCCTATGCTGCATAGGATTGTCGATAATAACGTCAATATGCCTCTCATCTTGCCAGAAACTCAACTTGGTAATTCATTATGCAATTAGCCTAAAAAGTAGGATAATCATCACCTAAGTTCTACCTCCCAAGTACGCAATCGATGTACAAGTTTCAACCCAAAACCACCCTTCCTTGCCCGTAAACAATGGCACTATCACGCAGTGATCTCTGTGTCCCCAACTTACTTCTTTCCTCGGTTTCGTATCCCTTTCTAGTGAGTGGATCGGAGTCAGTAGTGGAGGCACGTTGCGCATGGCCTGTTCAAGGGAAAAGATAAGCACGGAACTGGCAAACAACAATAGCCAAACCTACGTATTAATCAATTTATGGTTGAGGAAAATGTTCCGTCAGTTGTCCTCATTCCTACGACGACACAGCGAAGCGGTGTGAAGACAATGGAGGAATGAGTTTAGTGGCGGAACGTTTTCGCCAATAATCTCAGATCTCGCCAGTCAATCAATCGATAAAGGGGACTCACAAGTAGACAGGCAGAGGTCGACCTGTGCGAGTCATTCGCCTGTGAGGGGGATGCCTGGTAGTTGGGATACGAAGCGGACGGACCTTAACTGTCCCGATTAACCTTGACTAATGACGATAGCATAAGCCGGCCTAATCGATAGCCGGCTTCGTGACCGGGGACTAGACTAGATGAGGATGACGTCACGGCTCGTCGACTAACCGGGCGGTGTGTGGGGAATGACTCCATGCAGTCGCACCGTGCCACTGCTCAATCTATCAGCGAACTTGTCAAATGGCCCGAATACATCTGCAGTTAATCATCCAAGCATACGCTGTCGTTTCCCCTCTTTTTCCATTCCCCAGTACTCTCCAGACCGTCTATCACTTCCTCAAGTGCGGTAATCTCCCCCCGGTGTCCTCGCGTGGTCCGTCCCCGGCCGACCCGTCTACTACAGTTAGCGAGCGTTCATCACGTGCCTAACTTCTTCTTCTTCTGTTCTCTTCTCCCCTTATTCCCTTCGATGTACTACTCTCTACAGTCACACACATGAGATACCACAAACACCGCTCCTCTACCCATAATACTCTCGCCTCTCCTCACACTCATTCTCTATCTCTCCTGCCTTCCTTGCAGTCTTTTTCCTTTCAACGAAAAGGCAAGCGGGTTGACAAGGAAGCGAAAGCCAGTGGTTGTGATGAAGAGGAGGGGATGAGAGATGACAACGGAAAGAGAAGGCTGCGAAGTACGAAGGAATGATAACGAGTGTAATGGCTAGATATAGACGGATCGATGTGCGGGTATATCGAATACAAAGGAGGGGACGCATACCGGTTAGATCCTGTCGAAGAGCGTTCATCGAGGGGTCTCCAGACGTGGCCATACACGGGGGAACAGAACGAAGTGATGGGGGGAACCGTCGAAGGGGAGGGGATACTGAAAGGGCCTTGTAGAGAAGAGGAGACACACATACACACAACGAGACGAACCTTCCCTCCGCTCTCTCTAGCCCCTCTCCCTCTCTTCCCTCCCCCTCCCTCCCAACTCGCATCTCGCGCCCACACCACACCACACCACCTTGCCCCGACCTGATGAGTCGTTATTTCGTCGCCAATTTTGCTTACTCCGACGAGATTTCCTTGCGCCATTTGTCAATACGCGATAGTTAACCCTTATTCCACGTAATTTTTGATGCACATCTCTTGAACCACCTGCTAGGGGAGCACAATCTCAGAATTTAGGCCAATTTGAGAAAGACAATTAGTGACATTTAGTGACAAATGATTTGACTAGAGAAATTAGTAAACTTTTGAATAATGCTTTTGTCACGTGAACTTTAGTAAGTACTTGAGCTAGGCTTGATCTTTGCGATAGGAAAGAAAATCAAACGATCAGAACGACTTTGACCGAAACACCAAATTTTGGAGCGTGAAGTTTTGCATATTGAATTTACAAAATTATCGATTAGTAAAGACGGTTGGTATAGTATGCTAACTTTCGTGGTGAAAGTCCACTTAGGCAGATTGTAAACACTTTTTTTTCTGAATTTCTCGATTCCTTTAACGTTCATTTCTCATTCGATCGGAATGCGTTGCTTGTGAAAGGTGCGTGTCATGCCATAGTCCTAGTCTTTCCCTCTTCTTATCAATTCCCTTGAACTCTCCTCCCCTCCAGATGTTTGATGGCCATCTCACCCTCCCATAATATCCACGTATTCAAGGGCCAAGACGTTGACAGTCGAGAGTCGTCGCGATAATATGCAATCGTGGTTAGACCTCGATTAGATCGATGAAGCCACGTATCGTCACCTCGTCTCTTCTTCTTCTCCTCCTCTTCTGCCCTCAATTACTCTCTGCCGAAGAGAATCGAGGACGAAAGACAAGAAGTTTGTTTGACTTTCAATCTATCAACCCCTCTGATCCGCTTCTCACCATCATCTCTTTTTTTCGAGAATTATATTCAACCACGTCATTCAGATGTCGAAATCACAGCGGATGAGGAGAAGGTGCGCGATGCGAAAGGGTTCGAGGCGATTAAGGACATTCACAAGGAGATGGACGATGATCACTCGGGCAGTATCGATCGGGCAGAGACCAGCGGGGTTAGAATACCTTCTGCTTTGTCGTTTTGATATTATTCAGACTGTAAGGAATTCCTGGGAATAATATCATTTCAGTTCATGGCCGAAGATATGAACATGCGGTCTACTGAACGTGCGCGTCGTGAAAAGACCTTCCATGGGGAGGACGAAGCTATAACAGTGGACGACTTATGGGAAGCGTGGTTCGAGAGTTCAGAGAGGGCCTGGACTACCGCTGAGGTATTTACCCTTTTTTCTGTAGGCTCGGTGAATAGAGGAAAGTATTCGTGCTATTCGATGTGGCTCATCTCACCTCTGGACACTTGCTTGTTTCGCTTTGGCGAGGCCCGCAGACAGACAGTGCTCATAGTAAACTTCTCGATGTCCAAGGCGCATAGATTGTCTTCTATTTCGTAGCTTGTGACCCCGTGTAAGCCTAGCTCTCCCGTGTGATTCTCCTCTGACCTACGTCACACACCTGTATCCTCCTCCTCCTCTATCACTATCCGCCTCCACTTTGATCACACACGGTCGATACTTTTAGCTGATAATTAGTAACTGTGCCTCTTAATCTAATCCTACCGTACCTTCAGCTAGTCTACTGGATGTCCAACGTCGTCAATCTCCCGCAATACGCGAGTATCATCGAAGCGCGACAATTGGATGGCAAAGTCCTGCCCAGGTCCGTATTGTTTTCATGCTATTATTTAGCTATAATAGCGTCGTCTCTTCAGACTGGCCGCCCAGAATTCGTCGTATATGACGGAGATTCTCAACGTCCGGTCGTCGGTCCACCGACAGAAGGTGGGCATTAATTCGTTATATATTGAAATAAAATACAAATAAATGCTTAAAATAAAAATAAATAATCTGCAGCTTCGCCTCTCAGCCCTCGACATCGTGCTGTTCGGTTCTCGGTCCAATTCCTCCCGAGCCAAGGACATTGCCCTTGCCGCACTTGTGAGTGCTCTACTGCAGCTTCATTTTGCTTTATTTTAACGTGCTTTATTACTCGAATAGATGATATAAATTAACTGTTTAATATTCGCTGATTGCAGCTGGTGCTGCTTTCCCTCGTGATCGCCCTCATGGTTCGTCAGAGGAGAAGGGCTCGCGTGGAGATGGAGGCTCTCGCCGTCCAACTGATGGAGTTGCACACCATGAAGACCGACCTGGAGGAGACCTCCCACAAGTTGGTCTTAGGTCCTTAGCCCCTGGCCTTAGTCCTTAGTCCTTCGACCTTAACCTTACGGTACGCTGATCGATTCCAATCTCTTTACCCTCTTCAACTTGACATTAGAGGGAGAGAGAGTGAGAGGCTACAGTTGGGGGGATAGATTAAAATCAGAAGAGGAGAGTAGGGAGTGGACGGGGAATAGGGGGAGGGGTAGAGGGTAGCCCCTCTACTCTTGTTTGTGTCCAGTATGCTACTCTCTCTCCCTACAGTATCTCGGTTACCCTATCGCGCCTGTTCATCTATGCGCTACTTGTATGCATGGTTATTGTGCATGGCGAGTGTATTGTGTCCACTTTCTGGTCACTCTAGTTACAGGGTAGCGCTGCTTGATGAAAGCTCGAAAACAAAGGAAATCGAGGGCGACCATTCAAAAGCTTGACTAATCCTGCAGGATTTTAGGACAACTGTAGGACAAGGGTTAACATTGAGGATGAAAGAGGAGGGCACGAGACGGCCGACACTGGAAGGGCATGAAGTGAGGGAGTTGAGGAGTCAGTTGGACGAGGCCAATAAGAAGTGGGTCATACCTTGCATTCGGAAACTAGCATGCCTTTAGGTTTCTATAGAGCAGTGCGCTGTACAAAGATACTATTTTTTTCTGAAGTTAATACTCAGAATGTTGTGTGTTTGCTATGAAAAGCTTATGATCCCCTTGCAGACTGGAGCTGTCCTGTACGGGCTCAGCCCCCCTCATCCTCCAGCCACTTCTGCGCAAAACTTGCGAGGTCGAACTCAACTACCTGAACAAGCAGAGGGCTGAGTATGTTCCGGTTTAATATTATTATTTTATTTTAAGTTATGAATATTCTGAAAAGCCGTGAATTCTTGGGGTTTGCAGATGCGTGGTGGAGATGAAGGCGGCGATCGAGGAAGTGGACAAGTTGCGACGGAAACAGCAGACCCTCGTCGCCTCCCTCAAGTTGGTGACCGGCGCGTCGACGGGAAGTGACCAGATTGACTCGAAGATATTCACACTCAAGTAAGGAAGGAGGGGTACGGTAGTCATGGGATGCTGCACAGATGGGCACGGTTGCAGGTACCGTGGTTGGGTGACTTAGATCAAACATTTTGCTTAGTTAGCTCACTGCAAAATAATGTCTTAGCCAAATTGTGCGATATCTATGTATGGGAGAACCACTGCAGTAAGTTACCGGCAGACCCTGCCCAATTATGGGATGCTGTCATAGTTGTTCTTTTTAACGGCTGTTCATCTATAATCTGTCAGTATGCGATTTTTCTGGATAAACTTTGATGATTGACCCCTTTGTAGATCTCGTATGGAACACATCCAAGCGGCAACACGCGAGGCTCAAGAGAGATGGCAGGAGATTGAGTCCCTCTGTGGCTTCCCCATTCTCTACATCAATGGTAACATTATCGTCTTCTTGTTTATTCTCCCTTTAACTCTACAATATTTTATAGTACTTTGGTGTTCCATTCTCTGTTCGTTTCCTCTGTAGCCTCACTCGACTAATTCCGCCCTCTTCTCTTTTCCTTAACCCCTTCTTTTCTCTTCAGAGAGTGTCTCCTCGGCCAGTTCAGTCGCCCGTTCCAAAGTGTCGATCGTCCCCTCCCTCCATCCCTCGTCCCCCAACTCCTCTCAACCTTCGTTCTATCGTGCCCCTGAATCAGGTTGGTCCCCCCTCATCTCCTCTCTCCTTTCATTAACTCTGTCCTTTTGCTCGCCAAGATGGCTAATCTCCTGTAGGCAAAGTACACGCTCGTTCACAGCGTCTCGCTTTCGTTTCGAGTACTTTTCATCCCGATTTGCCCTTTTTTCGAGGTTCCTGTGATATGTATCAAAGGGTGGATGAGGAGTACGGTACCACCCTTAAATGCTCAACGAGAAGCTAACTCCCCTGCAGCTTCTAACCCCGTCTCCTCTGCATCTATGCTTCTCCTTTCCTATGTAGCTGGCTGCATCCTTTTGTGCTTTCCAAATAACCTCATGATGTATTTATTTATTTATTTACGCATTGCCCTATAGTTTGAGCTATTATATTATAGTTCGAATCCACTATTGTCCTTCATAGGTGTATAGGGTCAGTTATGGCTGTAAATGCTACAGTATGCCGATGTCTTCCACCCAGGATAGACGTCTCTCTTGTGCTCCCTCGCAGGTTCGTCGTCTTCGATGTCGTCAATCGACCGCAATTGCAACCTCCCCCACTCCACCTCCGCCCCCGTCAATGTTCTCAATGGAAGCATTGCCCTCTCCTCGACCACCACAACTCTCAATGATCGGTTAGTCTCGCATATCCCTGGGTACTTTCTACACTAGTCCCTCCTACCGTACCCCTACAGTATTCGCATGTTTCCACTCGGGAGTTCTCTTCCCCGTGCTGTTCTCTTCCTGTGTTGCTTGGTGTTATCAGTGCTGCATGCAGTTACACTCAAATGGCTGAGTTTAAGAGGGGTGAAGAGGAGAAAAGAGAGAGTGAGTAGTGGGAAGAGGGGAAGTATTGGAGTATTGACTGTTGTGATGTCGCTGCATGCTCACGTATATCTCTCGAATGAATAGTGTCATTAGTGAATTATGCCTGGAATCACATCATAGTACAATCTTCCCCTTTGAGACTCGTCGGACGACTAGACAACGCATCGATTTCCTCACTGGAATCGAACGGAGTGAAGCACCGGAGGAAACGGGACATTCTCAGAGGAATCTTCA